>CM070751.1:3037350-3379850 GCA_036346245.1 Bonia amplexicaulis
TGGGCAAAATTTCCTATGAAAACAACTATGGTGCCAAAAAAGTAAAAAGGTGATTATTGAAATATATTCTTCCAGACCAGATACAGATCAGAATCGTATACCATCCTTTGAGCAGGTAAGTCTTGCATTGTGACATGTCACACAAGCTCAATATTCGCTGGGGTCTTTTAAGCAATTGCCAGAAAACGAATGGACATGGCCATGAAAAGGAAGCATTAAAACTCTTCTATATAAAGCTAACCCCTGATTAGAACTATAATATAATCTCCATCAGATACAATAAAATTAAATTATAAACCACTAAAATTCGGTGTAACTGAGCAGCACCATTTCGCCATGCTCGGCTTCCTTTGGTTCTTTTCCACGGGCACGTGCGATGGTGCCAGGCAGCGGCATTGGTGGCGTTTCAAGGCGTCCCACCCAGCCGCCCAAAACGTACGAAGGTCGTTTTCTACGATAGCTACAGAGGCTGGCACGCGGGGCCTTGCGCGGTGGGGTCCACGTGCTAGTCGGCCTGCGTAGGACACGACACGGATGGTCTCGGTGGTGGACGCGGTGGACCGCAGGCGTTGGCAGCGTGATAAGTCCACAGCTCCTCCAACGTTTGCACGTTGCGCTCTACCTAATATTCCCCGAGTCCATGTGCAATTTGCATATGTAGTACTACCTCTTCTCAAAATCTTTCTGATAGGAGAAGATTTCCGTTTGGCCCCTCTGAAGTTTTGTAGCAGTCCTCCATGTTGACCATGACAAAGCTCATACCTCCGTATAAATCTAGAACGAGAGGATTCATACCACCAATGCTCCTTTTAGACTATCTGGAGTGTATCTGCCGTGGCAACAAGATCAAACAGTAAGTAGGTTTTACTATTCCTCCTTTGAAGATATAGAATTAAAAGAGCCAGAGACCATCACTTGTGTGTGAAGAGCTAGTAAGAAAAGTTCAATGCCCCTTGAGACTTGATATGTGTGAATGGGAGAGCATATGGATTGTCCATCTTGTCCCTTAATAATTATAAGAGTTGAGAACATATTGTTATATGGGTATGTTTTTTGGTCAAGCATATGGTTTTGGTTGCGGTTTGTTGTTTTTTAGGTCGGTGTGAGAGATTACGAAACTCATATTTTTGCCGATATGAAGTCGGTGCAATATGTACTACAATTAACTAGTAGACTCTATTTTAAAAGATACTCGGTTTAAAAATTAGTTACCGTGATAAAATAGAAAAGTAACTTTTAAAACTAAAAGTACAGACCTTATTTATATTTTTTTGTATATATAACAACACTATATTATTATATATACTCTTGAGCCCACTAAACAACCTTGACGGCTCAAGGGCTGTCCAGCTTCACAAAAGTAAATATTAGTTTGACTTTGTGGACGGTGGCTGTTGATTGTTGAGTGGGTTTGGAAAGCCAAACCTATCTTTAAGAAAACCAAGCACACGCACAGGAACTACATGTCTCAGTAATAAAAGCATGAAAAGGTATTCAAACTCGAGACACATTATTAAGGACTCAAATCAGGATGGTGAGGTTGTACATCACTCTCTCACCCTAACAAAGATGAGTTCTTTTAGACTGTAGTTCATGACTTCAAATTTTAAATTTTAGTCATTCGTGAGATGCAAAGATGCAGAAAAATAATCGTATGTGATTTTGGCTATTACAGCTAAACTCAATACAATTTTTATTACAATTTTTCTGTTAACCCATCTTAAAAAAATATCGTTTAAAAGTTAGTTACTGTATCATAAACCATAAAACACGAGTTATAACCAAGGCACCCTAAGACTATTCCTAGAAACCCTAACTGTTAGCAACGTTGATTACACCTACTTGGCTTCATACTAGAAATGAACATGCTGCCACTTTTTAGGCCCTGTTTGGTTGGGCTGAAAAGCTGTGCCTTATAGCTGAAATTGTACTGTAGTGGCTGAAATTTCATTATAGCTGAAGATATTTTATTTGGTGTAATTAAGTTTAAAAAAAATTAAAAATAGGAAAAAGTATGCTAGCTCATCTCGGACAACGCAAATAAATACGGAAAAAAATAACCGGAAAAAAACTCAAAAAAGATAAAAGTTCAGAAAAAGACAAAATTTATAAATAGTAAAAAATAAACCAGAAACTGAAATCGAAACAAGCAAGTCCTTAATTTAGTAAAATCTTTGGGCAAAATTTCCTATGAAAACAACTATTGTGCCAAAAAAGTAAAAAGGTGATTATTGAAATATATTCTTCCAGACCAGATAGAGATCAGAATCGTATACCATCCTTTGAGCAGGTAAGTCTTGCATTGTGACATGTCAAACAAGCTCAATATTCGCTGGGGTCTTTTAAGCAATTGCCAGAAAACGAATGGACATGGCCATGAAAAAGGAAGCATTAAAACTCTTCTATATAAAGCTAACCCCTGATTAGGGGGGATTTGCTCATGTGCCCTAAAGTTTAATGACGTTTGCTCAAATGCCTCATGATGTCTCACTGACATGTGGATCTTGGACCCGCATGTCAGTGAGACATCATGGGGTATTTGAGCAAACTGCATTAAACTTTAGGGCAATGGAGCAATTTTTCCCCTGATTAGCGGCAACAAAATCAAAAGCTCCGGCCACCCATCCATCCACCCACGAAGGCAGCAGCGAACGAAGCCCAAAACAGACACCACCATCGCCACCACCCCGTCCGCCGAGCCGAGGGCCCGAACTCCGAGAAGAACACGCCCCCGCGCGCGCTCTCTCTAGCCCCACCTCCCTTCCATTCCCAAAACCCTAGCAGTGCCCCCCCTTCTCCCCCCATGGCGGCAGCGGCCACGGCGGCGGGGACCCCGCTCCTCTCCCGCCGCTGCGGCCTCTCCTCGTCGGCGTTCCACGTCGGCGCCTCCCGCTTCCGCTCGCCGGTGAGCGTTTGTTTTTTCTCTTCGTTGGCGCGTGGGGGGTTTGTGACGCTGGTTGCGGGGTGGTGAGGTTTTGGTTTTTGGTGTGTGCAGAGGTGCGTGCTCGGGAGCGAGCAGCTGCGGGTGGTCGAGGAGGGGAAGCGGATGGGCAGGGTAGAGCCGAGGGCAGCGGTGTGGACGCCCAGGACGCCTTCGCAGGAGGCCAGGCTCGCCGCGATGCCGCAGGAGGCGCGGGACTCCAGGATGAAGATATTCTCCGGCACCGCCAACCGCCCGCTCGCACTGGTGGGTTGCCTATCCGCTGCCCCCTGTTACCGAAAATTAGAGTTTTTTTAATGCGATTTCTAGTTGTATGGCGGTTTGATTCGTATCTGGTTGGATAGGAAAATTTGATACTTGACAATTTCATAATCGCATTTGAATTTGGCGCTTTAGATGAAAGGGATTTGCGTCCCTTCCAGTTACAATGCAGTCAGTGTGAAGAATATGCGCTGCAGCATTTATCAGATGTCTCCACTACTTCTTTTCTGGATTACTGCCCGTATGTTTCATCATCCACTGTGTGATGAATGCGACCTTTTTGACCTTAGTTCTAAAAAAGAACGACCTTCCTGTATTTGCTTTCAGGAAATTGCTTCTTACCTGGGCGTAGACATTGGCAGGATCCTCATCAAACACTTTGCTGATGGAGAAATTTACGTGCAACTGCAAGAGAGTGTGAGGGGCTGCGATGTGTTTTTGGTGCAACCCACGTGCTCTCCTGTCAATGAAAACCTCATGGAGCTCTTCATCATGATTGATGCATGTCGTCGTGCATCAGCACGGTCTATTACTGTTGTCATTCCATACTTTGGGTATGCCAGAGCAGACAGAAAGGTATGGCCAAATGATTAAGTGATGTATTGTTTCTGAAACAAGTCAGTGATGTACTGATGTATCCTAGCAAGTGCGGCTTTTGAGTTTTCCACAAAAAGTGAACATTCAGGTTCATTTAACTGTATTTTTTTTCTTCCCTTCTCATGATATATATATTTTACCTTTTCAATTTGTTAACTTTTTCAATGCAAGTGAAGGTAAGATCAGTAAAATGAGCTTCAACACTTGAGACTTTCCTTGTCAAAGATTGCTGTTAGTGTGGTGTTTTTTTTTTTGCTCTGCACACTGCTGGTGCTGATTTTCACGTTCTTTTGGTGAGGAACCAGGATCCTTAATTCCATAGATGCTACAGGATCTAATAAGCACAACGGAAGTGCACATTAGTGGTTGGTGGTGACAGTGTTGGTTATGTTTGAGAAATCCCGACAGGCCAAACACAACTAAAGCAACCACAATTTTGGACAAGTCTTCTACCACTATCTGTTTCCTTTGCTACCAGCACCTGTTATCTGCCATTTGCATTGTTTCTGCTTTAGCGACTTGTTTGGTGGACCAGCTTTCTTGTAGATTTTGCCTTCCAAACTCAAGTTCTTCCTTTGTTAAATCCACCCAATGTGTGCAACCTTTCGTCATTGTTTCTCCCTAGTTTTTGTTCATACCTAATAACGGTACCAGCTAGGGCCTCGATATATTAAAGGGACAATTGATGATTTGCCACTGAGTGACACTTTTAAGTTTTGCCACTCTATAGATTGCAATTCATCATTTGCCACTATATAGTGACACTTTAGGATTTGCCATATTTTGGTAGTTTTGCCCTTGCTTGCCCTTGCCTTGGATGATTTTGCCCTTTCTTCTTCCTCCCCTTCTCTTCTTCTTGCCCTAGCAATGGCCACTGCGGCACCGTCTCCTCCCTCATCCTGGCCTTTGCCATCTCCACCGCACCAAGAGCCCACACCCACCCCATCCCCTGCTTGGCCATCACTGTGTGACGGTCATCTCCGTGGTTGCAGCCGTGCTCCAGATGGCGGTCGAGGTTGCCGAGGCTGCAGTGTTGAAGCCACTGGCCCTCTTGTTCTGTATCGGCCTCGTTGTCGCCATCAACCCATCCGCCATCCTCATCGGATCCGAGCTCGCTGTGGCCATGGTGCTGAAGCCACCGGCCCTCCCGTTCCGCGTCGGCCTCCCCGTTGCTGCCAACCCATCTGCCATCCTCGTTGGATCCGGGCTCGCCGGCAATGCAAGCAACACCCAGATCCGGTGGTCCCTATCTACATGCACCGGAGAAGCGGTGCCCATGCTGGATCAACTCGTCAGATTTACTAGCTGCACCACCGCTCTGTCCGTGCCGAGGAGGAGGAGGATTATTGCCTGTGCTGCCATGTCTGGGGCAAGAAGAATAGAGGAGGAATAAGATGGAGGGTAGGAGGAAGAAGGGGGTAAAGTGGTCAAAGACAATGGCAAAATGTCCAAAGTGGCAAATCCTGAATTGCATTCTATATAATGGCAAATCCTGAAAGGCTATTCTATAGAGTGTTATGAACCTTAGTTCATAACGGATAAACACCACCGAGAGGATAGCCGGGTGGCGTCGGCGTAGAGGAGAGGAGACTAAAGACTAGAAAGACTTGTTATTTCCTTGATACCTCCAATAGCATGCGGTAGCCTCTTATATAGATGGCTCCCCCTAATAGATAGAGTCTAATTCCAATCCTATCTCTAACAGATATAGTAACTAATATCATATCTCTAATTATATCTCTAATACAAGTAAACCAATCTCTAACTCAAATAGAAATCAATCTCTAATTCCTAATAATAACCGGGTGGGCCCAAGGCCCACGCCTATAACACTACACCCTCCGGGACATGCGGCTGGTCTCGAAGCTGCTAACGATCAACTAAGACCTTTGGCCGGTGTAGAAGACAACGGTGATGGTGGTGCGGCGGATGGAGATGGCGGCGGATCCCGCGAACAAGGCTGAGCAGTGTAACGCCTTGAATGCCTCGCAAAATAAGCTCTCTTTTTTCGATTTTTTTGCCCTTATCTACTCAATCCGTCGGTTAAAACCGACCAAGGCCACAGTCACCGCACCTCCCAAACGACTCGGTCGGTGGCGGCGGAAGGCGGCGGCGGCTCCGGCGACCCACGGCGGCGGCGGCGACGATCCGTCGACCCACGGTGAGCCACGGCGAAGAGCGGCCGTGCGGACCGGATCCGGCGTGCGGAGCGAAGCGAAGCGGCGGCTAGCGGCCGTGCGGACGATGATCCGAGCGGCCGTGGCGAGAGACGAGCGGCGGCGAAGATGCGGCGAATGGCGGCTCGGCGGCGAAGAGCAGCGGCCGCGGGAGCCGGATGCAGCGGCGGAGGCGGCGGCCGGATCCGGCGGCGATGGCGACTTTGGTGGAACGAGGGCGGGGTCGGCGGCGGCAGCGGCTGGCGGGCGGCCCGGCGGCGGTCATGGCGGCGGTGGCGGACGATAGCGCTCGGCGGCGGATCAACAGATGGCCAGTTTAGCGGCAACAGCGCCTGGCCGAGGGCGAGCGACCCATGAACGCATGGCGGAGGTTCTGGTCGGTGGAAGCGGCGGAGCGGGCGTGATCGAGCAACCGCGCGAGCTGCGGCGCGGCGGAGACGCCCGAGGCACCGGCTTAACAACGATGGAGGTCACGGTGGAATCCTCGGCTCGGGCGTCGTCGCGGCCCGTGGGGGCGTAGCCGGCGGCTAAACTCCCCTCAAAATCAAGTGCTGCAATCCTGGCGTTGTTTGCGATGCTCTGCTGCGTCAAATCTGCAATCTGGGACTTTATCTCGGTATTCTGCTGCATGATCACAGCCATTTGCTCCTGGATTGCTTTAAACATTGCTCTCACGGAACTGGCCTCCTCGACGGAAACCATGGTAGTAGAAGTCGTGGGAAGGGATCGAGGGCTCTGATACCAAGTTGTTATGAACCTTAGTTCATAACGGATAAACACCACCGAGAGGATAGCCGGGTGGCGTCGGGCGTGAGAGAGGGGAGACTAAAGACTAGAAAGACTTGTTATTTCCTTGATACCTCCAATAGCATGCGGTAGCCCTCTTATATAGATGGCTCCCCCTAACAGATAGAGTCTAATTCCAATCCTATCTCTAACAGATATAGTAACTAATATCATATCTCTAATTATATCTCTAATACAAGTAAACCAATCTCTAACTCAAATAGAAATCAATCTCTAATTCCTAATAATAACCCGGGTGGGCCCAAGGCCCACGCCTATAACATAGAGTGACAAATTATCAATTGTCCCTATATTAAATGGGAGGGTTGAAGGTGCATAGCCTCAATTGGGGAATATGTTGCTGCTCCCTTTATGCTAATGTGTGAAGATCTACTTACCTTCTCTTTTGATGAACTGAGTATTTTGTTTGGTAATGCAGGCTCAAGGACGTGAGGCCATTACTGCCAAACTTGCTGCAAATTTACTTACAGAAGCTGGTAGTGACCGTGTCATTGTGTGTGATATTCATTCTACACAAGCATTGGGATACTTTGATATTCCTGTTGATCATATACATGGGCAGGTACTCTTAACAGGACAGGAAGTGCTTGCTTTGCAATGTTTAGATACCGTCTTTCCCTTTGAAGCTGTTTCTTAGCTGGACTTGAGTTGATAATCAATTAATGAACAAATCTTTATTATCTGTAGCCTGTGATTCTGGATTACCTTGCCAGCAAGACAATATCTAAGGATCTTGTGGTTGTTTCTCCTGATGTTGGTGGTGTTGTTAGAGCACGTGCATTTGCCAAGAAATTATCTGACGCCCCTTTAGCTATTGTTGATAAAAGAAGGCAGGGTCACAATATGTCAGAGGTAAGAACGAATTTATTTGAATTGAATTAACTCTAATTTACAGTTTCATTTATACATGTCAGTTAGAACGTTGTATGGTTTAGTTTTGCTTATACTCTACTGCATAGCATTATCCATGTTTCCTAGTACAAATCGGAAATATATATAACTGTTCTGATTACTGATGATTTACTGATGATTAATTAATCTAGCTAGATGCTTTTCTTGACATCTAGTCAACCACATGTAATTCATGGTACACAAATTTGACTTATGAGGCTGTTAGATTACAATTTTGAATTTCCCATCTCTGACCATCCATAGGTCATGCACTTAATTGGTGACGTGAAGGGGAAAGTTGCTATCATGGTTGATGACATGATTGACACAGCAGGTTAGCATTCTTTTTATGGTTGGTCGGTAAGTTACACATATTTGTCAGTGTGTTCTTACCAATATTAGTCTCACCTTTCTCTTTTAATGATACTCAGGGACAATTACTAGTGCAGCAGCTTTGTTAAAACAGGAGGGAGCAGAGGCTGTCTATGCTTGTAGCACACATGCTGTCTTCAGGTTTGATAGTTGCTTTACCACATCTGCATTAGTATTAATGTTACTGGCTTATTGCAAAGAACACAGGCAGTATGATGCTCGTGCTCCATTGTGGAGCTTCCCCCTAAGACTATTCTGCAAACTGGTGGCTGGTGAAATCCTAGCATTTGTGCTCGATTCTGTTAAAAATATAATTATGATAGCGCAGTAGTTATTTAGAGATTCTACTTTGGGCGCACCAGCACAAGCAGCTAGTAGAAGTATCATTTGCTTAGCCAATTGCCTTTGATCACAAAGTTTCTAGTTGTGTGGAACTTGCTTTCATTGAGTTCATCATTTTGTTAATAGTCAAATCTGAGTCATGCAGATGTTACCCTGGGTATTCTGACATAGGAAGGGACCGCTGGGGAAATCTTGATTTTTTATCTGCATCAGCATTTTTGACTAAGTTCACCATTATTGATAATCCAATGCACATGTCTGATGTCTAGAACATGGTAAGCTACACGTTAGCTTGATTTCAAAAGGTAGCAGGATGCCGCCGGTTATCTCATTCGCAACAATTGCTGTCTTTGTATTCTTCCATGATTCACGCACTAACATAGCCGCAAAAAGTTAGCGAGGACTATACTATCCTTACCTTTTTCCATCAACGCCGTTGTCTTTGCAGCCCTCCTGCAATCGAAAGGCTTTCTGGAGGCATCTTTGAGGAAGTTATAGTGACAAACTCCATTCTGCTGCCAGAGGACAGATGCTTCCCTCAGCTGACAGTGCTCTCCATGGCGAACCTTGTAGCAGAAACCATCTGGCATGTTCATCGTGACGGCTCCGTGAGCAGCATCTTTCAATAGCAGTGACGCTACGGCGACGCCTAGCCTCTTCTTACGCTTACGCGGTATAGAGAAGGCACCTGATGCTTGCGCCATTGGCGTAGGAATCAATTTTGGTGACAGGGCCGAATAAGGATATATACTGCCGTTTAGGCAGCGTACATGTACCCGGTGATCAATTTTGTATCATGACACCTAGTAAAGGGTGTCTAGCTCTTAACCTGCGTCTCGACGCATAGGCTTTATTATAGGCCAATGGAGCTATTTTCTTGGATATATGTCACTCCAAAAATCAGTGTTGAAAAACCGCACTTGTGCTGCTGCTGCTGTCTGGGTGTGGCAGCGTCCGGAATCACAGTCCGGATGAGGGAGGGAAGGAGTTGCGGCTGGCTGCGAGCCTTGGCTTTGGGCCAGTTCAAAGTTGATGTGTCATTTGGTTGAAATAGTACTGCAATATTGTTAGTTTTTTCTGAGATATTTAATTAAATAAAAATAAATAAAAACAGAAAAGATAAAAAGCATCATTACATATCTATAGATAATACAAAGAAAAAAGAAAGAAAAATCACGTTAAAAAATCAACGTGTTCTAAACGATTTTTTGGCTTCTAGCGGTAGAAAGTTTCAATCACGTTTGTTTTTCGACCACGTTTGTTTTTGACCACGTTGGTTTCCGACCATTCTTTGGTCATTGGCCACTCGAGTCGAATTCGATCACGCTGGTTGTCGACCACGTTGGTTTACGATCACGACCACGTTGGTTTTGATCATTCACTAGTCGACAATCATTCAAGTCGTATCTGATCACTTTGTCTTTTGACCAGTCACGGTAGTACCGCAATACCAACTACGGTAGTACTACACCTGCTGCTTTTCAATAGTGGTACAACTTCGTGTTTCTTCAGATTTTGAGTAAGGTTCCTATCCGAACCATCATAGCTTTGTAGCTACCGGAGTAAAGGATAAGTGAATATTTGAGGAAAATTTTAAGGCATCATTTATCTTCTCTGTTGTCATATTCGGTTCTACACTTTCTACACCATAGTTATAATCTGTTAATTATCACTGAGGCTCTAGCTAGGCACGGTGATGCCAACTATTTCGACATTGAGGTGGTCATAAGGAGGTGTACCAGATCATAACTCACAACATAAGTTATCCACCGACCATTTGTAGGCTGTGTAAGTAAAGTGACTTGCCCAGTACCATGCGCAAGTGCAGCTTTGTTAATAGCTCTGGAGGACTGCACTGCTGCACATGGAGTCATGGATCATGGATGTCTTTGAACGTCTAAGTAACGTGTGAAACTATTGATGCACAATTACTCAGCAGACTTGCTCAACTATCCACTGCAGGTTACCAACACAGGCTCTCACAAGAAGTCCAGATATTAATCAGTTCATTAAACTAACTTAAATGGCTAAATACTTTAAGTCTGAATCTCCAGATGATGTGACACAGCAGCCCTTAAGACACCCATTATGGTAGAGAAACTGAATCATATGGGCTCTTCTTGCTCATACTCCCCTATCTAAAAATTGATCTATGGCAGACCGCTGTGCAGGTAGTTGGATGCACGGCCGCAGCTGTGGCTAACTGGAATCGTCTAACCCATGGGGAGTGGCCACCATTGCTGTTGTCCGAAGAACGTCCAGGTCGCCTGTTGCCGACGCCGTGGCCGCTGCATGGGTGGGTAGCTCAGCCGTCCTCCTTATCATCTCCATTTTCTACTGAAGTACAACGGGCACCAAGGCCTTATGGCCGATCACTCTGTCCTTCGCTTGAACTCGAGTTCCTGGTGCCTCCGTTTCCTATTGGATTTGATCGATCATTCGTATAACGATTGCTTGCATGCCAACCCCCTCTCCTTGTCTTAGCTTGCGCGTCAATGTGCAGCCCTTCGACGACATGGATGAAGAAGTGCCTGTTATTTACCAGCATACGCGATTCACCAACGATTAGTTTGAAGACTCTGAAGCATTGAGCGGGCATGCATAGGCTATAATAAGACCTAGTTACTACGTACACAAGCGCAACGTTGTTATATTTGCCTGGACGGTGGCACATGGATGCGTCAACATGTGTTATACTACCGATATACACAGGACGGAGTCAGGATTTAGTTACGCCTCGGACTCAATGGTGAAATGATCTAAACTATCTAAGTTGGATCATGAAAATATTACCTATGCTGAACTGAATTTATCCAAGCTATACACTTGATATTTTTTCACACCTCAAACTGAAGCCTACCCTGTCCGGGGTGTAGCTCCGCCCCTGAATATACACCTATTTGGTAGGCTTGCTCAAACGCCAATTCTTTTTTTTTTTACCAATATCAGGAGAGAATAATGAGCACCTGGACCTTTCAAGAAAAGAATGACTACTGAAAATAAAGTTGAAGTCAATGATTATATTTCATTAATCTTATGGGATCAAATGCATAACATGCTTAATCTGAATTTCCTGATACTGAGAAATATTTTAACAGTATCGTGTGAAATCTGTCGTCCTAACAACAGAGGTAAACATAGCTCCAGGTTATATATATTCTTGTTCACACACAAGTATTTCTTCATTTGTCAGATTGTCTGGCGAAGAAGTAAGAAAGCAGAACTATACTAGAGAGACGGTAATGTGCATGCAATTCCCTGCTTCGCTCTCTTCTGATGGGCCTGAGGCGTCGAAGAATTGAGGTAGCTAAAATATCCTAGAAGCAGATACTTTTGCTTGCCAACGATGCTGTTCTGCTATGCGTGCACTCGAAGGCTAAACCTGAATTCCTGGTGCCTCACTTCCTTACTGATAATCTAATTCCATGAGATCGAGCTCACCATTTTCGATTGTCAACATCCTCTGTTTTTCTTCCACCATTCCTTTTCAGTGAATTTTCTTTTAGAGTTCTAGCACTAGATTAAAAAGTTACGTGAACTTGTTGGCTCTTGGGGTCTGCAGATACCTACTACTTATCGTTGAGGCAGTGATGCATATGCGTTCAAGAATATTTAACTCACAGCGAAAGTAACCTACTTGTTATTCATGGAGGACGAGTGGGCTGTGGATGTGGAGATGCCTATCATTTATAATCGAGAGTGTTGCAAGAGTATGTGTGATAAGTGATTGAGAGAAAAGAATGAGTGTTTTATTCCATTGATCATGTACAATTTATAGCTAATGAATGGGTGGTATAAAATGTGCCTTTATGGAAAAACATCTGTACATTTGATATAACTGTACATTGGGCAGTTGATTGTAACTGGTTTGCAATAGAGAGAACGGTGTGTGCGTGTAGTGTATAATAACTCACAAGATAAGTAATGTGTGCAACTACTAATGTGTTTTTACTTTTTTTTGGTAATTAATGTGTTGTTATTATATGTTTGCTTAACTATCGGGAAACTACCACTCATCACTGTCAAGCTCTCACAGCAAATTTGTCAACCTAGCTTAAAGGGCAAAATATTTTTTATTATTTTAAATCTGAACTTCCTGATGACGTGAATGATACAATAGTCCATTGGCAACCTTCACGACAGAAACAACCAAATGGTACAATTGGCCGACGTATTTAGGAGGTGTTCTTTTTAGTCCGCTGTTTATATTTTTTTTGCTACGATTTATTACTTCAATGAATAGTGATTACTAAGAGAAGTCGAAGCTAAAAGTCGGCTGAAAAGCCAAAAAAAAGGCTTATGAATGTTAGCTACGGTTTATTAATCTAATAAATAGTAATTACTGAAAGAATTTGAAATTAAAACCAGCTGAAAAGACGAAAAAATACGGCTTATGATCACTAGCGAAGCAAACTCCTCCGGTGGCGATGCAAGAATCTGCAGGAGATGGAGGGGTGTGAAGAAGGATGCAGCAGACAGCACCGCCCCCTCCCCGCAGCCTCGTCTTGCAACCATCCTGCCAGTGAATTGCTAATGCAATCAACGTCAGAGCGTGGACGTGCGACCCTGTGTCCAGTCTGTGTATCTAAATCCATCGTCGACGCTGCGTGTGCCATAACTGCGGTCTTCACCATAGAAGTTTACGCTGGAAGCTGTCCGCCACCGGCGCTCTTCCCCATTTTCTGTCGGAATTAAGCAGCAGCCACGCCGTCGACATGCTCCGCGGCTTGAACTTGAGTTCCCGGTGCCTCCTTTTCCCATTTGGGGCCGATCAATCTTGTGTTAGCTTGTGTGCTACCTCTCTCGATGGAGAGGCTCTGTTGCGGTATCAAATACAACCCAGGTTGCTGCCAGTAATTCTTTATCTATTATGAAAATAGGACGAAACAATCTCACACGGTGTTCATTGGTGTGCTTGTCAGAAACGTCTTAGCAAGAAGTCAATGACTGTATGGTAAACTCTTGACAAACAATGGTTTGTGTTTATCTGTTATATTGACTTGACTCTTGGTCTTTAGGTGAATGCTATTTATCATTGAGGTGGTGATGCGTATGTGTGCAGTCGTACAAGATCATAACTCACCATGGGCTGCCTGTGATATCCCGGTCCATAATGGTCTATATGTGTATATATACATAAGGGTATGTATTAGTCCCACATTGTTAGCTTAGCTTGAGAAGTACTTACATATAAACTTAGGAGTTCCAATGGTAGCACCTCCGGTTAGCCGTTTTGCGTGAAACGAGAACGAAAATGCAAATGGATTGCTACGTGTGCGTGGTCTATCCAGAATGGGGTTAGACCTAAGCCGGTTTGGACCCTAGGCATTACAAATGGTATCAGAACCGACTCTCGCAGTTACATGGGCATATAGCCCATGACGCGTGTGGGCCCATAGTGGACACACGGCATGACATATGTGCTGGCATTGAATGCACGGACATGTCCCAAGAGGATTATGGTCTTACCCTACCTCTAACAAATCCGATTTACTCTTACATCTAGAATCCTATAGATTTTACACATAACCCCATTAATACTATGTTTTCTTCTTCTTCCATTTGTTCCTCCATCTTCTTGCTAAGGCAACGCTCGGTCAAAATAGCATGAGCACGATGTGTTCTCAGGCATGGAGAAGTCAACGGAAGTAGTCACTTGGATGGAGGCTGGCCGTGGAGGTCCAGCAGTAGTAGACCAAATCTGGGGAGGATCTCGCCGCCGGTGGCCTTTTGGTGACTGTGCGGCTCAATAAAGTGGTGTGATAGTATAAAGAGGTCAAGGAGATCATTATGCGTGCATTAACTCGTGTGGAGGTAGCAGCGATGGTTCGAGAACAGGAGAGCTCGCTGACGGTGGTTCCAAAGATTTTCTGGTGAGACTGACAGGAGCATGAGCTTCAGGACGGCGTAAGGAGTCGGTTGGTATCTTCAATTTGGGTCGTGGTAATGTGTGGTGGCCGGGCGGCGTGAGCAGTGGCGTGTGTGGTCGTAAGGAGCACCGCGGCTCAACGTTGGTGAGATTGTTAGTGCAGGAGGCTAGAAGTGCAAATAAGGGATTCGGCTGCCATCTAGTCGTGGGGCAGAAGCGGCTGTCCATGCCGTCATGGGCGCACAGGTCGTCGATCCGAAGAGCAGCCGGTCGGCTCCATACGATGTCCTCCATGACCATGAGCTCAGTCGTTTATCTCGTTCCTATCGCGATAGACAAGGGACAGAGGAAGCATTCCTCACTGGATCCGCATCCACACCGTTCACTGGAAGTAAATAGCTACGATTGGATAACATGTGGCCTGCATAGCTGACAGGTCAGGGGTAAAATGGGCATTTCTTAAAAATTGACAACGTATAAAGTGGACTCTAGATGTAAGAGTAGATCAGATTTGCTAGAGGTGTGGTTTTGTAAAATTGCAAGACCTTAATACTTAAAGTCATATATCACATGTTAAAAACTTTATGGTTTTATACAACTTGACCGTAAAAATTAAGGTTTTGTAAAGTTTACTCAACAAAACAAAGAAGCTTCTTGGGCTGCACTACTGCTACTGCTGTATGCCGCGCAGCAGCCGATCAGGCGGAGCGCGTGTAGAGCTGTGGCTGGCTGGGCGGCGGTTTGCTATATGCCGTGCGCGGACAATCCCGTGTGGTGTTCATTGGTGTTCTTATCAGAAATGTCATAACAAGCAGTCAAGGACCGAATGGTTTACTCTTCATAAACCATGCTTTGAATTTATCAGTGTTCATGAGTGACGTGTATTAGCATTTAAAGCGTTTTGCTAGATTAAGACTTCGTCATATGGAGTCCGTAAACTTGTGGCACCAACCAAACACCCCTAAAATTTTGCTAGATTAAAACAATAGCGTACAATAATAGCTTAACAAAGTCAAATATGGCTATCTCATATGTGACCACTTGGGGCACCAACCAAACACCCCTAAAATTTTGTGCTCCAAATCTTAATATGACAGTAGCTCTAAGCGAACAGAGCGAGCAACGGTCAAGCTAATCCACGACCTTGCTGAGAACTCGGCTTCAATCTTCTAACAAAAGGGCACTTGGCATCTCCACAACCAGTGTGTTCTATTTGATCTGAAACACCACAGATCAACAAACATCTCCACAACTAGTGTGTTCTATTTGACCTTGCTGAGAACTTGGCTTCAATCAAACATGTTGTTGATCAACATGTTTAATTAATGAGCCATGCTAGATGTAAGAACAATGAACAGGATGTCCCGGCCGGGGACACACGGTCACAGGAACATCGTTGCCGACTACCTGATGTTGGTTTGGGAGAGGCACGGTCGGCAGAAGCAAACTCCCCCGGCCATGGTGGAAGAAAGCTGGACGCTCCGAGCGCCGCCGCTACAGAGGTGTATCGGAAGCAAACTACCCCGGACATGGTGGAAGAAAGCTGGACGCTCTGAGCGCCGCCGCCACAGAGGTGTACCGGCAACCGAGGACCGGCCGGCTTTGGAGGCATTGTGATCGTCCACGAATCAGATATTGCAGAATGGGGTGTTGGCAGAAAGTTGTTCATGCCCCCAAGTTTTCGGTTAGCTACATGCCGGCGAACATAATCTCCTTAGCTACATGCAGCCGAGCCTATCCTGCATACTTGAACTTGAGCATGAATTCCCGGTGCCTCTCTTTCCTATTGTGGGTGGTTTTCCCACTGTTTCTATCCTCTTCCATTTTTGCTCGTAGCATGCGTTCTGTATGACCTGTTCAACAGCATGAACATGGACCTGCTTGTTATATATCGCTAAGGTAGCGCGGTAGGTACATATGCTCAGGGCTTTAGAAACTGGATATGGAAAATTTCCCGTCTTCCTGTCTCAAACTGGTCTCTAGCTGCTTCCCGGTGGAAACTGATTTTAATACCCTGGTCTTCAGTTAAATTTCATACCATTCGATTTTGCTCCTAAATTCATGCGCTGCTCTCCCTACCTTCATCTCTGGCGACGGTGTCTTCATCGGCCATGATAGGGTTAGGGTTTGGGTTCACTGGAACACCGCCTTAGAATTAGGGAGGGTGGCGGTGGCAGGTGGCGGAGCGGCAATGGTGCCGTCGACCGCAGGCCTATTGGTCGGCAGTGGGCGGTATCGGTAGGCGGGTTGATGAGCTCGAACGAAGAGGGACGGCGGGATCTGTGTAGGGCGGAGGGAGGCGAACGGGTCGACGGATCAGGCGGTGGTGAGCTACCGAAGATGGGAAAGAAGGGGGAAGACGGTGGTGGAGGAGGTGGTAGGTGGCGTCGGCGGCCGCACCAGGAGGTGGCAGCGGTCACGGAGGAGGTCGCCGGTGAGCCTCGTCGGCGACAGGGTGGAGCCGACGAGGTTGGGGGGTGGCGACACGTGGGGAGGGGCAGTGGCTAAAGGTGGTGGGAAAAGAGGATTAGGGTTTTGAGGTGGAGGGAGGGCTCAATATATGTGAGAGAGAGGGAGAGATCTAAGATGTTGGATTGTGATCCAAGGGCCAAAAATTCGACTAATTTTTGATGAAAAATTAGCAGATTGTTGAATAGTCACTCCCTTCAAAGGTGAGGATAAAGGCCTAAAATGTCAAGCAGTTGTCGTTTGCGAATGCAATTCATTATAAAATAAGCAATCGATAAGAATAACTGATTAAGCAATGCACAATATATATCCCAACATGAAGCTCTTAAATAGATATAGTACTTTAGAGTATTACTCCTGGATGACTTTATATTCAAAAGTGAGGATAAAGTTTTGCGAGGACTTGTTTGGATAGTTTTATATCGGACTAAGGCCTAATCTCCGTAAGTCCAAACGAGCCCTGAAAGGGATCACTTCCACTTTAAGCTCTTTGCTTGTTTGTTCGTTGTTTGCGAGCAAGCTCTTTGCTTTATGATATCACAACCTCTGTGTTAATTTCACAACCTAACATGTTAATATCATGCTTGTAAATTAATCTACTCCCTATACAATCACCGAAGTACGATCTACACAATTTATTCAAGAAAACCTCATTTTATATAAAAAAAAAATCAGGTGACATTTAGTTTTCCAAGTTGTTGTCGGGAATTGGAATGGCTAGTCACCGCTAGGAACTGGAATGCAAAGCTTCAATCCCATACCGGTCTGTGATGGAGTATTTAACGACGGCTAACGACCACAAATCTGTGATTGTTAATGACTTTTAACGTCCACATCTTCTGTCGTTAATAATTGATTATCAAGTAGTGATGAGCAGAAATAAGCACTATAAAATTGGATGGTTTAAAATAATACAAAATACAAACAGAGCACAATCGCATTATATTAACCCATAGTATTGCTACATCATAATTCATAACCCATGTTTGGAACAAGAACTTTTCATGAATGAATTAAGTAAAATTCAAGAACTATTATTTACCTGTCCAAGAAGAATTCGAAGGACAGAGTAAATCTGCGACTGATGAGCCTTGCTGATATCGGCGATCCCGACCGCACATGCAACATTGTCACACGACCATATGCGCTGTCCCATCCACCCACCGAAGCCGCCGTTCCGTCCAGCGTGGCTTTTGGGGTTAGCCTTGAGTGACCTAGCATGCATAGAAATAGCAAGAAAATTGCGAGCAAGAGAGAGAGAGAAGTAACGAAGTTTGCAAACACATGATTTCGAGTAATTTTTGTTTGTGATCATAAGTTTTTACAGTTGTCAAAGTTGTAAATCGCCTTGTGAGCTTCAAGAAAAGGTAAATATCATCCCCATGTGACTATAATCTTATCGTAGTGATTAGTACATAATTAGCGTAAACGTTATTTACGAAAGTTGCTTGTCAATTTTTGATAAAATGTTTGTTCATGCGAAACTTGAAACATGGTGTATTGTAGTTTTATTTTTTGTGAACACATTTATTTATACTATTGTAGTCATTGCAGATCGTGTAAGCGTTAAAAATGTTGTATTTAAGTAATATTATATGTATATGGTAACAGGAGTAGTTGGATTAAAAACAAGAAAGTCACAGTTAGTCGGATTAAGAGAAAAGTGGGCACCATTGTCAAGTGCTACAAATAAAAAGCAACTACCTGTGAATGAGTAGAATAAAATTACATTAGAAAAATTGTAATGTAATTTGTATGTGAATTCAATTGTTGGTTCCGTAAGTAATATATTCAAAAAAGTAGTTATTTGATTTATATAAGAAGTAAAAAATGAAGAAAAATTACTAGTTGGATTTGTGAATTAATTTCAACAATAATAATACAAATTAGGAGTGGAAATAAAAGAAAATTTGTAATTTAATTTTCAATGAAATTCCGAAGTAAGATCTGCAAATAAGAGAATTGAAAAAAATACATTACATTAGTAAATTTATTTATATAGGAATTTGTTAGTAAATTCCGTAAATAAATAAAAAAATTAGAATTACAAATAAACAAAAAAAATACAAATCGTATTTGTAGGTGATAGGAAGAACAACGAAATTAACATGGAAATCTTATAGTGCGGTAGCTACTATATGCTGGTACGCTTGTTGCATGTTGTATACTAAGAGGGTTTAATATGCACTTATGTTAGGTACGTCATGGGTGATATTCAAGACTTGTTTGTGTTCTACGGAAGTGGTCTCGTACTCGATGGGCCGTACGGGGCGGACCTATCACATTGTGTTATCCGTTCCGCATATCACCTGTTCCATAATTAACTGTCGCCTCTATCTTTGAATACAGTTATCACATTGTAAGGCTTGCCTGATCATATCTTGCTAATGTAGTATTTACATCTTGATGACCTAGGTTAACCGGAGTTATATGCTTTAGGCTTATTAAATGTTTTGTTATGATGTTCTAACATTCATGCTTTAATAGGGGTTTAGAATTAATGTTTCATTCATTAATGTGGGTAGCATATGAACACATTTTAATTTATGTTGAGCCCATTAGCATTTTGTTAGCATTAAAGCTGCTGTGTGTTTAGTTCATGATAACATGATGCGTTACCTGTAAGATGTTGTATATGAGCTATGATGGATTTGTATTTATAATACCTATTAATCTGACTAATAATCACTTGTCACGTAATAAAATTTGGATAGTTGACAACCCTTGTATGTGCTATGCTTTAATATTGTCCTTAGAATAATTTCTAGTTCACTATTACCATATCACCATCCCACATCGTCTCGTGTAAGGAATTACGCCTTTCTGTTCTGAACTTTAGCAAATCCTTTCACTTCTCATAACCTTATGTTAGCTTACCCTTAGTTCCCTTAAATGCATCCCAGATAATCCATTAATAAAAATAACGGTTACCTGGCCCGGGGTTACCCATATAGGGGATATTTTCACCTACCTAGTAACGTACGGGGCCGTACACTCTCGTTACTCATGATATTATACCCCGTCTGTGATTATACAGTTGAGGATAAGGACGTGCCTGACTACTCTCGATAATCGGGTATGTGGGAGGCAATCACCTGTGCCTTTGCCATAACTTGCCAAATAATAATTATTCTTAATTTCATCGTTCCTGTTATCTCTATCTCCGATTTCTATCAATGTTCTGATGACCTAGTTTCGCTGCCTTGACTTGTGTCAGTTATTTGCTTGCATTACTTGTCCTTTATATTTTGTTACGTGGTTGTTAAAACATTTGAGATTTCTAAATCTCATATTTGCTCTTTTCATTCTTAGGTAAAGGCTAGTGACCATAGCATCATGTATGGATAGGAAACTGAGTTTTAACGTCCACATCTTCTGTCGTTAATAATTGATTATCAAGTAGTGATGAGCAGAAATAAGCACTATAAAATTGGATGGTTTAAAAATAATACAAAATACAAACAGAGCACAATCACATTATATTATCACACACATATGATATCAACCCCTAAGCAGTCAAAAGTCGACTTTGCACATGAGTGTCAAACAATTACTTTTGCCTAGCAATTTACGACCATGTTTGGAACACGAGAATTTTTCATGGTTCCTGCATGAATTAAGTATTTCCTAAATTTCTATGAAATTCCTGTGAAATAAAGCCTAGACATATTATATAGATGATACCTGTCCAAGCGCACGGGCCTCTATGCTATTTTTTAAAACAACAATACTATTCTTACGTGGTCAAAAGTAGCACTGTTGGTCACAAAAATACCAAATCTAGCCCCCGAATTACCGTAATCCCATTTTTAGCACTCTCCCCCGCCGCAGAATTTCCAGAGCCCGACATGTGTGAATCGTGCGGTTAGGAACCGCACAACAGCGAGATCGTGCGATCCCCGACCGCACGACTACTGTTCACTTGAGTCATGTGGTCCCCGATCGCACGACCACTATGCGCTGTCCTATCCATCCACCGAAAGCCGCCGTTTCGTCGCTGTGTGCGTGGCTTTTGAGGGTTAGCCTTGAGTGACCTTGCATGCATAGAAAGAGCAAGAAAATTGCAGAGCAAGAGAGAAAGAGAGAGCGCGAAGTAAAGGAAGTAAGGATTGCAAACACATGATTTCGAGTAATTTTAGTTTGAGATCAGAAGTTTTTGCAGTTTTCAAAGTTGTAAATCGCCTCGTGAGTTTCAAGAAAAGGTAAATATCGTCTCCATACAACTATAATCTTATCGTAGTAATTAGTACATAATTAGCGTAAACGTTATTTACGAAAGTTGTTGCATGTCAATTTTTGATAAAATGTTTGTTCATGCGAAACCCTCCATATATGAAGTATGGTGTATTGTTGTTTTATATTTTGTGAACACATTTATTTATACTATTGTAGTCATTGCAGATCGTGTAAGCGTTAAAAAATGTAGTATTTAAGTATTATTATCTGTATATGGTAACAGGAGTAGTTAAATTAGAAACAAGAAAGTCACGGTTAGGCGGATTAAGAGAAAAGTGGGCACCATTGTCGAGTGCTACAAATAAAAAGCAACTAAATGTGAATGAGTAGAATAAAATTTCATTAGAAAAGTTGTATTGTAATTTGTATGTGAATTCAATATGTGAATTCATTATAAGCTCATATTTGCTCTTTTCATTCTTAGGTAAAAGGCTAGTGGAGTGATAGCATCATGTATGGATAGGAGCACTCGAGTTTTAAGTATCGTAGCTTATCACTATCTATATCATTTTATTTATTCTTTATTTGGTTAGAAGTAGACTGATCTTATGTTTCAAGCATTTATTTCAGTTTTCACTGGTTCTCTATTAAAGTACTAAGTTTTTGTTTTCTTGCGATTTCTATTGTTGTTTTTTATTATTTATTTTTTTACTTTAGCGATGATATTCTATAATAACATCCTCTAATGTAAAGTGATATAAACGGGCGGATAGGACTATAGGAGAGGTATCCGAGGGGAGTGGTGGGGGCAGGGATGACGCGAGAGGCAGACAGGGAAGCGGCGCCTGGATTAGGGTGGGGGACTCAGAGCGTCGCATCGGCCGCTCGGCCACGTTGGCAAGAGATCGGTACCGTGGGAGTGCGTGTGCTACGTAAGAATAGCATTGATACTCATCGTCGATGCGTTTAGTTGCTCAAATCATGGCGTACAGAAGAAGCCTCAACGCTGTCGTCCGGGCCGCCTACAAAGCTAGTCCATAATCGGCCCATGTTTTGATGGGCCGGCCCGTATAGATTTAAATTGGTAATACATCGGGTCCATCGACTTCATTCCAGTAGGTCCATCAAACCAAACTGTTGTACTTGGTGGTTTAGCACATAAATGTAGCCATGTGCATGAACGATATTGCCCACGCATTTCAGTAGCCAGGTCATCTTCGAGAGCCACTTCACTCCAAGTTTCACTTGGTTCAGATAGTTGGTGCCGCAGTTATGCCGTGTGATGATAAATAGCACGCATAGGACATAATATCCCCTGCTTGTGGTATCGGGTACCGTAAAACAACCAAGCCCATTTCCTCTTGTCGAATGCTAGGAGAAACAAGTGCAAATCTAGAAAGATGGCAATGTCAACTAGGAAAGGTAGGCACCGGGAGTTCAATTTCAATTTGTGCTCACAATCCCCCCCAAAAAAAAAACTCTGAAATGAGTATCTGTAATTCCAATCATCGTCCATGGAAAAGATTGGAAGCAAAGTACTCCCTCCTGCTTCAAAATATAAGGGCTATAGCCATTGAGTTGTATACATCAATCAATTCACTTAAAAATTTAAACCGACGAAGAAAGACGTGCAATATACTTTAATATAACTATTACAATGTTGTTTTAAAATATAAGACGTGCATTCCGATTTAATGATCTTTTATCCCTTTTGCTCTTATTTTGCTTCCCACTCTCTTCAATATTTATGAGTAAACACACACACACTAACTCTTCTTTTATTCCAACATATTAAAACCATGGATACTCCCTTCCAAAAAAAAAAAAACACCAGAGGTACTATGATCATTTTCTTCCACCATTCTCTTAGTTTTATGCTCTGCTTAATTTCCGTGCCAGAACAAAACATGCCTTATAAAAAGAAATGGAGATAGTATTGAACTTCAACACATGCAACTTCCAGTTATCCCGCTTGCCTGTAATTGTAAGTTCATCAGGAATTAATATTCATATCTACAATTAATAGTAATAAACCCTCTAAACCTAGTGGACGAACTTGTCTGCACATGTTTTTTAGCACGTTTTCTCTCCTAAGATTGTCGATAGGGTTTCATTTGAGCAACTCTACTAAATAGCCACGCCTAATGCGTTCGTGGTTTTACACATCAAATTACAACAGTCATGTGCTACCCTTCATGCGGTTATGTCCATGAAAAGTGCCGTGCACGCATGCCATTATTCAGGTTTCACTTAAGTTTGATGAACTTTCTTTTTCATCTCTTTGGAATCACTACGCAGATTTCTATTTAGACAAAGAAAACGGCAGAGTTTGGTTCAGGGTTGCTAAATAGACTACTTTACACAATGAAACATCTATCAGCTGTCATCCTGTGGGCGCTCGAACAGCGTTGCACATATAAACCATCCCCGTTCATTTCGACTTTAGCTTCTGGCTTATTTTCATTATTTATAAATTTCGTCTTTTTCTAAACTTTTGGCTTTTTTGAGCTTTTTTGCTGATTTTTTCCGTATTCGTTTGCATTGTCCATGATGAGCTAGCATATTTTTCTATTTTTAAATTTTGAAATTTAATTACGCTAAATAAGCCATCTTCAAATACAGTAAAATTTTAATACTATAGTGTAATTTCAATAATAAGTTATAGTTTTTCGGCCCAACCGAGCGGGCCGTCGTACTTACCGGCCAGTGGCCTTACTGTGGCCTCCGGAGTGTTCAGCTTGTTGGTGGATTACTTATGTACGTAGTTGGCCATATGAGGCAAGTACATCTACCCAACAGCGGGCGGACCTAAGATAAAATTTTAGGTGCGACAGAGGGTGGCTGTGTATACTAAGAGTATTATGTAAAAGCAAAATAATTCATACACAATATATATTGCAAAACATAGTAATAAGATAGGACATAAAAGAATACGTCACTAATGAAGCTAACACAACAATTCGCCACCAAGTTAAGTATTAGTAAAAATAAAAGAATCCATACAGAAAACATATGCAAAACACAGTAATAAAGTAGGACATAGAAGAATATGTCACTAATGAAGCTAACACAATAATTCACCACCAAGTTATTGAACATAATAGTTTGAACAAAAGATGAGACATAAAAGAAGCACCAAAAACGTTTGTGCTGTAAACAATGCTAAAATGCCTCTCCAAATCCATTTTTACCAAATCAAACAAGTAACCAATAACAATGCATTCCAAATTTTACAATACTTCACAAAATTTATCACTTAGACACTTACTATTGAAGCTTGGCTAACTCATTTTCCTAATTTCCTCTAGGCCACCACATTCCCAGTTGGCCTTTGCTCACAATGCACCTACTACTTGCACCGCGCCCCTTGTTGATGCGGCCGGCCAGCCTGTGTGCGTGAGCCCTTGGACACTGTGTACTCGCCCACCGCGCATCGCGCCCCAACTGGCCTCTCCTCGGCCTTGGCAGCGTCGATGCCTCACCTCGTCGCTCCGGTCGTCACCTGCCGCCACCGCACGCTACTCTAGGGTTTGCCTAGGTGAAGGATATGACACAGGAGGAGGGGCGACTGAACCGACTCACTTGCCAAAGGCGTAGAGCGAAGGCCTCGGTTGACACATGTATTGTCGCTAACTTGCTTGGTTCACTTAAGTTACTGAGCTAGGCTACACACACAGAAAGACCAACAAAGTCTTCCGCCCAACTCAATAGGTGGTCGTCTTCTACCTTTGTTCTCGGCAGCAGTTCGACATGACGCCTAACGTTCTCATCCTCGTCCTCGCGACCTCGTCGATGGCGGTGAGGGGATCTGGCCAGTGGGGGAGCTCGGGCTACCGTCCGACCTGACTAGATGGGGTAGTTCGCCCCTGCTACCCAATATGCTTTCGGTGGTAAATAGCGGTCATCTCTTTATCTGTATTATAAAGGAGGCTTGCGCATACAAGTTCATTTCCCTTCATCTCCTTCCATAAATTTCGATGAGCAAATGTTGAGGACGATGAGGATGGCAATTAAGTGTCGCAGTCATGCAAATTCTCTAGTAGGAAATGGAGGCATCAGGAACATAGGTTCAATCTTCTGTCACTGTAGCCTATAAATTGTTTGTGTAAGAGAAAACACTATAGATATCAGAACGACCCTGGTCGTATACCTAGATCCAGGTCCAAGTGGGCTGAGCTCCTAAGCCCACACGGACTACCCATATGCAAACTCTAAAGTAACAATCTCTTATAAGTTGTACTTCTTTCTTTCTCACAACCAATGTGGAACTAAACCCAACATTCTTCCCCTCACACATTGGTTATGCACTTATGCAACTAGGGAGATGTTAGGCGCATAGGCTGTAATACCAAATATCAGAGCGGATCCTAGTAGTATGGCTAGGTCCAACCGGATTTACTCCTTGAGCCACAGGTCTAAGTGGTACTGGACATTCTCCCTAAAAGATTAGTCCAATAGATGAAATCTTACTCACACTTATAAGTTGCGTTTCTTATTTTTCTATAACTAATGTGGAACCAAACCTAGCAGTAGAAGCACTGGGCTGAGCAATGAGGTTGCGAGTAACGTGAGCTAGTGTTTCACTTAGGCTGGCGCCAACGATGCGGCTTAGACCGGCACCACCGCACAAGGCGTATGCCTGCGGCGGCAGGGTTTGGCACTGGAGATGCACATGCAATTGCTCCTAAGTGATCGACTGCAAGAGCCAGGGGGATCGGTGATGCTGATCAATTAGCATAGCAGCGTGTACTCTCGATTATTTGCCATCATGCCTTCCTTGTACCAAGAAAAATCTATTACCGAAATTTCGTTGGTAACCATTGGTAATTGGGCTTATCGGTGGGTACAGGTAAAATTTTAAATTGATCAATTTTTTTTAGATTCACCTAAAATTCATCTAAAAATTCAAAATTTAAAATTTTTGTCGAAAAATCCAATAATTACTTGTTACGGACAGTTCTATCGCTTCCCTTTATAAAATTTTCAAACCGATATATTTTCCCTGGCTTGTACCGGACGTACTTACTCTCACAGACAAGTGTGACGAGAGAAGCTCATATGTGGCGCATGCTATTGCGAGCTTGTCTTATTACATTCGAGCAGCAGAACATAGCGGGAAAAAAAATCATTTTGGTAAAAAACAGAGCAACTACGAATTAAAAGAAGCACCGACAATGACAAATCACGAGTCTAATCTCTAGTAATGAGCATGAGATATTGTTTTTTTAAAAAGGAACATTCATGAGCTGATGTTGGATAGAGAAAGTAGAGGTCGTTCCTTCAATGGCCACACGTACGCAATCTTGCGATTAGGTGCTCATGACATTTCAAAGAAGGAAAAATCGATACTCATCGTCGTCGCATTTACACCGACAGGACTTTGGCATTGGAGCATTTAAACAGATGCATTCGGTAGCTTTACACACTGATTACTATAGCCATGCATGTTCATGAACAATGCTGCTCACCCATTTCAGTAGCCAGGTCGAGAGCCGCGTCACTCCAACTTTCAGTTAGTTCAGATGGTTGGTGGAGCAGTTGTGTTGCGAGTCATGATAGTTCAGATGGTTGGTGGAGCAGCTGTGTTGCGAGTCATGATAAATAGCAATCCATATGATATATCCGCTGTTTGTGGTACGGAGAACCCTAAAACAACCAAGCTCATTTCTCTTGTAGAATGCTAGGAGCAACGAGTGTCGATCTAAGAAAGTTGGTAATGCCAAATAGGAAAGGGAGGCACCGGGAGTTCAGTCTGAACTAGTTGTGACAATCCTGCTACGGGACAAAGTGCGAATCTAGGAAATGGTAGGGAGATAACTAAGCGACTGAGCCGATCAGTCTCCGCGGCAAGAGGTGGCGCTTCGGTTTGCATCGGCGCCGACGGTTCCGTCCTGCCTGAGGCAATGACTTTTGCAACACCATCGTGTTCGCACCAGCTAAGTAGGCATCGCAGGTGTAGCACTGTAGCACTTTGATTGTTACTGACTGATCATGTGAGAATGTATATGATATTGTTGTGATGAATAATTACAAGTTCTATGGAGTGGTGAAATGATTTTGTAAAGATTGTATTTGATTTCGGCTACCTTCTGAAAGTGTCAGGAAAATCGGAAGTACTGCAGCAGTTCTGCTTTGCGGAAGTACCGGAATAGTTGTGGTATGTTTTTTTCCGAGAACTCCAAGCGAGGTTTTCAGTGTGTGGAAGTACCATCTTGGGGACAGTAGTTCCGCATTGCGGAAGTACCAGTGTGTTAGGCGTCGTACTTCCGATCTTGCTAGAAAACAGAGGTTTTGGGAATTGAGTTATGGATCGATTTAGGATGATCTGTGTCAATGGATTAAAATTGCATGATGCATGTCTTGACTAATATAGGTCAAATTATGAAGAATATGTGCTTGAAAAATATTTTTTTTGTCTTTGGATATGCATGGTCGCTTGGAGTCAACCGTGGTCAACGGTGAGGATCGGGGCTAGGCTCATGGAGGAGGTAAGGCCTAGAATGGTTGAGGATGCCGGGTGAGCCATGGTTAAGAGGAACCGGACGAGAGAGATTTGGCGATGCATGGCGAGTTAGTGGTGTACCTACACGTCGCAAGCATGGCGATTGCTTGCAGTGGTTAGTGATGATCGCATTAAGAAATGATATTTTAGTTTTGATCAAAATACTAGAAACCATCTTGGATTAAAACCGCGCGCATGGGCGATGCATTGGAGAGCGGTTTAGGTTAAGATAGAGCTGATTTGATCAAGGCGGATCAAGGCTAAGTATTTAGCGGATACACACTTATACGCTTTGAAAACGTGCACAAGTGAACTTGTGAGATTAAAACCCGTGTGTGTGAGTTAACGTGTTTCTCCATTATAATAGTGGATAAGATCCATTAATGATCTTCATATAAGCTAAGGTTCTTTTCCTAATTCTATGTATTGATGTACATGTAATGTATAATAGACTATTAAAGTATCATATAAATATGTTGGGCTGAATGAAGGATATATGTTGTGAATATCTAGCTCTTAAATATTCGGATAATCCAGATTTTGTATTCATATTCGTCAGATAGTGAGCTATTAAATCCATATTTGTATCTAAAAAATTCATATTTGTTTTCAATCTGGTACTATTTCATAAATATCCAAACCAACGATATCTATATTAAAAAATAATCCGAACCAACAAGAAACCATCCTATCTATTTTTACCCTACACAGATCATCAAGCCGTGAGATGGTCCAGGAAAAGGAAAGCGTTGGCCCTACAAAGAACATCAAGCGGTGAGAAGTCCAGGAAAGGGAGGCGTTGGGATTTGGGAAATCCCTGTACTCTGCACGATTGTTAGGCCACTCGCGCCTCGCTGGTGAACCGCTCTTGGAATATTGGACTGGGCGTGATGAGATCCGATGCTGTGCTAGGGATGGCAATCGGGTGCGGTGGGTACGGGTAGTGCTCGCCCATATTTGTACCTGCGACCCCAATTTTCGCCCACGGGCATACCCGCACTACCCCACGTAAAAACCCCGCCTATACCCGTCGCCCGTGGGTATCCGTCGCCCGCGGGTATACCCGTTTACCCGCGAACTGAGTACATCACATATTCACATTCAAACATCACCTATGCATCACGAAACTGGCTTGTGTCCAATAATACCAAACTGGTCCACACAAAACAGGCATCTACCATTGTTTACAAACAAAAAATAAAGGCATAAACGGATAAACATAGTATTGCAGACTTGAAAACAGAATTGAGTTGGTGAGTTTAACATGCATGTATTTTCACTACCATGTACCAACTGGACCTTGCACATTTTCAGCAAAGATTTTGCAGTCAATCCAGTAAGTTAGCTCATTGTTTTGTAAACAAAAGAAAATTTAAACATGGTGCCACCACAGAAGCGACCAAGGAGGACGCCGACGATCGCCGCTACCGCCATGGTGCCGCAGACGTCGGCTCGTGAAAGGATTTCGCCAACCTCCTGTGGTTGCAAATCGGCGGGGATACGTTCGACGCACACCGGTGGTTGACCGTTGCTTGGTGGCACGGTCTTCGCAAAGTTATTGTTCAATAGAGAATCGGCGATGAGGAAGAAAGGAGGAGGACCGAGGAGGCTCACCGAGTTTTGGCCGACAATGAGAGCCGGAGAGGGTGGCGCTTGTGGCGAGAGGGCGACAGCGATGAGGTGGTCGGATCCGGACGACACCGCCGGATCCGGATGACCGGCCGGATCCGGACGACACCGGCCGGATTCGGACGACAGCCGGCCGAATCTGGACGACACGGTGGAACGAGAGGCGGCGGGGAGGCCCGAGGGCGGCGATTGAGGGGCTCTCGGTCTCTGAGAGGCAATGGCCGGGAGGGCCCGAGGGTGGCGAGGGGCGGCGATTGAGGGGCTCTCGGTCTCACTCTCTCGGTCTCTGAGAGGCGACGGGAGGGCCCGACTCGCCCGAGGGGTGGAATAGCCGAGTGAGCGGAGGAGGAGGCCGGAGGAGGAGGCCGAGAGGGGCGGATCAAGGGGAGGAGGCCGGTGGAGGAGGAGGCCGGGTGGGGCGGATGAAGGATGAGGAGGAGGCGGAGTGCGCGAGAGGGGGCGGATCTGGAGGGCGGAGTGCGCGAGAGGGGGCGGATCTAGAGGGCAGCGAGCCAGCGGGAGTGCGAGAGGGTGGAATAGGGTTTATTATTTTAGAATGGCCCACATGTCAGTATATTTCACGGGTAAACGGGCGAGACGGGTACGGGTAGAGCTAACCCATACCCGTACCCGTTTACCCGATGGGTAGAGATTTCTCCCCATTTTCATACCCGTGGGTAAAGAATACAGCCCATACCCGACTCTATTAGGGTATTTACCCACGGGTACACGGGTAAACGGGTACAATTACCATCCCTATATTGTGCCACTGTTACTTTGAGCTACCACTGTGAAAATTTTCTTCTCTATAACTAATGATACCTATGTTAGCGATCAAGTGAGAATGCGAATTCTCACCAAACCTAGAAAGTTTCCAAAAATTCTAAAAATTTTACAAGACGTAGGAGAGGGTATGGGCCACTTGATGTAGGCTCTGTTCTAGCTCGATGCCACATTGGTAACATTTGTATTTCAATGTAACAGGGTGGTGCTAGAACACCAATCCTCGAATATGTCACTTTTCTTAATCATCACCAGAAATTTTGAGTTTGTTCAGCGGTGTTTAAAATATCATTAGATCTCAACAAGTGAAGATAACAAAACACAGCTACAAGCTAAAACATAGCGACAAGCCATTTCTCACTTAATTTGTTTATGTGTCCTACGGTGATCACCTCGCACAGACCGTGAAGGACACCAGAGCCCTCGCTGCAAGAGACACTCTCCTGACGACTTCCAGAGCTGATGCTGCTGGAGGCGCGGCAAGGCAGATCGTCTTCGGCGATGGCGCTGCCACAAGCGCAGCCCTCACCCAAAAGATTAAAGCTTGGGCTCTTGCATCCGTTTGGTGCTCTCTCCTGTTTTCTACCAGATTCTCCAGTGAATCATAAGATCATGATCCTTAGGCTTAAACTTGGATTCCCAATGTCTCTCATTCCTACTGGAGATCACCATCTAGATAGGCATAACATTTGCAAGCCTACGAATTCTACAGAGTAGTGAGCTTGGTTTTTTGGCCACTCTCCCGTGTATGCTTGTTATATATATCTCTGAGGTAGTCATATACAATACAGATGTAAAATATCACACGACAGCAAAAAGGGTAGAGTAAATTCCCTTTTAGTAGGTAGGACCTACCTGCTGCATGTATAACATTGCATGTGATTGTGGGGGATGGCAGAGGGACAGCCATTGTGCTTCCAACTACTGTGATATGGATCTCCAAAGTTGTGGTTGCGGGAAATGCTGAAATTTATACATGATAGACATGCATGCTTCAATGCCAAAATCTTATCAATGTCAATCTGAAGAAACGAATTAGAGCCTAAGAGCAGGTCTAAAAGCTTAGGGTCTGTTCTTTACGGCTTCTAAAAGTGATTTTTGGCTTTTCTACAATATCTAACTTTTAAATAGAGTATTTTCTAAAGACGGGATCTACAAGTTAATCTGTATCAACCAAAATCGCAAGCAAGTATCTCTCTCTGCAATCTCTGTCACAAACAGCCAAAATTCAAAATTTTTAACTAAAAACCATAAGCCGCAGCTGAAAAGAACAGACTCTTAGTTTACTATTCCTATAGGGCCAAACAAAGTTGATGGTATCAAAGAAAGTGTAAACCGTTAGTTAGGCGACGTTCGTCTTGCCCTTGCAGATCGACTTCTCTCGTCAGCAAGTGTGAGCAACGCGTGTGCACAAGCTCACACAGTGGTGCCTGTACTTGACATGCATAGGCTTCACGGTTGGCGTCGATTGCAACTCTCGTCCTCTACCACCGTCACTCGTGGTTGAACATAAATTCCTCGTGCCTCCATTTCCCAACGTATAGTTTACACAATTGCGACGCTTGTCATTCCCACTCTCCATTTTACTCTTGGATTTGTATAAAAAAGATGATGCTTTGTTATGCTCCAGTATACATGAGCAAAGGGATGCCTGATGTATTTATATCTGAAAGTAAAAGGGTTGGGTGTGCTGGATGATGACCCACAATATAACGAGACTGTTTTTTTTAGCCACGGCTTGTGCCTTTTGGTTTTAGCTTGTGATTTTTAGGCTGTTTGTACGAAAGATTACAAAGTAACAGGAACTTACGTACGGTTTTAAAAAAATACTATAATTAAAATATGTACTATAATTAATTAATTAAAGCCAGTAAAATATGTATTATAATTAACTAGTAGATCCTATCTTGAAAAAAATACTTCGTTTAAAAACTAGTTACTATAAAAAATAAAAAAACAGTTTTTAAAAGCTAAAAAGAACAGGTCGTCCGTCCAAACAACACCGTGTAACATGCGCCAGGTTGTTCTCATTTCTGTAGAATGATATATAGACAGATTATTAATACGTGAAAGTGAAACCATAATTGTACTTCTAGTTAGTGGACCTTCTATGTCTAAATGGGGCATCTCTCACTGTGTTTATATCCCCTGTTAACAACAACAAAGAAAAAGGTGCAAATTTGTAGATTTCGGATCCTCGTTGGACTATGCATGTCAATTTTTCTTTTAGATTATAGTGTTGACGTATATGTGCACACCAACACACGAGCACAACATATGTGCATAGGGCTGACAATCGAGCTTAATGAGCTATTATCAAACTTATTTTAAAATTAACATAGTTAACATAAAATTATTTTATTTATCGTTTAAATAATTATTTTAAATTCGAACTAACGAGACACTATCTAGTCGAGCCTCAATAGCCAATTTTCACTCGAAATGGACTCATTTTAATTTTAAATTTATTAACTACTGTAATTTAATCAATTTTGATTTAAGCCTAACGAGCTTTATTGCAAGCCGTACATGCACGCACCTATGTAGGCGATTGCGTCTCATAGTATCTGCCTAGAAATGTAGAGGCTAAGAATAAATTTGTGACCTACCTTAGACCCATAGTTTCCCACTAATGCATGTTGGCTTAATCCACTTGAATATGTATACACTTTTAAGCAACATTCACTGATGGTTTTAGAATGGCTGATGATTTGAACTGGACGTTGTTATTAGTTTTTACACAACATATAAATCAAAGGCAAGCGGCTGTTAGAAATGAGATAGAAAAAAAAAGATAGAAACGTCCCAATTTCATCCGAAATGTCATACTATCACCCCAAGCTAGCAAGCCCCCATCAAGATGTCGCTGAAAACGAAGCACATATGTTCAGGCGAGCTATAGTGTGCAAATCGAGATGTGAATTGCGGAATCCTTCCAATTCTCTTCTATACTGAACAGGCGACTGGAATTTTCTTATCTCTCAGTTATCTAAACTTACACTTTCAATCAACTGAAGTTACAGTCCACCTCTAAAAAAATCACCTGCAACTTCAAGTGATTAAGAGTACAACTTTAGATGACTAAGACATAAATTTTTTTTAATCGCTTGTGTAATAATCACTCTCTTATTTATTAGTCAAAACTAAAAACTATGAGTAAAATCTAGTAAAATCTAATGAGCTCCTTAAGCAAGCCTCAAGCAGACGCGAGGGGAGGCCAGCACCCGCGCCGACCTCGCGGGCCACGCGGCGCGGTACAAGTACAATGATACGGTTCGGTCCAGGTGCCGCACGTGGAGTGAGTGAATGCCTACGTGCACGGCCCAAAGTGGACGTGCAGCCGCGCTTCACGTGGACCTCGGCCTAGCCTTGGCAGGGGCCCTCTCGGTTGCGGTCCGTGTTGTTGTTATTCGGTGGCCATGCAGGCCGAGAAATCGAGGATTGGCCGCCATCTTCTGGATGCGGCACGGGTGGTGTGGTGCAGGCCCGGGAGTTTGAGCGACCAGCGCGGCGCTGGATTGGGCCGCAATCAAAGTTCGTTTTCATGACACAGGAAAGTAATCATCTGACATCATGTTTGTAAGGTTAGACTAACTCAGAATATGACATGTGGCATGAAGCGATACCTATTTTGGATTTCACTCACTACCTTATAAACCATTTATGCAACACGTCATACTTTGAGTTGGATCTAATCTTAATGTATGAGACCTGGTCTTTTCACTCACTACCTTATAAACCATTTATGCAACATATCATACTTTTTTGAACTGGCAGGAGAACTACCTTGTATTACTCTCAAAAGGAGAATAAAAACAATAAACATGGATGGTTTGAGAGACAAGAGGGAGGGGGGATGCGGCTAGGAGCTGGCCTAAAAGGAAACTACGTTGTTGTTACAGAAATTATTGGGAGCTCCTATAGCCTTCTGGCCCTGCTAGGACCTAGTCTCCGGCTTGTCCTTAATGGTGGCAATCAAGAGTAGGAGTACAGTTGGCGTCGATTAAAAAATGTGGGTGCTTCGTTCCTTCCAAATTTGCCAAGCAACTGACATCACTAATGATGCTATAGCCTTCTGCGGTGTTCCAGGCAAGAGAACAACATTCTCCCATTAGTCTCGGATTAAGTGAAACGGCCACTAGGAAACTGAGTTAATAGAGTTGCAAGCAGTCCACTATGCTATGGAAGTCCAAATTTTTGTGGGATAGCGACACTCGATCAACAGATGTATGGTGGATTTCTGGCTCCTGTTTGCATAGGGGCATGTGAGATGATTAGGCCAGCCATGCTTATCCTGGTGGTCCACGGTTCGTAGTCTATTTTATAAGATCAACCAGGCAAAGATTTTACATTTCTATGGCGTCCAAGTTTTCCAGACCAGAGGATTCATAGTGGTTTGAACCGACCCAAAGAACTGTGCTTTGTATGCTAAGGCAATCATGTACGTGCCGTTGGTAGTTAGTTTCCATGTGTTGTGTCATCGGCTGCCTCATGTAGAGTAATTACGGACGTGTGTCCCCATATGGAAATTAGCTCATCTATGTGCTGCAGTGTTATGCCGTCCACCGTCCATCCAAGTTAGGTGATGAAGCTAGTTGTTCCCTATCAAGGCAGTCCGTATAGTGCTTTTTTTCCTCTTGGATGCTTTGAAAATAGTGGGCACGATATCACAAAGTCTATTGTCATCAGCCCAGGAGGAAGTCCAGAACAGTACCTTCGTACCATCGCCAATTGTTATGGTTGTGGCACTGCGAAGAGACGACGATCTAGGTCATCTCATGGGGTTTCTCAATCAACCGAAATTACATCCCCATTCAAAAAAAACACCGCAACTTCAAGTGATTGAAAATACAACTTCATATGACTAAGAGATAAAAAATATTTAATCACTTGTGTAATAGTCACTCTTTTATTTATTAATCAGAACTAAAAACTATAACTAAATTCTAGTAAAATCTAATATGAGATCCTTAAGCAAGCCTCAAGTAGGTGCGAGGGGAGGCCGGCACCCGCGCCGACCTCACGGGCCACGCGACGCGGTACAAGTACAATGATACGGTTCGGTCCAGGTGCCGCACGTGGAGTGAGTGAATGCCTACGTGCACGGCCCAAAGTGGACGCGTGGCCGCGCTTCACGTGGACCTCGGCCCAGCCTTGGCAGGGGCCCTCTCGGTTGCGGTCCGTGTTTGAGCGACCATCTTCTGGATGCAGGCGCGGGAGTTTGAGCGACCAGCGCGGCGCTGGATTGGGCCGCAATCAAAGTTCGTTTTCATGACACAGGAAAATAATCATCTGACATCATGTTTGTAAGGTTAGACTAACTCAGAATATGACATGTGGCATGAAGCGATACCTATTTTGGATTTCACTCACTACCTTATAAACCATTTATGCAACACGTCATACTTTGAGTTGGATCTAATCTTAATGTATCGAGACCTGGTCTTTTCACTCACTACCTTATAAACCATTTATGCAACATATCATACTTTTTTGAACTAGCAGGAGAACTACCTTGTATTACTCTCAAAAGGAGAATAAAAACAATAAACATGGATGGTTTGAGAGACAAAGGGGAGGGGGGAAGCGGCTAGGAGCTGGCCTAAAAGGAAACTATGTTGTTGTTACAAAAATTATTGGGAGCTCCTGTAGCCTTCTGCCCCTGCTAGGACCTAGTCTTCGGCTTGTCCTTAATGGTGGCAATCAAGAGTAGAAGTGCAGTTGCCGTCGATCAAAAAATGTGGGTGCTTCGTTCCTTCCAAATTTGCCAAGCAACTGGCATCACTAGTGATGCCATAGCCTTCTGCGGTGTTCCAGGCAAGAGAACAATATTCTCCCACTAGTCTCGGATTAAGTGAAACGGCCACTAGGAAACTGAGTTAATAGAGTTGCAAGCAGTCCACTATGCTATGGAAGTCCAAATTTTTGTGGGATAGCGACACTCGATCAACAAATGTATGGTGGATTTCTGGCTCCTGTTTGCATAGGGGCTCCTGTTTCCAGACCAGAGGATTCATAGTGGTTTGAACCGACCCAAAGAACTATGCTTTGTATGCTAAGGCAATCGTGTACGTGCCGTTGGTAGTTAGTTTCCATGTGTTGTGTCATCGGCTGCCTCATGTAGAGTAATTACGGACGTGTGTCCCCATATGAAAATTAGTTCATCTATGTGCTGCAGTGTTATGTCGTCCATCCAAGTTAGGTGATGAAGCTAGTTGTTCCCTATCAAGGCAATCCGTATAGTGCTTTTTTTCCTCTTGTATGCTTTGAAAATAGTGGGCACGATATCACAAAGTCTATTGTCATCAGCCTAGGAGGAAGTCCAGAACAATGCCTTCGTACCATCGCCAATTGTTATGGTTGTGGCCGCTGCGAAGAGACGATGATCTAGGTCATCTCATGGGGTTTCCATTCCTTGCCAAGATTTAGTTTGGGCTCCCCATTCCTGCCAGAGCTATCTAAGTTCTAAAGCCCTGGCAAAGTGCTCTAGGTCCAGGAGGCCCAATCCTCCCATCTGTGTAGGCCTTCAAACTCTATTGCAATTGACCTACAACTTTCACCCATTAACTGCTTGCTCTGATCCAGCCCAAAGGAAGTGTCTCATCCGTCTGTTGAGTGTTTTGATCACATATTTCAGTGCCTTATTGGCTATAAGAAAGTAGGGCAACAAGGGTGTTAAAATGGATTTGATCAAGGTGTTCCTACCCGCTAGAGTCAGTAGCCTACCACGCCATCCTGCCAGGCGGTTCACATATTTGTCTTGCAGTACTTGAAAGTCTACATTGCGAAGTCTTTTGATTGCGAGCAGTAGGCCAAGGTACTTCATCTAGAAGGAGGCATGTTGCGCAGGTAAGTCAATCAATATTTGTCTCATGTCAATCTGGTTGCAGCTTATTGGAGCCACCGACTTTTCTGAAGATTGGTGCACAAACCTGTTGTGTCGTTGAACTGTTATAGGATTTGGACGAGGGTACAGATGTCTTGTTACTCTGGCACTAGGAAGATAGTAGCATCGTCAGCATATAGAGAGGTTCAGAGGTGACTAGGCAACCCCCTAGGGGCCATAAAGCACCAAGTTTTGTTGCAATGCCCATAATTTTTATAGCGGGTCGATCGCTAAGATAAAAAGGAAAGGAGATAATCGGCCACCCTGTTGGACTCCTCTGTGGTGTTGTAGTTTATCCTTGGAACTCCATTGAGGGGATTCTTGAGGTGGGGGTAGATAGGAGGCATGAGACCCAGTCTCTCAGCGTGTCGGAAACCTCGATTTTCCAAAAGATCAAGCCGGTATTCCCAATGGACCGAATCAAATGCTTTCACAATATCGAGCTTGAGGAGAAGGGACGGTGTTCTATTCTGATGGTATCTTCTTGCTAGGTTACGAATGTATAGATAGTTGTCTTGAATGCATCTCCCTCTAATAAAGGTACTTTGGCTAGGAGAGATAAGCTCATTCATGTAGGGCGTCAGCCATAGTGCCAAGATTTTTACAATGATTTTGGTCGTAGAACGTCTGTTGCTGTGGTCGTAGACTAGCATCTGTGATATGAACTCACCCGTAACTGTGTATGACCACTCAAGGGCAACGGCTTCAACTGCAAACGACCAAGTCTTTCACAAACACAAAATCCAAAATAAACCAAATATTGATTATTTATTATTTCTTTATTTACGACTATCACCATAGTCTAACAGTTTTCATGTGACCTAACACAGAAAAATAATCCTCCGACACCATGTTTGTAAGGGTAGACTAGCTCAGAGCATGACACGTGGCATAAAGTGATATCTAACTTGGATTCCAGTCACTACCTCATGAATCATTTGTGCAACATGTCATACTTTGAATTGGATCTAATCTCAGATGTATCGACACTTGGTCTTATAGGGTGCAGATCCCCTGTATTTACCCTAAATTTTCGGGGTGGATTTCAGTAAATATGGGCCTTAGATTCTTTTGTACTAACTAGATTAAGGCACGTGACATGCATGAAGGCTCTTCATGTGTTCACTTTCTATCCGTCCAATCCGTCACAGCGCACCAATAATGCCCTGGCATGCTTAGCGCCGGCGCCGCCTAATGCTTACCTCACTCATGGCGTCCAATCTTGAGGTAATCAAGATGGAGGAAAGAATTGGCCGCTTCGTGACATGCATGGCCAGCGTCTCCGCGGGGAACTCGTCTGCGTCGAGCACCGGACGAGCCGCTCAAACGCTTCCATCTCGTGGTCTGTGTCAACCTCAAGGCGGTGTGCTGTGGCGTCTTGCCGCACTCCGCCACGATGAATCTAAGCCACCAACCACACCTGCCTCAGAGGAGTCGATGGAGATGTCGCCGCAGACGGCGGGAAAATTGTTTTCCCGACGAGCGAAAGGACGCGCGTGAGCTTGCCTCTCCATGACGGACGCGCGACGGGGGTCGAGAATGTTGAAAATGTGGATAATATTTTAATTTTAAATTTTACTTAGAAGATAAATACAATAAACTATTGATGCAATACTGACTACTAACAGCAGTCTACTCATCATAATTCAGAATATACTCAAATATATTAACAAAGTCGTACGTGCACGCGAACGACTTACTAGTTAACCTGATGAAGAACAGGAAACCACGCAGGCTTGATGCGGTGTAAGCGTAGATGTCGCGGTGCGGTGGCGGTCGCAGCAGATCTTGCCGCCAGAAACCTTATTGCCGCCCGTGCGGTACTCTGCGGCAATGGTTCGAGATATCCGCTCTCCTTCTTCCGGTGCACGGGAAGAAAGGTCGACGTGGTTCGAGCGACACGATGCTCGAGCACGTAATCACAAAAGAAAGGAGATAGAGGCGGTGAGTTTCTTACACATACTCTGGACATCTCCAGGCATATAAATAGACAGACTGATAACTGACATGATTAAAGCAGCCATTTACCCACTAGTAACTGACACATTCAACCAGTCATTTATCCACTGGTAACTGTCTGTCATCAAAACCCCAATAAAGTTTCAAATTCAAACGTTTGAATCGCATTCAAACAGAGAGAGTGGTGCAGAGTTCAGCAAAAATAAAAATAGACTTGGTTTGCCAAGTGGCGCGCCATGTCACGGCACGGTCGCTGGATTGGGACACAAGTCACGTGATTTTCACGCAAATATGGCGTATATCTGCAGCGTGCGTGCGCGTGTGTGTGATTAGACAGAGCCCTGCACATACCATCTCTATCTATATTCAAGGAGTGGTGAGGACTCCACCTTATAAATTGATCTTCTTCACCTTTTTTTAACAATATGATACTAAACTATGCATACTTTAGAATTTAAAGAAATAGACTATAATTAAATGGATCAATTTCTAACAGAGAACGGGCGCGAAGAGCTGGAGAGGCGGCCACCGGCGCCGTCAACGAAGACTAAAAAGAGCGGGTGCGTGCGTGATCCACAGTTGATCCATGACGCGCTGCACCCTGATTGGCTCCGACGACTTGCATGGATTCATCAGGGCGGGGGAGAAGGAGTGACGCGGTTTGATCTAGTCCATTGAATAGAATCTAAGGCCTTGATTTACCGAAATCCAGCCGGTGGATTTGGGGGTAAATCTAGGGGTTTGCACCCCGGTCTTATATTATTATTTTCCCTTTGCATGTTAAAATTGTAATCCAGTCAAAAATTTTAGATTTACCTAAAATTCATCTAAAAAATAAAAAACCAAAAAATCAAAAGAAATAAAAATTTCAATTCAAAATTTTCACTAAAAAAATCCGAAACCGTTACCGGTTCTTTCACTACCTTTGGATAAACATTTTAAAACGGTATATTTTTACTGATTTACTGCCTTTCTCGGTGTGCTTTGTGAGTCTGGAGTCCAAGTTTGACGTTAATTAGACTACAGCTTTATAAACTGCGGTGCACCATATACATATACATACATACATACATACATACATACATACATACATACATACATACATACATACATACATACATACATACATACATACATACATACATACATACATACATACATACATACATACATACATACATACATACATACATACATACATACATACATACATACAGACACACCCGGATGCCATTTCAGCGAATTTGCAGTACTGTGGCTAGCTAGTACTAGTAGAGCTAGCAAACAGCCAATTGCATTGTGCAGCTTATATGTGCGTACGTACACCTGGACCCCATGAGTACAAACTCAAATGGAGATGCTGTTCGGGATGCCCTTCCCGGTGACCCCGGGCCCGGAGAAGGGCTTGAGCAGCTCGTACGGCATGACGCCGGCGCCGCACCGGTTCCTCAGCTCCATGTTCCAGTTCCGCCTGTCGATCGTCCCCTCGATCACCTTCATCCTCCCGCGGAAGTTCTCGAACGCCGCGTTGATTATCGGCTCCACCTCCCACGCCGGCTCCGCGTGCTTGCCCATGTACTCTTCGTCCAGCGAGTGCGTCGACAGGCCGTCCAGCACCATCATGACTTTGACGGCCTGGAGCTGAGACGGGAACACGTCCAGCAGCACCTTCTCTGGATTGTCCCAGAACGCCTCCATCTCCTCCAGGCCATCCTCTACCGGCATGTTCTTACGGGCGATCGTCGGGCGGTTCGGGAAGTACCCGGCGTAGGGATACTGGCCGAAGTTCACCGCTGCGTGGTGGCCCGACGTGACCCACATGATGGTGGTGAGGACCTGGACCAGGCTCTCGTGGGAGTCCAGCACCGGCCACCACGGCTCGTCCTTCTTGTCAGCGTGGCCTTTGGTGCGCACCTCCGTCCACCAGCCCTGGAGCTCCTCGTCGCCGGTGATGTCCTCCGCCGACGGGTAGTAGTGCGTCACGTAGTCAGAGGCCCACTTCTTGATGGAATCCCACACAAGCACGCCGTCGTTGGCGAAAGGGTAGTCCTTTATTATGGTCAGCTCCAGCTTGCCAGCGTCATGCTCGACCGCCATCCCCCTTCGGACAAATTAGGCAAAGTCAAACGATACGTTCAACTAGCAGGGAGCATGCATGGTTCATGATACGTTCTTGTCACTAATTACCTTCGGATGAGGTCGGCCGGCAGGGCCTCCAGGTCGAACCGCCAGAGCTTGTCATAAACCACCGAGCTGAGCTCCATGCAGTACTTCCCCGGTGAGAAGGTGCTCTCGATGACGCCTCCTGCGCTGATGAGTTGCTGGCGGGCCCTCGCGTTGATCTCCATCGTATACCGGAAGTGCGGGTGCAGCAGCCGGTAGATCGGGTGCATCCTGCTCAGCTGACGGTTCGCTGCGATGATGTACGGCTCCACGCAGCAGTGCGTCCTCAGCCTGACAGATTAAGCAGGCCCACAGATTTTTTAGGCCCGCCTGATGCCGCGATGCGTGATAGTACAGCTAGCCAGCTAGATATGTATCATGGTACTTACCAGTGGCTGACAAGCTGATGGTACCCGGTGTCATGAGCTAGGACATGGGCCTTGGCGAGCATCCAGAGCCAGGATCCTGTGCCGTCCCGCCCGGGCGTGAAGACCTGCCTCCACTGCGGCTTCGCCGGAGACTTGGGCCTTGTCAGCTCGACGGCGATCGGCTGCAGCGTGCCTTCGTCGGTCAGGAAGAAGAGCGTGCGCGAGCCGTACAGCGTCGTGCCATCCTGCTCGCGCACCTTGTTCACGTAAGGCAGGAACATGTCGTGGTAGTCCAGGATGAACAGCTTCTTGCTCTGGACGGCCTGTGTACAGTAATGTCCATCGATTAAGGTACATGATCGCCAATTTGCTAGTTGCCCCAATTATATCATGCTTCGTTAACTTGCTCACCTGTTCCGCTGTCATGACTCCGTGTATCCGATCTTCGATGAGCTCTTTAGTGATGAGAGAGTCCCGTGAGCCGTAGGTTTCCTCGTCGAGCTTGCTGACAAAAGGGAATTCCTGCATGGTGTTGAACAATTAATTAATTAACGACACAATAACCGAGCAGTAGAATCCAACATCTATTTCACAGTACTGTACTGTGGCCAAAAAAAAAACAAAGAACACATGCCGTGACAAGTTGTATGCTCAGTGGGTTCAGTCCCGCAAGCGTCTGTCTTCCGAACTCCTCGTCTTTGAGCCATACAAACTTGTCCCCTGCAATTTTAGTATCCGCCCGACAGTCAGATATATACGTACAGTACAGACTACGTACAGAGGGATCGGAGCTAAGTCTGAGTGAAATGCATGGTTACAGGCGCATGCGTATATGCGATTCGTACTTTTGATAATTTCCGGCTGTTCGAAGCTGAATGCGTATTCTACGATCTCCTTGATCCGGGTGATGAAGTCGCCCAACTGGTCCAGCCCGTGTGCGTTGGACTGCTTCTCGAGGTTGAAGAGCGCGTCGATCGCTGCGAAGGAGGGGAAGCTCAGGCTTGCGTTTTGGGACGTATTTTCCAACGTCCTGACCGCGTGCAGCGCCGACCAGAACGCCTTGACATCGAACGACACCAGCTTCGCGAATGAGAACGCCTCGTCCCGGGGCACGTACAAGGGATCGTTGTCACGAACTTCCGACGACGGATCTGCGCGCGCACAAGAAGACGATGATGCGTAAGGCAGGCGTACGTGCAGTACTCCGCTAGCTGCATCGGGTGTTGTGCATGCCCCACGTACTAACCTGTCTGGCTGTGGGGGCGGCCGGTGCGGCAGCGTCGTGGGTACGGGTGGTCCTTGCCGCCGAGCACCGGCCTCTTCGTGCTGGCGTCGCGGTCGGGGTCTCCTAGGTCGTTGTACACGTCGTAGTCGTAGATGCGCTCGAAACTCTTGCGCTCGCCCTGGCCGTCCCCCCGGATGGCGGCCAGCTCGCTCGAGCGCAGCCTCTCCACGCCCTTGGGTGTCTGCGACGGCAGGTAGGACTGCGCCGCCATCGGAAACGATCGAAACCATGCAATGTCAAGAGTCCGTGCAGAAGCATGCTTGTACGTATGTATATAGAATATGGCTGTTGACCTTGAGCGGGAAGAAGGTGCGCTTGGCGGGGCTCTCGGACTTGGGGTGAACCCAGGAGTTGCAGTCGAAGGTGACGGGTGCCGAGTGGTCGGCGGCGGCGGCGACCACCATGCTCTTTATGAATATCTCGCTGAGGTGCTCGTTCACGACAAGAACGGCGCCGACGGGGCCGAAGGAGGCCGGCACGGTGAAGGTGGCCTCGAACGTGGCCTCGAAACTGAGAGGGGAGGACGAGCAGCAGCTGGCGTAGGTGGAGAATGGCGGCTTCTCCCGCCCCGTTTCTGCAGAGGAGATCGGTCGAGCATGCATGAGTACGTTTACATACATACGCTGACTCGCGGATTCGAGTTAGCTAGAGCTAGTGTATGTTGCAAAGCAAGTGTGTGTCGTGTTAATGTGCCGTCGAAACCGTACTGAAACATTCTAACGTACCTCGGTTCAATTAAAATGCACATCATTCTAGAAAGTTGGTTTTGGTTTGCAAATGATACGTCTGGGTTATATTCATCTCGTGAGATGTGGGACTTATAATTCATGCCTAATTGTCTGGTTCTATCATATACGTGTAGGGGCGGAGCTAGAGAAAAATGAGGGGGGTGCGACTAAAGGCTACTGGGCTGCAGGCTTCTAGTTCTGAGCTGGCTACAGAAGGGATTTGTTTGGAACTGGGTGCGCTACTTTAGCTTTGGGGGTGCAAATAAGGTGAAAAATCAGGATTAATAACTGTGTTACGTTTTTTATCTAGGTGCGGCTGCACCCACCAGCGGCAACGTGGCTTCGCCCCTGTATACGTGCGAATGTGCTTCAGTGAGATAGCGGGTGCATGTCACCACATGCAGATTCACCCTAGCTGTCACAATTTGACTTACAACCATGCTTGTTAATTAGCTGATCCAGTATTCAACTTCGAGCAGTACGGTAATAGTTTCGTTTAGGGAGTGGCTATTCAAAGGTGACTGAAATTTTTTTATCTCTCAATCATTTGAAGTTGCACTCTCAATCAACTAAAATTGCAGTTGATTTTTTTGGAAGAGGGCTGTAACTTCAGTTGATTGAGAGTACAACTAAGTGTAACTTTAGTTGCACTCTGAATCACCTGAAGTTGCAGTTGTTTTTAGGGGGCTGCAATTTTAGTTGATTGAGAGTGCAACTTCAAGTTACTAAGAGATAAAAAAAATTTAGTCGCCTTTGCAATAGCAAAACCGTTTCATTTATTGTTAGCAATATACTAGTTGTTCAGTTCAGGTGTAACCCCTATATTAATTCGCTTCTCTTCTGGCATGCCAGCCAGTTGGAAAACATATGCATGAGGACCATTATTTTTTAAAGGTAGCACCATTATTTTAACGGGGCATTGAAACTAATTAACCAAGTACTCCCCATGCCTTCTTTCTTTTACTTTTTTTGTTTTGGAACAGTCTCTTCTACATATATTTGACCATTACTTTTTTTCCGAAACCAATGACCATATGAATAGCTGCCCACCTTTGCCAAGAATTGAACGTGCACTATCGCCAAAAAGTGAAAAAAAAATCATGGATGTACAACATACATTGTTATGTATGTGAACCTGCACATTTTCGTGATGAAACTCATCCGTATTTTTTAGAACCAAAAAAAGACAAATAGTGGATGTGAATAGTGTGTAAAATATATGCGACAGATTATCCTTTTCATTTCTCTAAACTCCTGGTTAATTTGAAGATGAAATTTGGTTATGCACCCACTTACAGTTGTACACCCATATGTTTTTTCAAATTTTTTGGATACATTTTATGAAGTAAATTACGTAATATATGCAAGGTAAGCATCCGTCCATATGCTGAGAAAATCTGCTCTCTAATTTTTTAATTATATGTTATTAAAAACATTAATAATGTAATGATATGATAGTATTTTTCCTGATAAATCTCCTAATATAAATTTTGTGTGACAAACTTTAATATCTTTGTATATATTAATAGTTAAAGCTTTTAAAGTCTGACTACCCAAATTCTAAAATGATATCTATTTAGAAACACAGAGCAATAATATCATTTAGAAACACAGAGTAATAAAAGGGAGCTTCTCACGTTCCAACTCCGAGCTGAAGATCTCAAGGAGCAGAAGCTTCCGACGAAACACATGGTCAGTAAACCAATCATACCCCGCGCCTTCGGAATAGATCGTCACCGTGGCCTTCAACGCGATCACCTCCTCCGCCTTTTTTACGCTGTGCGCGAGCCTGCCGCCTACGGCTGCCTCGTCGGCCAAGCCGCTGCTGCATCTTATCCTGGAGGCGGTTCTGCGAGTGCGGCTCCAGTTACAGGTCCGGACTGTACTGGTGAAGAAAGAAGTGGAGTGGCTCGGAGAGAGCACCGCCACCAGAGGCTGCGCTTGCGTTGGCATTATGGACGAGTAATACTGTGCTACAACTTAGGCAAGGAATGGAATGGATGTATATCTGAAAGAGCGCGCACTGGGTGTCTAATTTATAGAGTTTGGAGGCTTAGGTTCTGTAGATAGAATTCTCTGCAGGCATGCCACACGTTTTTTTTTGTATGTATGTATGTGCCTGTACTTATGTACATGTATGTATGTATGTATTGTGGGAGGGTATTCGTGCTATCTCAGACGACGATAACTTCACAAGGCAGTGGCGGACCCAGGATTTATAGGATGAGTGTTCGGATTTTGGAGCAAAGTTGCTCGAATACATCGATACCAGAGCACCGTCCCCACCCCCAAACAAACACCGATACAACGATATATATATATATATATATATATATATATATATATATATATATATATATATATATATATATATATATATGACGCTGAAATTGGGCACCAGTGCCCGGACACCTTGATTTCAAATGCGCGAATTTAACCCAAATTCGGGTATGTTTTTTGAAAACATCAGTTTTAGGGTATATACACATCTATAACAATTCAAATGAAACATATAATTTTGAAAAAAAATACTCGAATTCAAAGTTTTGAACGAATTTAGATCACATGTTTTGCTTATTTATATATATAATCAGCACATACCAACAATCAAACTATCAATAAAAAAGGCAACTACAGTTCAAATTTCAGTTCGAACTTGTTTGAACTAGTTAGTAAACTAGTTAAACTTGATATCCAAGAAAGTTTAAAATTTTTCGCACATAATAAATACCTATTTTAGACTTATGGTGCCCGGGCACCAAGGAGCACAGGTTATTTTTACTATATATATATATACACACACACACACACACACACACACATATATATATATATATATATGGAAGTCTCTTTTCTACAAACTATAAAAACTATGAACTCCTTTACAAGTTTTTCGTGTGGTTCACATTGGAGTATCTTATAATTAGTATACAAATGTACCTAAAGTGATAAATGAGTATTTCAAGTTTGTTTAATTGGTATATTAGAGGTGGGTGTAACTACACCCGGGTGTAAAATGTATTTTTCCTATATATATATATATATATAATAAAAATACATAAATTACAGAAATTAATGATTTCTTATGAGGAAATGGCATTTCTGACAGACAGCCCTATCACGAGGCGGTTGGGCCGTCATCACGAGCAGTTCTGAACCGTCGGTGTTTAAGTGTCGATGATAGTTGGTGGTTATCACGACGGTTCTGAGCCGTGCGTGATAACATACATTACGACGGTCTTGACTACTAACCGTCTATGATAGTGCGGTATCACGAGCGGTTTTTATAAACAACCGTCGTGATACCTCACTATCACGAGCGGTTAGTAGTCAAGACCGTCATGTCTGAGACTATCACGAGCGGTGTTTGTTTAAACAACCGTCGTGATACTCGTCTATCACGAGACGGTTAATAATCAAGACCGTCAGGATATACACAATATCGCGAGCGGTTTGTGTTACTAACCGTGCGTGATATTATGTATATCCTGAGCGATCGATTGTAAAGGCCGTCGTGATATCATTCACAACCTGAGCGGTTTGTAACAACGAACCGTCGTGATACCATATATATCATCCATTTTATTTTTGCTTTTGGCTAGCCTCGGGATATGCTAGCCATGCCCTCCGAAAGCGACAAGCGTGCGGATCTGAGATAAATGATGGATATAAGTTAATTGCAACTCATAGTAAATTACAACAAAATTCGATACACGTATGAATGTAACAAGCGGCGGCGGATCACATACATATATATATAGAATGAAAATCGTTACACAACATCGACAAATGAATTCAATTGAAGGAGAATTGTTTGATTATGCAGTTGAATCAATGTTTCAACATCTAATTATCACCATTGCCGCGTGGAACTCTCCATTCTTATTTATGACCTCTAGCGAGGAATTGGGAGATGGTTCCACGAATATCGACGAGATTGTCAAGATCGTATGCACTTTCGTCGAAGTTCACCACCGTCGCTAGGAGCAATGTTAAGTCATTAATTAGCATGTGTGTAACATAAATACATATATATAATCAGAAAATAATAATTATTGGAAGGACGACAAACCTACGGATCATTGATCTTAGTACCCATGATTTCCTTCATATGGCGGCAAACGTAGAATCCACATACGTTGCCACAGCAGCACTGGTGGCATCGCAAAATAGAATTACATACATCGGTATTGTCAATTCTAGAGGCATTATAACAAAGTATGATATAGGATTGTTGTGTTGTAGCGGTACCGAAATCGCGTGTTGTGTCGTAGTGTGTCCTTTGGATTTTTGTCGTGTGTTCCTCCTTGGGCAACATAATCGGCAAACGCCCTCGTGATTCAAAAACTTAGCCTCGGTAGTGGCAAACAAAAGAAATATTACAATAGAGTTATGTATGGAGGAAATGAGTTTACATTAAGTACTTCTTGCACACGATCAAGTCGTGGTTGCTCTAAGGAGGAATCAAGGTATATTACCTTGCTCCACTTTGGTACAATCACAAGCAAAATCCATGATGCCTAGTTATGTGTGTCGCCACGTTGATTAATCCTAAGTTCATCTTGCATGTAAAGTACAAATGAAACATATGTGTGGCAACTAGTGAAGCACTTACCCTTGGTTGAAGGGTACCATGATGTACTCCTTGTCGGTGTGAGCAATCAATCCCCTCGTTATGTAACCTTGCACGAAGGATGCATCTGTGTTGATAGATTGCTCGGAGACCAACTGAGGGTCGAGGAAACCCACCGGTCGTCGCGATTGCGGACTTGTTGGATCATGTATCTATACATAAAGAAAGAGTAATGACATTTATCGTATAACGTGAATGTAGAACTTCATTATACAAAGACACTTACGATGTCGACATCGTAGAAGTGAGGCGTCGAGTTCGTCGAGATTGAATAGTAAGAATAAATCTTCGAATGTCACGACGATGTAGCCCGGGTCGTGGAGGAAATGTGTCTCGTTATATTTGAGTGAATGCACTCTGCGGTTTAGCTTCATGTTGGACTTCTCCATGTACCAGGCATGCAATCTATTGCAAATCATACCAAGCTGGCGTAATTGTGAGTCGGGCACCAACGACACTCCTAGAGTAAACGTCCATGGCACGGGACGCGGCTTAATTTTCTTCGCATGAGCCTTGGAGGCCTTGGAGCCTCGCTTGTGATATGTTCTCGGTGGCGTCTCGGCGGGAGCCGATGCAGCAGAACTTTCTTGGATTTGGAGGTGGAGGTGGAGCCACCGGAGCCGATGTGCCAGGTCCAGGGCGACGTCCCTCTTGGGCCACTGGATGTGAAGATTGTGGCACGGACATGTGAGGGCGATGTCCCTCTTGGGCCATCGAATGAATGTGTGGACGACATCCCTAATGTCTTAATCTCTTCGTTTGGGGGCTTCTCAAGAGGACGGAATTAAAATATCATTAATCGTGTCCACTGGACCTTTATGAAACCGGTGTCTACTTGTACACCGTGCACCGGCGTCCTCGGCAAAGAATGGATACACCATGCCTCCCAGGTCAACGGGAATAGAGCCAACAAGCGACTTTGAGGTCGCAAGGCATGGGCTCCTACATAACGATACAAGAGATCGCCATAAGGCGTCTACTGAGAGATCTATGTACCATTCTAAAGAGGTACATTACACGAATGTCATCAATACGTGGCGGTCGTCGCTATGTTCGAGAATTGGTGTGGGCGCGCACTCTTTGCGGCGTTGAGTGGGGCTGGTACCGCGATACTAGGAGTAGGTTGCGATTGGTTGCGGACTTGTCTCGATTCTTCCATAGCGAATCTATCTCTCCTCGAGTGAGGCCGTCTCGCTCTTGAAGTGAGGCGATAGTTGTTCCTCAAGTTGAGCATGAAGCTCTGTTTTATTTGTTCATTGCATGCGCCTTGGATCTCTTCCTACTCCTATATGTCTCGGAGTAACTGAAATCCGTGCCTCCAAGGTACATAAACCCCATGCCTCGTGTGCGACACAGGTGCTCCTTATTTCCCAAGGCCTGTGATAGTAAATCTATCTCCCTATATTCTTCAAAGGAGCCACAAGAAGATTCGGTAGTCAATGATTCTTGCAAGAGGCAATTAATCATGTTATTTTCAACCCATGAAGTTCAAGAGGTGTTAACAACTATCTTTGTTGAACATATTTTACCAGCGTTGGGACACTTCCTCATCTGCGGGGTTTTGAAAGAGACACCAAGATGTGGTTGATGACCGCTCTTAACGATTTCAAGCGCTCGTTTGCGATCCGGCAAATGGCGGAGAGGCCTCCGATCGGATTGCGACCTCATCCTGCATCCTCCATTGCGGGATTTTACCCGCGTACCAGCGATCTTGAGTCCGTGAGGGTGCGTGGCTTTTGACCGAAGGTCCTTGTGCGCCGCACTTTGTTGTTCAAATTCGGTCGTCGTCTTCATCTCGCACAAAGGCCTCCCATGTTTCGGCGACACGAAAGGATACTTCGTGAAGGTGTGACATCCTCGGCCACGTACTTTGTCACAAGAGTGCTTTTAAAATTCTTCCATGCTTTTCCCATCGCGAGGCGCTGCTGCACGAGTCCCTGCGTGCCTCACTGGGAACTCGAGCAATTTGTAAGTTCCTCCCATAGCTGATTTTTGTGATCATTTGTCAAATCTTTCCGACTTGCTATGGTGATGGGGACCGTTGCCTTCAATTATACATGGTAGTCCGAAATGATGATTTGCTTTCGGCGGTTCGGAGGGACCCCATCCGAGAGACCACCGTGATGGTCATTCGAACTGTGGCCATTCGATACTCATGACCACGTTTAGATTTCGCGATCTTGGGAGCGTGAGACCCGGATGACGACGACGAAGACCGTGTGGGCGCCATCTCTCTTCTAAGAAAAACTAATTGCGGTGAGCTATGGGCCTTCCAAATAGACCTTGCGGCTATCAAGTGCGGCATATATTATATGCTACATAAAGCTAACATGTGAAGCATATATCATAAAGCTAACATGTGAAGCATATAACATAAAATACATGTGAAGCATATATATATATCATAAAGCTAACATGTGAAGAACGAGGAGGGACCGGCGGCGGGAGGTAGCGGCGTCGGGAGGGACCGGCGGCGTCGGAGGGACCGGCGGCGTCGGGAGGAAGAGGCGTCGGGAGGATCGGCGTCGGGGCGGCGTCGGGAGGACGGCGTCGGGCGCGGCGTCGGGAGGGCCGGCGTCGGCGGCGGCGTCGGAGGAGGGACCGGCGTCGGGCGGCGGCGTCGGAGGAGGACCGGCGTCGGGAGGGACCGGCGGCGTCGGGAGGGACCGGCGTCGGGGCGGCGTCCGGAGGAGGGACCGGCGTCGGGGCGGCGGCGTCGGTGGGAGGGACCGGCGTCGGGAGGGACCGGCGGCGTCGAGCAAAACCTAGCTAGCGAGGCGCCGCTGCAGTCGAGACAAAGAGCTGCGGCGGATGAGCGGACTCCGCGAGACCTAGTTGCGGGTATTTATAGATGATCTATCACGACGGTTCTATCAATATAACCGCTGCGTGATATCGATATCACAGACGGTTCTATATATATACCGTCGCGATATACATATCACGCACGGTTCTATATAGAACCGCTGCGGATATAATATATCATGACGGTTATATATAGAACCGTCAGTGATATATTATCCTGACGGTTTCTTTTTATAAACCGCTTGTGATAGTTCACTATAAATACCGCATGACTAGCTAGGTTCCTATGTCATTTCACAATTACAATATGGAACATAGATACATTTATGAAAACATAAGCATAACCATAAATATAACAATATGGAACATACATACATTTATGAAAAACACAAGCATAACCTATATCATTTATTACACTTTGGCTATATCATTTTAAATAAAGCCCTTCACGATGATCGATCGCATATAGCTTGCTTCATCGCCTTGTTCTTCATCGAGCTCGATGTCTGTCTCCGAATGGAGGCAAATCATCAAATTGATTGTACTCTTCCTCATCCACAACATTCTCAACCCCGACAATCCTTCTTTTCCTCGAAGAACTACATGGCGCTTCTTATTTGCCGGTTAGGTTACATAAAATACTTGAACAACTTGCCTCATGATACGAATGGTTCGTCTTTGTATCCTACACATTCGAGGTCCACGGTAGTGACGCCGCACTTGTCAACCTTTACACCCCATGGGAGTTGGACCCAACGACACGAAATAGAGGAATTTTGAAAATTACGTAGTCAAGCTCCCAAATCTCCTCTACAAGCCCGTAGTACGAGCTTGGGCGGTGATCTTGCCGTGCGAATCATAGGCATCTATCACGGACACCGAGTTACGCATGTGCTCTTTCTATCTTGATCCATTGTATAAAATGTGTAGCCATTAATGTCGTATCCTTGCCATGTCACAATTGTAAATTTTGGCCCTTTGCCAACCATTGTATTGTTTCATTTGACGACCTCCTAGTCAATTGCGCCTTCAACCATTCGTTGAACGACGGTTGTGTTGTCTCGTGATCCAAACTTCGACCGCCTGCATTCTCCCGACGTAGCATGTCCTTGTGCTCTTCAATATATGGGGTCACTTGGTCATGTGTTGTAAAACCATGAAATGGGCTTGAGCATACGTATTTTGATCCGGAGTTATTGCTTTCCTCCCGATAGTCCCTATACCCTCTAACCTCCCTCGTGACGAGATAGAGGTACACCTATCGGCTCTACACGAGCCATGTACCGATCGCGTAATTCAATGACCTCTTACATTGTATAACCTTCGATGATGCTACCCTCCGGTCGAGATCGATTGCGTACATAGGACTTGAATTCCCATGTACCTCTCGAAGGGTACATATGGCGTGAAATCTGGGGCCACATATTTTATCTCTTTCACAAGGTGGACAATGAGATGGACCATGATATCAAAAATGATGGAGGAAATACATCTCTAGATGACATAGAGTTGTCACCACCTCGGTTTGCGAGCATCTAGTCCATCCGGATCAATGACCTTCGAGCAATTGCGTTGAAGAAATAACATAGCCTTATGATTGTCACTCGAACCTTGTTCGGCAAAATACTTCTAATTGCAACGGTAGCATTTGAGTCATTAGCACATGACAGTCGTGAGACTTCATGCCAATTAATTTCAAATGTTCCATGGAAACAAGTTTCTTCATGCTTGTGGAGTGGCGGATGGAACTTTCACACCATTTAAGGACCTGCACAATTCAGTTCTCTCGGACTTAGACAGTGTAACATCTTTGGGGAAGGTACGTCCGGCCTTTATCGGTCTCTATCGGTGCTAACTCGGTCACGATGTTCATAGCGACCAAGTCACGCCTTGCGTTAACACCATCCTTTGTTTTATCGGGAATGTTCAAGAAGAGACCAATCAAGCTGTCACATACATTCTTCTCTCGTGCATGACATCGATGCAATTGCGAACTTCTAAGTGCTCCCAATAAGGCAAGTCCCAAAATATTGACCTCTTTTTCCACATGTTCTTCCTCAATTTACGTCCCTTGCCAAACACAACATTTATATCCTTGACCATATCAAACACCTCTTTCCCGCTAAAAGGTCTTGATCTTGAGTCATCCTCTTTTTCCAGTCAAATTGTTTCTTCCTCTTGCGGTATGGGTGATACTTTGGAAGGAACCTACGGTGGCGCATGTACAGTTTTTTAGCGAGTTGTTCAACCACACACTCTCGGTATAATCTAAGCGGTGCGGACACGCTTTGGCTCCTTTATACTCAACCACGACAAAGTTACCAAGGCGGGAAAATCATTAATGGTGCGAGAACAACATGGCGTGTAGAGTGAAGTTCTCTCGTTTGTCCGCATCCCATACATGTACCCCTTTATTCCACAGATTGCAAGATCTTCCACCAATGGGGCTAGGAACACATCAATATCGTTGCCGGTTGCTTGACCCTTGGATAAGTAGTGACATCAAAATATATTTCCGCTTCATACACGACCAAGGAGGAAGGTTGTACATGCACGTAGTCACGGGCGGTGCTATGTCGGTCACTCATGTTACCAAAAGGATTCATTCCATCCGTACTCAACCCAAACCTTATATTTCTCGGTTCCACACGAAATCTACAAACATCCTATCGATGTTCCTCCACCGGCGTAATCAGCAACATGTCTTATCATTCCGTCTTTCTTACGCCGCTCGCGGTGTAACGCATCAATCTTGCATCCTTGCGGTTTGCAAATAAGCGCTTCAAGCGGGGATTACGGGAAGATACCACATGACCTTAGCAGGAGGTCCTTGCTTCACCTCGATGCCCTTCCCATCATCGAGTCATTTTACGCTTGTATCGGGATGCTTTGCACACGGACAAACATGTAAGCTACCATACTCTTTACTGATGCAGATACAATCATTCCGATATGCATGTATTCTTTCTACTTCCATTCCTAATGGACAAAGAATCTTCTTGGCTTGGTAGGTGGTTCTCGGCAACACATTTCCGTTGGAAGCATGTCCACTAGGAGACCTAATAATGCCGTGAAACTCTTGTCGGACCAACCATTGCTTGCCTTCAATTTTAGCGCTTCTAGAACGATGACAACCTCGTGTATTGCGGCTTGCGGCCGGGAACAAAGGTTTCTCCGAGTCCTCCATCAAGCCCTCGAATTTACCAAACTCTCTCTCACTATAGTTCCTTCGCATCACGTAACATCGATCCAGTTGTCATCCTGCGACCTATCCTCATGATCCAGTTGTCATCCTGCGACCTTTCCTCATGATCGAAAAAACAGGTCCACAAGCGGCATATCGTTGTCTCCTCGACTATGTCATAAGAGCCGTCTTGTATACTACTCTTCTCTTCACCGTGACTGGTCCAACATTTGTACCCTTTTCTGAAACCCCTTCGAATCAAGTGAGCTTCAATTTGTGTTGAGTTGCTAAACATCTTGAGATTATCACAATCAATACATGGGCAATACATATATTTCATCCCTTCTTCAACATATCCATTTCGTAGCCCTTCTAAAAGCGAACACGCCAAGAATGTACTCTTCACTCACACGGTTCTCAACATACATCCGACTTGGTCCATCTACGCTACACAAGTGACAAATGGGTGTCAAAAATGATTATTACCCCTACTACTAACCTCTGATCAGATCACTAAGAATGTTAAGCAATTGAGTACTAATCTCTGATCAGATCACTAAGAATGTTAAGTAATTAAGTATACTAACCTCTGATCAGATCACTAAGAAGACGGTGATATTTTTTCGCCCCCAACTCCCTAAAGCCGGCCGCCTTGCTCCACCGTGCAACAGCAATGAAGATGATCGGTGTCGACATCCTTCAAGCAAGCGCCAAGCAATTAATACTATGCGAGAATATCACGACGGTTCCAACCACAAGCGGTGCGTGAAAATGACATATCACGACGGTTCGTATTAATAACCGTGCGTGGCGGTTAATAATATGAACCGTTTGTGATACAAGCAATATCACGAGCGGTTCAACTTAATAACCGTCGGTGATTGTTGCCTATCATAGGCGGTTCACATAAATAACCGTGCGTGATAGTCTACATTATCACAAACGGTTCTTAACACGAACCGTCTGTGATGCATACTATCACAGACGGTTCGTGTTAAGAACCGCTGCGTGATTGTTTATCGCGCGCGATGCGTTAATACAACCGCTCGTGATGCTCGTCTTCTTCGGCCCACATTGCCGACTTATTCGATGGCGACTAAGTATCACATACGGTTCATAAGTAACAACCGCCGTGATAGTTCAACACCGCCATCGAGATAATATCTCAAAGGGATTATTACCCTTATAGAGTAAACAACACCGATGAACCACGGCTATCGGTAGCGATCTCTCTCCCACTGCTCCCTCGCGCGTTCGAGCCCCGCTAGCACCTCCATCACGGCACGTCCGGTTCATACTAAACAACACACTCTTGCCGTAAGTGTCGTAAGTGTGTCTTGTTTAGTGTGGACCGTCGTGCCACGAAGGGTTTGTTAGCTTGTCATCCTGTAATAGATCGATCTGATCAATGTGTTGTTGTGTTTTTGTGCTTGCCTCTGTATTTGCATCACGTGAACAAAGGTTTCTCCGAGTCCTCCATCAAGCCTCTTCCCACCAAAATAACTGGCCTCAAATCGCCTAGGCTCGAGTGCGCGGCGATGGCTCTGATCTGGATCGAAATGAAGGCGAGGCGGCTGGCGGCGCATTAAATGCTTCGTGGCATTATCACCGACGGGTTTTATTGCAAACCGTCGTGATCATTCACGACGGTTTTATATTAAAACCCGTGCGAAAAGCTGAATTATCGCAGACGGTTCTTAATAAACAACCGTGCGTGATAACAGATTTTCCTGACGGTTGTTTATTAAAACCGTCGTGATAACCGCTTTCACGAGCGGTTGTTTATTCAAAACCGTCTGCGAAGTTGACAACACGACGGTTGTTTATTAAAACCGTCTGCGATAACAAGCTATGATAATGAAAAGTCGAGCGTATCTCTTGTGTTTCGTAACGTATCTCCTTCGTTATCTGAGCGTCTCTTTAATATCTGAACCGTACTGTCTTGAAGGTTATATATGCGCGCGCTTCTTCTACATACGTCTCGTGTCCTCTCATCATTCTTACTACCTCTCTTCATCCATGCGTCTTTGTCTATTTCATTAAAATGTCTCTTGTTCCGCTTCTCATCATCTCCTTCCTCTCTTCTCTTCATCGTGAATTGTTCGGCCGCAATCGACACAAGCGGCCGCAATTCTGATCGACCTCGCTGCGTCACACCTCCTCTCCTTCCCCAACTGTCTTCCATCCGTCACCGTGCGACCATCCGCCGTCGGCGGGCGTCTCACGCTGACTCAAGGCAGGAAACATCCATTACCCTCGTTCTACTATACAACGTGCGCAAGTCAAGAAGCGACACGCCGCGCATAGGTCGATGGATAGCATTGCCGATCAATTAGATCGAGCGATTCGAGAATCATACCATGCTATCCTCTACGAGATAATGACGTCTGTTGGCGTTTGCGTACCGGAGGAGGAGGTGCCGAGGACAACGGCAATGTTAGCGGCGTTCGAGAACGCGGCGGCCCTCCTCCAACTCCCGAGGTGAAGAAGCGTCTGAAGCCCGTAAGATTAGAATCGAAATGCTTTATCTGCGACATTTGTAATAGATCTCCTCCACTTGATATTAATAAAATTGTCTTTTATTTCGATCCCCTGTGTCTTTACAAATTTGAATTATGATGACGGTTTTTATTACAAACCGTCGTGATAATTCCAGATTATCCTGAGCGGTTTTAATACATACCGTGCGTGATACTAAATATCAGACGGTTCATAAGTAACAACCGTGCGTGATAGTTCCCCGCCATCGAGATATCTCAAAGGGATTATTACCCTTATAGAGTAGGCAACACCGAGTGAACCACACGGCTATCGGTGCGATCTCTCTCCCCGGCTCGCTCCTCGGCGCGTTCGAGCCCTCGCTCACGCGGCGCCGAGGTCAACTATTTCTATTAAATCCGTCACGACATGTGGGTCCCACCTACAAAAGTTCAAAAAGGATATTTCCAGATTCTTGGTGAGCGGTGATCGACATACCCGACTTCTCGGTGGCGACCATCTATCCGCATCTTCCCACTTCTTTTCTTCATCTCGGTCTCGGATCACGTCGCTTAGAATTATCACGAGCGGTTCTTAACGAACCGTACGTGTTATCTAACTTTTCACGAGCGGTTCGTGTTAATAACCGTCAGGAACTTTCTGACGGTTCTTAAGGACCCGTCGTGTTATCTCGATGGTATAGGCGGTTCGTATTAAGAACCGTCAGCGAAATCACGAGCGGTTATTAATAAAACCGTCTGTGATGTCTCAATTATCACGACGGTTCATGTTAATAACCGTCTATGAAAATATCACGAGCGGTTGCCGTAAAACCGTCTGTGATGTACCCGTCCAGTATAGCCTCTTCTGTAGCAGTGTGGGCGACATAAAGTAAGCATAATTATATGAATTAAACAACAAATTATAGAGATAAATGAGAGTTGTATATCTTGTTGATCTTGTCTTTTTTTGTTATTTCTAATGACTTTATGCGTGTCCTTAGAGCCAGTATGAGCCTTGTTCCCAGACCGGGTCCCCACACACCTAGAGGGCCTAGGAGTAGAGATGCAAACGGATAGAATACGAACGGATAATGTCTCTACCATATTTGATTTCATATTTTTTCTTGGATGCGGATATGATTACGAATACCTTGGATATAGATACAAATACGAATAAAATCGAATACAGATATAGAGAGAATACGAATCGAAACGATTACGATCACAAATATTTTTCAGAACTTAAAAAGCCCCTTAAATTGTATGACAAAAATTAACGAAAACATATAACTAGTTTATTTGATGCAAACATTCATGAATTGTTCATATTTTCAACAACCACACATAATATTTGAACTAGCAAGGTGCATTAATTAGTTCATTGGAAACATAACACTTAGTATCAGGCATTCCTTGCTGGCATTAACTCTATGTTCTGTTTGAAAGTTGAATAATGAGCCTAACTATCTGATGTTCCTTTTGGCTTGATAATATCCCCTGTTGCCTAGACGCCCAAAGTGCACACATTTAGGGCGTGTTTGGATATCCTTCTCATCCAACACCCCCTTAAGGTGAAAGAAATATTTTCTATAGGAAAAACATACCTATACAAAATGAAACTAGAAAATTTTCATGTCTTAATATTAGAAGCTATTACTAAAAATGCAAATAAATACAAGTAAAATTTATCTAATATGGCAAACATTTCACGTATGTAAAAACAATCCTTGAAATGAATGGATTTGGGCTAGATCTGATGAGCAAAACCAAAAAAATCTTATGATTCAATGAGGATAAGACATGAACTAGGTTTACAAATAGACCAGACTCAAGAGCTACATAACATAATATGATCAAAACACATCCTTCTTTGAACCTTAAAAAAGTCAGCTATAAAACTTTATAGAGAAGGATAAAACATAATGCTAAAAACTGCAGCCAGGCTCATGGGCTCAACTAGGAGCTCTCCATAACTCGAAGGATTCACCTTGGCAAGCCCCAACAAGCATCGGTGGCTTGGCCTTGGCGTGGTTCAACTCGGCCTCGATAGCTTTACCTCTGCTGAACTCGGTGCACGCCATTGATCCCACCTGAAGGCCCTACCTGGGTGACCTAGGGTTGACCGACCACAACCTCACCCTTTGGGGCTGAGTGCACACATACTCACCCTCTGGGGCCATGTGAACACACGCACCCTCAAATACTCACTCTCTGTGGTTGAGTGAACAGATACCCTCTAGGGCTAAGTAAACTAAGTAAACACATACTCACTCTCCGGGGCTGAGTGAACACATACTCACCCTTTGGGGCTGAGTGAATGGATACTCACCTTCCAGGACCAAGTGAACGGATACCCTCCAGGGTCGAGTGTACGGATACTCACATGCCAAGGCCGAGTGGACTTAACCTATTGTGGACTTCTTCTTACCTTCCAAGGACAACAGGCACACACAAAGTGCTCTCGAACCTCATCTCGAGCGCTATGTTTTTTGATGGGAGAAGGCGAAGTTCTGACCTTCCCAACCATAGGAGCTCGCGAGCCTCGTTTCAAGCGCCAAGTTTTAAGATGGGAGACGGCGGTGTTCTGACCTATCCCCAGCCATGAAGCACTCTCAAGTCTTATCTCGAGAGCCAAATTTTTTGATGGGAGATAGTGGCATTCCGACCTCTCCCTAACCACGAAGCGCTCTCGAGCCTTGTCTCAAGCACAAAGTTTTTTAGAAGGGAAACGGTGGCATTCTGACTTTCCTAACCACAAGCACTGATGAGCCTTGTCTCGAGCACCAAGTTTTTGTGATAGGAGACAATGGCGTTTCGGCCCCACCCCATTTGCGAAGCGCTCGCGAGCCTTGTCTCAAGTACTAAGTTTTTTGGAATCACTCTCGAGCTTTTGTCTCAAGTGCTATGTTTTTATGAAGGCGTCGCGTGCCATCATCTGAGCTCAATGTCCGTCACACGCCACCATCCTAGCTTAGACCGACTCTACCGCCACCACTGCTATCTTGGGCTTGACCCAGTAGAGTCCACCCACGACGGTCTCAGGTGCCGCCTCTACTTCAACCCTGTCATGTATTGGGTGTGAGTCCGTGCAAGGGACAATAGACCTAGCCATGGTGTCATTGCCTTCCCTGTGCACTAGGGCACCGCCCCCTATACCAAATCTGCATGACGCCAAAGACAAGATCAAGGTCACTCCCGAGAAGGTGGTTCACTATGCCCACTACCATGCCCTTCCAACGCGTTGATGAAACTTTTCGAGCGTCTTAAGAATGATGGCTTGACATCGATGTGGTTTGATTGTTCTTGACAACTTTGCCTAAGCCAAACATTCTTAACTAGGGGCTCTCTATAGCTCTATGGATAACCAATAGATAACCAAATCATCTTGTTCCATCGAAGGCCATGCCCCAGTCTATTGAGTACTCCTGGCCTCGCAGTCAATGCTTCAATGAGTCAACCACACAATCCTCGATGAGTTGACCACCTTGCATTCAGGTGCATATCTCCTCACCTCGAAGGCCATTCCTTGGTGAGTCAAGAACTCCTTGCAAGGTCATGCCTCAGGCGAGTTGAGTATCCAGCACTTCGGTGCACACCGACTCGCTCCACGGGCAACCCTTCTAGGAGTTGGTTAATAGGTGTTTCGGTGCTTGCCTCCTCGCCTCACAAGCAACCCATCAGTCTCTGGTACTTCTTGCCCTAGTGCACTATTTTAGTCATCGGGTTAGTTCACCTAGTGAGGGATAACACTCCTTGATGGCTTCACCTCCGTATGATACAGCTCGACATACAAGGCATTCCCCTGACTAAGTGCAGCTTGATCTATTGGCATCTCCTTAATTATGTGCACTCATTGGATTGATGGCTTCACCTTGGCGAGCACCAACATGTCACCTCGGCATGGTGTGGTCAGCCTCGAGAGCATCCCCTCGACAAAATATAGCTCCACACCGAGCATTCCTTGTTTCATAGGCCACGCCTCCATATGCCATGCATCACACCTCCTAGCTTCTAGCGCTATGCCTTGGTAAGTCAAGCAGATGACCTAGCGCACATCCTCTCACCTTGAGGGCATGCCTCATTAGGTTGGTTCCAAGCGCGTACACTGACCCTGAACATCTCGGTGTGTTGGCGTCCATCAGTCGATCACATCTCGATATGTCGTCCAACTCAGCATCACCAATCGAGCTTGTGCATAGGGGTGTGTATGTTTCAGTTAGCCTCACACGCCTTAAGCTCTGTCGCGCCTCAGACTAGTGTTACATCCACATCCATCTCGATAAGTTCACACAACGGCGCATTCACCTAAGAGCTCCGCGCATCTTGGACTAACAAGTCGGGCACACTTATTTCTACGTGTTCAAGAGAGTCAACCTTTTGCACCTCGAGGTTCATCGTTCTTCGATGGTGAAGCCTCGGCCATGCCGATGCGGGTCAAGCTTGGCACTCCTATGCATACTTTCACCTCTTGAAGGCCATGAGTCAAGAATTGGCTTCACGAGGCACTTCTTTGGGCTAGGTCCTAACTCTGTGCCTCCACATAGCTTCGGCATCTAGGCGGTAGATGCTTGATTCCATAGCTGTTCGTGACCCGTGTTCTTTTGTGCGATAGTGAACTCCCCGATGTGACCTAAAATCGGCTGAGCAAAGCAGTGACCCTTTGATAAACACCAAGAAAATCCAACTCGTAGGCGTGTGCAAGACCTATCATATGAAATTCACATGACTAACGTATTTTAATATGTTGTCGGAGTGCACCGTAGATTACCAGTGGAATCGTTGACCCGAGACTGCGCGCTGACCCCTTTTACAAGTCGGTGTGTCGGTTTAGGCAGGAGTTAATGACCACTCGAATCGACGAGAGGCTACTGTTGTGGGATGGTCTCTGCGCTACATAGAGCTGACAATAACTTTGGTACGGTAAGGCGGGCCAAAGTGTGCCATAACAACTTTCGGCATGACATCACACATCGGGGAATCCACCCGGACGAGGTCCGGGAACCATCCCAATACAAAGTCTAGAGACCAACCTCAGCAAGACGTGATACTTCGACGCATCGATCACATCAAGCAGGAGCTCGGGGGAGAGGGGTTGGGTTCAACCCAGGGCCGATGGCCCACCTGATATAATGGACGAAACTATCCTTAGGAGTGAACTAGGGCTTAGGGACTAAAATAACACTATAACGACTGTTAAATTTTCTGAGGTATTTAATTAAACAAAAACAACAAAGATAGAAAAAAGAAAAACACCAATATATCTCCACAGATGTTGCAAAAAAAAAAAGAAAAAAAGAGAAAACCACATTAGAAAAACCAAATTATTCCAAACAACCTTTTGATTTGTGAAAATCAGAAGCCAAAAACCAACAGGGCCTGTTCTTTACGATTTCTAAAAGTGGTTTTTGGCTTTTGCTATAGTACCTAACTTTTAAATAGAGTATTTTCTCAGGATGAGATCTATAAATTAATTGTAGCACACATTAAAAGCCTAACATCTGTATCAATCAAAATCGCAAGCGAGTATCTCTCTCCGTAATCTCTATCACAAATAGCTAAAATTCAAAAATTTAGTTAAAAATTATAAACCGCAGCAAAAAAACAGTCCCGCAGTTTGGAACGGGCCTCTGTATAAAAACATGCAACCTTGCTACGAGTAATAGCGTCGATGCACAACATTCATGTGCCATGCAACAAAACCTTCGTCTTCAAAACAGAAAAAAACAAAACGAGACCTTCGAAAGTGAAACACTCCGCGTGTCCACGGCTCGAGGCACACGTAGATATCCTCAGCAAGCTGGTTCGACAGGACAAAACGAGACTTTGGTGCGCTCTCGGTTGAGCGTGTATCCCGTGCACCCTGTCCTGTAGTACATCCGATTAATCTCAGTCTCTTAAAGAAATTCCTGCGGCAGTTAGCATATACAGGATGGCAAAAATCTCAAACCACATTTTTTTAGAAACAAATTACAGAAAATTAATGTGGCAATGAACACCCTGCCTACTGTTCATCTGAACAGACTCCCTTTATGATAAAGCAATCAATTAATATGCAATTTTTCATGCACGATGGGCAGCGGCACGACACGAGATCCTCGTTCCTTCCGCGTAGTCTACCAGCAGATAATGCCACAGCAAGCCGGTGGAGGACGATCTGTCAAATTTGTTCAGCGATGTACAGTTTGGAGCTTGCACGGCCGGCCAGAAACATGCACGTCCATGGTATTCACACTTCAACCGGCCAACAGTACTACGGTCCCATTCTCTCTCTCTCTCTCAGGAGTACGACCCCACTCTCTCTGTCGGTAGTACGATCGCATTCTCTCTCTCTCAAAGCAACTGCAGTCCATTATCCGTTTAGGGGTGAATATTTTATATTAAAATCGAAATACCGAATCGAACCAAAAAAATTAAAAATTACAGCTTATTCGGTGTATAGTATTCGTGCTATTCAGTTTTCGGTTCGATTTTTAAGTCATAAAAACCAAATTAACCGAAATACCGAAATATTATTTTTCCCCTTATATGAATTTGTAGTAAACAAAGACTATTCTCATTTGATTTTGTAGGTATTTTTTAACATCTCTTATTAGTAGTTTCTAGAGATACTATTCGCTCAAAAATAAATTCAATATAATAACACTAGACTAAAGAATGTTATTATACGTTAAATCATTGTGCATATTTTAGTTAACCGAAAAACTAAATTAACTGATCAAAATAATTCAGTTAGTTAGGTTTGATTTTATATTTTAGTTTACTTAATTCGGTTGTTAATTTTAAAAATCAAAATATTTATTTACCGAATAAACCAATCGCATGAATCGAATAAAAGCGGCGCGGCTGGCGGGCGGCGCTGCCGTTGGGACGATTGCCGTTTTGCCAAGGTCGAGAAATGTTAGGCGATGCCTCGAGCTGGCACGAGCGCAGACCGGCACTCGAGGTTCACACGGCGCGGTACAACGATCCAGGTGCCGCGCGTGGAGTGAGTGAAGAATGTGCATGGCCCAAAGTAGACTCGCGGCCGCGCTTTAACGTGGATTTCGGCCCAGCCTTGGCAGGGGCCCTCTCGGCCGCGCTTTCATGCAGGCCTAGAAATCGAGGATTGGCCGCCATCTTCTGGAAGCGGCGCTGGACTGCTGGCGCCTTCGAAGGTTCTTTCCAGGTGTCTCACCCATGAAAATAATCCTCTTAACATGGTGTGGAGGTGGAATCCAGCCGAGCCGAGCAGACTCAAGTCAGGCTCAATCAAGCTTGCTCGGAGAAATAGCTCGACTTATTTAGACACCGAGCCAGGGAGCAGGCTCGGCCCTGCTCGGTGTGTAGCTCTAGTCGGCTCGTTATGGCTTATGAGCCGAGCTGTCGATTAACATGCTGCACTTAGGCCATCAACACAGATACACAGCAGAGCAGGATTGAACTTAGGGCCATCAACACAGGTACATAGTGTAGCATTCGACACTATAGGGAAATGTGTGTGCCAGACAGTATATGGTATTTGTAGTTAGAACTTAGGGCCCAAAACACAGCATTACACCATATACTTTGGCTAGAAAGAACAACAAAATAACACAAGGTCATGTAAACATCTGGACGCCTCTCCTCTGCCATCTTGACGACATTCCAAAGGACCCAACTTCAAAGGTGGCCATATTCATCATCCAGTGGATTACATACAAAGCTGGAGCGCAGGCTGTAATGTGGTGTGAAAGCTGACACGAAAAAACAGAAGGACGATAAAAATAGTGGAAAAGAAATGCTATCTCCAGTTGAGGTAATGAATTGGAGTGAAAACAGATACGATTGAAGGCAAAGCATGAAAAGGAATAGAGCTCCACATTTCTTAAGATCACGATGACAATCAATAAAATCTCGTTGAACCAACCCTGCAGAGCCTATGAGGCTGTGACAAATCTAATATGGAAGGACATGCCTATGATAACTGATAGGTTATAACTAGGAGTGCAATCTCCAAACAACACACACATCATTACAAACTCCATTATCAAAGTGTCCCACTCCGACTGCGAGGGAAAAAAATATAAAATAAGATATGAAATAAGTGATATATGTCTATATATATCCGTATGTCAAATGATATGAGAAAATCTATTGTAACTTCACCTAAAAACAAGATAACATATAGACAGATTATCACATCTAAATAAACGGGTGTCCTGAGTGTTCTTCGTTCGACATCTCAGTAATTAGTCTCTCTATGTTCGCTCTGATTGTACCATACTGTCCAATTTCCTGTGCAAAGAATCGGATAATTTCCATCCGACCAACCGTCCGATGTGGTTGTGCCACGGCCAACCCAGGGATGGAGGCTGTTTGATTGGTGGTGGCTGGTGCTATTGAGCTCAGCGGAAATTTGTGGTTGGTGCCTCGGTGAAAATATAAGGACAAGAACCTTGTGCCAAGTAAAAAACATAGTGATCGCTCAGACCACAGGAGTTGACTTGTCAACACTGGTTTATTAGCTTCCCAATTTAATTGAACCTCTACAGGCTGAGGTGTTTTGATGACGTGGGGTTAGGTATGCTGCGGGTACCTAACAACGGTAGAGGTCACTCACACGGCAAGGAAATGAAAACTTTTAAATGTGTGCCTAAATGAGTGACGCTACCGGGTAGAGTCTATATAAAGATTTGGGCAATGAAACGACCTGGCTTTCTTAACTCTGTCGCGGGAGTTAAGGGATCGTGTGGGTAAAGTTGAGCAACTCTGCAGAGTGAAATAATGGTATTCGAATACGCCATGCTTCCGGTTAATGAAGCTGTGTTAATTGGGTATTCCAACAATGAGGCATAAGTAGAGCTTTTGATGTTAATCTGGTTAATGGTGAACTTTTCCTGATAATTAAAAGCCTCCTGATCTTAAGGAGAAAATATTTCAACTTTGTTTGTTTATAAATAAAACTGCATCCACTAAATATAATAAACCCCTATATACCCATCCTTGAATATCCTTGCAAGTAGTAAGACATAATTACCCTTGTGATTTGCTAGATACGGTGGTACTCATGATTTGCTAAACAATTTACCAGAAGGTCAATGGATTCAAGAAGAACAAGCAGAGGAAGGAGCCCTGGAGGAACTAGTCTTGTCTAATGAGGATTGGTCTTAGGTCTTAGCCTTGCTCAGGCCGCCTGAGGTGTTTTTGTAATGTGTCGTGGTTTGTGGGTTTGCATGCCCGCTATCTAAACTGATGACAACCATATATTGTAATAAAGTTGGATCTTTATGGTAAGCTTATACTGTTGTGATAATCGCTTTATTTAGAACGCCGTAACCGTTCATTCTTATATGGTTACGGAGTTCAGTAATATCTTCAGAAATAGAGGCGTTACAGCCTAGCCGAATGAAACTTCGGGCGAGGTCTAGGCGACGAGATCTCCGCCTATCCTACCGACTCAGTCGGTGCCTTGCCTTTACCGAGCTCCGCCACTAACGGGGGGAGCCCGAGCCCCTCCGGACGACCGCGGCAAACGAAGGCCACATAGCTGGAGGCGGTGGCGAGGCTGAAGAAGCCAAAGGACTAATGTTGTGCCAACGGAATTCACAGGCTATGGGGTGGTCGACATGGTCAGGGTTTACAACCACCGAGCGGATCCGAGGCCGAGGAGAGGAGTGCACCATGACGTCTAGGGTTGAGGGGGTGGGCACCGGCGATCGAAGATGGGCGTCGGCCCGGATGAGACAAGACGAGCTGGGTTCCTACCTACATTTCAACCTACGGCGTCGCTCTGATGGGGCCGCGGACCAGCATCCTGGCACGTTCAGCATAGAGTAGCCGGGATCTACCACGTGTCAAATTTCACACGAGACAGTTCATACCGAAAAGACATCACAATTCACAAGTGAAGGTAGGTTCGATCAGAAACGCACGACATGGTACCGAAGGCAAACATCTACCTACGAAGTACGAACGCACACGGCAAACACATCTGTATATTCCCTGGGTTTTATTTACTGCAACCTTTCCCTCCACAACGATCTGATCATAATGAGAATACAGATACAGACAGAAACGGCTCCCAACTGAGGACCAAAAATGTTTATTTTCGCTGAAGAATTTGAGTAGCCTCTATTCATCGTCGTATATCTTATGAAGGATATAAATAGTAAACCACCAAAACCCAGGATGGAATCATTGCACCAACCACAACCAACAAATGGGGGGAAGTGAGCAAAATTAATTGGTAAAAATAGAAGTGAGCAAAAATCAATTGGCAAAAATAGGAGGTACATTTTTTTTCTTTCACATTTTTCTCTCGATAAACATTACAGGCTGGAAGACCAGATGGAATCAGCTCAGTAGACGAAGTCAGCATGGATGATAAGGTTGGATGCACAGGGTTGAACTGTTGAAGGGATTGGGCGAAGGATGCACAATCCTGCTGGTGCCCATAAGCACTTATGGATGAAGGTCGCCGACTCACCTTATGCTTATTCGCCTTGCAAACAGTAGAGCTGGCGGATATTTCCTGAAGCTGCAAATGAGATTCAGAACTGTAAATAGTTACTCAAGCGATTCATTTCAAGTTCAAACAAACCAACATTTGCAGCAAAAAAGATTCTGAGTGGAAATTGAAAAGGATAAGAACCAGCTGAAATTGCCTCATGGTAATCATTTTGGTTGAGTTTACTACCTCAGTGACAATTTTCAAATCATTTGGTTAAGTTAAACCAATTTTAAAGTACTCAATGAGGATCATATAACCAATTGGATAAAATAACCCACCAACGAGCACATATCAATCACTGTATTCAACATTTTAATGTATAATTCAGGAATGATGAACGAAGCAATTGTAACACCCTAGGCCAAAAATTCGTTCAATGACCAGCCCACCGTGGGGCAGACCCACGCACACATAGCAGCTTACTTACACTTTCGTCATCGGTTCGTGTAAAAAAATTAACCCGAAAGTGCTATGTTTGGACCCAGCGAACATTATATACTACTACAACTCACTTTGAACAACCAACATGAGACTAATTCCCACCACACTAACAGGCCAGGGTACAAGCCTCCAACTATGGTAAGCATCAAACACTGCACTGGATATCCCTATAGTAGTGCTGCCCAAGTTTCAAGAACTGGGAACTTGACAAATCCTGAATCCTAACTGGGATCCAATACCATTTTTGGATGGTAACCACTTACCAGTGACAGTCATATTTGTTGTTAAAAGTGGTCAAGATCAATTGAATAGTAACTGAAGAATGAAGATGACTACTACTGCACAGGAAGTGGCACATTTTCTAGCTTGGAGTCATAACTGGTCCACCATAATGTACGATCATTGCTCAAAGACCACTAACAACTAGAGCCAAGGTTACATGTGCATCAAGTACTCAAGGATTACCATGAGATAGCCAATCAAAGTATCATGGACTAAGGAAAAGAACAGCCAAACCTCAAAAAGACAAGATGCTTACTCTAAAACTGGTAGGACATAAATAAGTATAAAGAAATTAAACATGCATGCAAACATGAATCTATCATCACAGTAACATCAATAGATGAATAAATTACCGTGTAGCCAGTCCTTGAACTGAGCATGAAGAGCACATGCCAATTCCTTTTTCCGGTTATCATCGAGCTCCAGTTCCCGGATATTCTTTTGAATATCTTCAAGAGAAGCATGCTGAAAACGTACAATAAGGAAGCCAAACTTCAGAAATATATGCAAATGAATATGTGACACATTCACATATGTTCATCTAAAGTTTTCAACTCATCACGCTACTTGAATCAGTGCGAATCAAATAGTGTAGTGGTTAAGAAAAGGCAAATGGTTTGGAATATTTTTATCTGCACTCTTGTAGTGAATTGATTTATAACTTGGATCCTTCCTGCTCCAGCTATACTCACCTCAGAATACCATTAAATTTTTATCCTATGAATATTGTTAAATATAAAAAACAACATATGCTTGTTTTCATTGAATCCCACAATTGTGCGTAGTAACGTCAAAGATAACCGTCCTAATTTATAGCAAGTAAATGATTATAATATCTCACAAGTCCCCCTCCCAAAAAGACGCCCTTTCTGACTAAAGCCTTGTTCGTATTGGCTTCTACTTTGGCTTCTGCTTAGAAAAGTCAAAAACCAATACGAACACATGGCTTCTCAAAACGGCTTCTCCACTCTCTCGCCACCGTCTCGCTTTGGAGATAAGGTAGGGAGTCATAAATACATCACGTATCCCACTCCTTTCGCTCCCATCTTGCATCTCTCCCTCATGTTTTCCTTCTAAAAGCCACTATTTCAGCTATTACTTCATTTTCAGCCAAAAGCCAATACGAATGCCCCCTAAGCAATAATTGTTAGACATACATGAAAAAATTTTATGGATTGATTGGATTGCATATATACCTTTTTCCTTTGGGATGCCCAATAAAGTTCAGGCAATGTAAATGGATTGTATTTGGTAGGCCCTTGTGCCTCAAACCAACTAGGAATCTGCAGAAAAGAAAATTAGCTACACAGTCAGATTTTTGTTACAAAGAAAAATCAATACAGGGATTTAAAATGCATCAAATGCTGGGTTCTACATCACTGCAACACAACCTACATAAAACCTATATTCTGGTTGGAAACCGTGGAAAGGGAAACATTGTCAGGCTTCAATAATATATGAAGTTTCAGCATAAGGGCAATTCCCCATCGCCAACTATACAACTGAGAAGTATGGCAAAATGGCTTCTAAGTTCTTACTACAGCTACTATGGACAAGATGGATATTGCAAGAAAAATGGATGATAAGGCTAACATGAACGCATCATATACAACAAATTGGCATACACCAAGAGATTAAACTCATTAAACGCAAAAATCTGCTTGGTGTAACAAGCAAAAGATTTTCATTGAATTCGTTGGATTTTTTATAAAAAAATTGTCATGCAATAAACTAGGAAACTAACATACAGTTCCCATAATCTCATACCAAAAAGTTTGTGAATAGATCAGGATCGAGACAAGTAGCAGACTTGGCTTGGACATCAGAAACCCCTGCAGGATGAGATAATGAATCGTGTGGATCAACAACTCCCAGTACAAAAGGTTGGTCCCACTTGTTGACATTAGGATCCACACCAACTTGCGCCAAATGCTCCCCCAGTTGTGGATAATAAGTATTAAATGGAGCAACCTGTTAAAATAAGAGGTAAACTTTTTTGAAGTTGTTGAAATGAAAAGCACAATTTATGTTGAATCAAATTTTATATAAATGTCATGTTTTTGAAGCAGAGAAGTTTTTGAAGCCAATGGGATCAAATTCAACAGATCAAATTGTACAGGTTCATTATCAACTTTTACTGTTATTTTTAGCATGCTAAATGCTATAGCCTTCTTCATTTCATGGATTGGTTTTTTATCAATTCATGAAGGAGTGCTTTGAAGAATAAGCAAGGGTTAAGGACAACTTTTAAAATAATAGATCTTGGAAGAAATTTTTATTTACCGTATATCTCCATGCTTCCTAATTTTTCCTTCCAACTGTCCATTAAGTTATTTATCCTTTTATAACAACAGGATGTGGACATACAGCAGTGTATACTTCATCGGATGAGAAAAACAGTTGATGACAAAAATATACTCACTTGTAATTTATGGTTGTCCCCGACAATAAGTGGTTGGTGATTTACTCCCAAGTAGAAGATACATTCGCGACAATTGGCAATACAAATTCTTTTAGAAGCCGCAATGATTTGCACTCGTTCACAATGCTCCACTTTTACCACCTGAGCATGAAACTTTTTTAGGCTTGCAAATTGATAAGTGACAGATACTCATTTCCAGAATGTGGATAATATAGAATAAAACTATACTGAAAAAGCATGCATTGGAATATAGAAAGCAATTGTCCTAGGAATCTTATATTGTTACCTGATGTGTTCAATTTGAAATAGAAATATAACATGGATTGTAAAATTGTGCATACATACCTTACCAATAGCACCAAGAACAATAGTGGCATCAGAACATCCATAGACAGTAGCATATTTCAGAGGGGCTAGTATGTAGATAACAGAATCATGGCAGTTCAAAACCTACAAAAACATTTTATGTTATTAGTAGTAGACTGACAAAATCTCAGCTTTGAAATTCCACTGTGGAACTGACAAGTGCTTTTACTTGAAAGTTGAAACTACAACAGTACAACACAGAGATATGAATGACCTAGCAAAACAATCTTCAGAGTGCCTCTCAATATCCATTGCCCACTACTAAAAACTAATACAGGCATTACCTTTATTGAATGCCCTTTGATATCAGATGCTTGCTTGACAACAGATGTTTTGGAGAAACCCTCCACGAAACTTGTATTTCGGTAGTATCCAGGATTATTTGGCACAGAAGTACCAGTTGGTGAGCTGCTCTGAATTCTTGTATTTGTGACAGCATCGGCCATTGTCACATCAGGATCAGATACACTCTGTTGGATGTTTTCCTTTGCTGTAGATTGTTCTGCTGTATATTCCAACGAAGAAGCTATATTCTGTAGAATCCAATCATGAACCTGAGCAGCAGGAACAGGAGCAGCAGGCATGTCTGGATCGGAATTTGCAAAAAAGGTAGCTGCTTGGCTCAAAGGAGTTCCTTCAGAGAACTGCAATAAAAATCCAAGGTGCTCAAACGTCTCCATTGTCAATACCTGCATATAAAGCAATGCAAATGACAGTTAGGGTCTAGGGAGTCTTCAGAGTAACAATATCACAAAGCAAAGCATCCGAGGTTTTTTTTTAATCAGAGACTCAGTAGTCCTACATGGCAGTAATGTAGATTATTGTGTTCAGCAACAGTACACAAAAATGGATCATGCGCATCAAGATCTTTGTTCAGTGTGAACTAGCACTGTTGTACAGTCTTAAGATCCTATTTATCGAAAAAGCATTTCATTTCACAAAGTAGTCTACAATATTTCATTCCCTGTGTTTCCTAAAACAAACAATGTGAAGCTAACCTATCCTCAACTGCCCATAGTAATATCTTGTCTTATTCAGCCTTATTTGTGTTGATCTCACAGCAGTGATCCTTGTCATTCCTTTATTTGTTTGATGAGGTTTTGATGTGCATGTAACCATTTACATTAATTCAGTAGTAGCATTGGGCACTGGCAGGAGTAGCATTTTTGAACTCAATTATCAATATAAATGGCCAAAATTCATAACTAATATTAGGGAGTTTAAAATTTACAATTTAAACATAAACATTGTATTGCCAGGAAACCAAGCATTACATAGTATTTATAATCGTGATCTACTACACGCACATGCCAGCTTCTAGTGCTAGAAATTCTCATGTTTAAGATCCTAAGTTACAAACAACTGTCTAGCATCTCTATATACATACAGCTTTGACTTAAGATAATGAATTTCATGCAGGGGAATGAACCAGGGTGCATTGATATTATTGACAGCAAACAAAAGTAATCAACTTTGTCACACAAACAACTATACTGACTTAGAAAAACGAACATTGACAGAACAATAGATATGCTAACCATAGACTCATCACACTCTCCATCAACAGAATCTGCCAAAAGAGATAGAATATTGGCCATATGCTTTTGTAAATAAGATAATTGGTGAGCTTCTTCATCTGCTTGCGAAGGCATAAACCGTCGACTATTACTGCGTACAAGCTGCAAGATGAGATAAACAAGAATTATCCGCTTAGCGAGTAACTGTCTTGGCAGGAGAAACACAGGTTGCAACTTGCAAGTAACGGCAATACAAAAAAAGAGGTATTGTAGCAATCATGAAAAGAAGCACAGTAGAACAATCCCATTCTTGCATAACTCACTTTTATGAAAAAGAGTGCCTTACGGAATTCTGTATTGTACATGTAAGTATGTAACCAGCATTTGGAAGGAGAATATCAACAATAGGCAAAAAGACATGATTATAGGATTGATATTATAATCTATTAGAAATAGAAAAGGGATGCACCATGGGTCAGGCTTATGAAATTTAAGAAGCAGGCCTTGTTACAGAAATGCAATGAAATTGTTGCATTAGTTTGTGTAAACAAGTTGCAGTACATTTTGTGCTGCAGTGCTTTCTCAGCTGTTACAACATTTGAATCAACTACTGCACGAAGCATCAACATTTGGTTTCACTACCTATCTAATGTTACGGGCTTACAGGAGTCCATTTGAAACACTGTGGTGATTGTAAAGTTACAGTTGGAAAGAGCACATTTTGAGGTACAACATTACCAATGAGCTACTGCAACATTGTGAATCAACTACTAAGAAAAGCTTCCATATTAACCAAGTATTCTAGCTACTAATCGACCTGATCAATGATCAAAGCATTAAATACCCCATTTCCCACTAACCCCCAGCAGTCACAAACTGTGATTGGTGGTAAAAGACTAATATTACAATATAATGCGCAAAAATGCAATTCTGAATACATATTGATAAGAAAATAACGCTAAGGAGCAAAAAAAAAGGTCAAAGCTTTCTCGTGCTCTTATGAAGTGGCAATCACATTGGAAAGTTCACACCTTCATTGGTCGCTTCAAATGCATTTCATATGAAACCAAATTTGAATTAGACAATCAATCATTCAAACACCGTTTTAGACTAATAGGCTTTTGGCCCATCTCTTAAACAAGCATCATTTCAGCAATGGATGTACCATAACATTGTCATTTCTTACTCTTATATAGAAATCAAATCCATGTCCCAAACTCACAGCCTAAATCCACAGGAGCATAGAATTTCCCACCAAAAATCCACTGAAACGAATCGCTCGGTCACTCCCAATCCAACACACACTAATCACAACCGGATGCTACAAACCGTAGCGCCGCGCAGAGAGCGATCGGAACCTGACCTGGATCGGGGAGAGCGCGGAGAGGTAGCCGTCAAAGGCGGAGGTGGAGGGCCATACGTCGGCAACGGCGGGCGAGTCCTTGTGGGCCCGCGGCACGAGGCGCTTGTAGGACTGGATGTACAGGAACAGGAGCACGTCACGGAGGTCGGCGTCCCCCGCGCCGTCGTCGCCGTCGGAAGGGAGCACCGCGGCGAGCGTCCCGAGCGCCAGCGCCGCCAGCTCGGCGGGGATCTGCAGCGCCTCCGCGAGCGCCGCGGCGCCCACGCGCCCGCCGCCCCCCGGAGACGCCGCAAGCCTCTCCTTGAGCTGGGCCAGGGTCTGCGTCAGCGTGCCCTCGGGGAAGACCAGCTTGGGGATCGGCAGGAGCCGTGCTCGAACGCCTCCTGCCGTGGCCGGAGGACCGGGGATGCGGTCGCCGCTGATGCGCCCGCGGCGGCGCCGGAGGTCGCAGCCGGCGACGCGTCGAGGGGCTTGTCGGACATTGCAGCGCGAGAAGGGAGGCAGAGAGAGAGACGGGTGGGTAGAGATCTGAGAGGGAAAAGTGGAGACGGCGAAATGAATGACGGGCTCGTGTAATATTTTCCTGATGTCAGTTATCTATAAATAAGTAGTTAGAGTCTCGTATGTTGCAATGAAATCATAAAAATAATAAGACAAAACTTATTACCGACCAACTTCACACATCAAACATTGAGAGCAAACAACGAGAGAAGGATGGCCAAAATATGCGAGGAGATGGGGAAAGTGGAGGGGTGGGTGGTTGTATCCTGAGAGAGAGAGGAGAGAGACGAATGATCCAGATCAAATCGGATGGCTGAAAAGAGAGAAGTGAGAACGGACCAACCACTAATTTCTTCTTTTATAATAGTAAAGATATGTAAAATATAAGATGATATAGAGGAGAGAGAGTATATAGAGAATTGGACCGTCTATTATACAGTAGTCGACTGTAATAATATAAACAAGACGCATCGTGTCATAAAGAAGCTATATATAGAGACATGCAAAAAAGACAGTCTACTGTATGAGCTGCCTTTAGTGCTGTCTATAGATGATATAGAGGATATTATAGACAGTAGGTGTCTATATCATTTACATGCCCTAATTACAAGGATGCTCATATAGGTTTGAAAAGACATTCTATTTAAAAGCTAGGAACCGCAGAAAAATTATTTATCGTAGAAAAGCAGCTTTTAAGAAGCCAATATGAACAGGACCCGGCTACTAGAGGCGAAAGGTTGTTCCTCTGACAGGTGGGTAGGAGTCCGAGGTCCACATGTCATGGTCAGGATTGGCTCGGGCTGGAGTTTGTACTTGGTAGGGTAGGATTCAAGGAATTTTTTAAAAAATAATAAAATTTTTATTAATATTACATTTATATCATCACTTAAAAATTGCCAAAATAACATTTTATTGCTATTCGAAACAGCGATAGAGTTTGTTGCCATTTAAATTTGGAATAGAGCTTATGTCACAAAAGCTCTATTGTCAAACAAATGAATGATAGTATGACACGTCAGCCCATGGCCTCAGTTGCCATTTCAAATTTAAGGGCCAAAAAGGCTGAAAACACATAACAATACGGTAAAAAGAGAGAAAGGGGGAGAGGAGAAGAAAAGAGCAAGAGAATGAGTGATTTCTACATCGTACATATGAGTTTTTGGTTTCTTAGTAGATTTTATTTTGAAACTATAGTAGGTTAGCAAATAAAATAATTAGATATATAGTTATATTAGGTAGTGAGTAAATGTGTAAATAGTGTGGTGCACTTGTTAGTTTTATAATATTAGATTTGCTAGTTACTTCTATTCAGAATATTGAGACTAGAATGTATGTAGGATCTATTATTAACTATGCGCGCTACGTAGATGAAGTATGCATAGTAAGTTAGGGAAATCCCCTCCTATGTAAGCTTATTTTTGAGTAGTGGATTTGTTATCTGGTCTATTTCACTTTTATTTAATCGAATGAGTAGCTGTTGTTAACATCGGTTATTTGTCAATTTGATCGACAGGTATGACTGAACGAGTAGTTTTCAAAATAACTACAGAGAAAGAGTTCCACTGATAGGTGTAGAAGGAGTCGATTTGCACGATTTTTCCTCTGTGATGGCCAATCAACCAAATGTAGAGTGGTGTCCATGGAGCACTGCTATGAGATAGTTGTATCAGTTATTCTTGCTGGACTATGCGTTGCACAATCTAAAGTACCTCAAGGCAATCACCCATATCCGAGAGGGCCAAATAGTCCCACGTATGTCTAACACACTCCTCCAATCAAAACAGGGCGGACAGGGTGGGTAGCTCAAGGTGTGGAAGGGGACAAGGAGCATGAACTAGGTTTCAAGGTTGTGACCCTTACCTTGAACACACGCACATCCACGATCCCCTAGATCTCGATCCTCTAATCCCCGATCTACCGCTTAAAACCAAGGAGTTCTACACCCCTAGAAATCCCCTTTGTGACTACTCACATATCTCCGAGCCTTAGCCACAATGCAAGCACAAACGTGATGCGGTGGTTCAGGTTTCTAATGACATGGGGAATCAATGATGTCGATTCTTTCACTGCCCTTGTTCATGGTAAATACTTCATTTCCTATCATACTTTGATGCATACATCACTTGTAATAACCTCGACTTCCTTACAGACTACGAATTGCAAGTTCACTAAGTGGGTGGATCAACCGTATCCAATACATGCCCAAGTTTATATCCACAAACTGCACATCCGCTTAAATGAGTTACGGGAGGATCTCCAGACCGAGAGGATCAACAATGACGAGCTTCACATGCAAACGATCAGGGAGAGGAACAATGGGGAGGTGGTCCACCTCGATAGCAACTACCACCCATACTTTGTTGTACCAACTCAAGCTACAATTGCGCCTGCCACTACCACGACAAGTAGCTAGTTCACACCACCCTACTTGACCGCCACTCCATATGGGTACTCTGCAGAGTTCCATTTTTGCCATACGAGTGTTCACCCACAAGCCCTATTAGATCTACAACAACCATGTCATTTACATTCCATAAGGTGTACATATATCATACATATAGTTTGGGTTGACAATTTGTGTATGTTGCCATTTGTATCATAGAAGTAGTGAGGCAAACATATATGCCTAGCTAAACCTTACGCACCATGTAATTCACACATTTATTGTGAATTATATGTCCTGCTTGAACTGATATTTGTTTAAACAAAAATAATGAATGCAACCTGAGGCTCACTACTCAAATTCTATCTTTAACTGTTTGCTATTATTTCAAAACTATTAAAGCCAAAATAATAGAAGATTTATTCATAAATAATACTTTTTTAATTAGGAAAACTATATTATTAAAAAAAATCACTTGTCGCTATTTCAACTAACGACAAAACATCTGTTGCTATTTGAATTGACGACAGGGCCTCTATCACCAAATGAATTAGCGATAGAGACTGTTGCCAATTCAGTTAATGACATAATCTCTATCGCCAAATGAATTAATGGCAGGGCCTCTGTCATCAAATCATTTGGCGATAGAGACCTGCAGACTACCATGTAAGGCTTCACGTAGGATTGTCGCCATTCCAAATGGCGATAGTAGGTTATTTTTGTAATTTTTAAAATGATGATATATTTACTTAATATTAATAAAAAATATATCATTTTAAAAATGGGATTCAAGTGCTCCGTGGAGGATGCTTGGTTGATGCCACAAGTGGGAGCGGTGGGACTGCAAAGTGCACGCAAGCTAGATCGAAGTCCGTTATTCAATGGCCAGGATTAATGCAAATGAGGTTAGAACATTGTGAACCTTTCTCTTCAAATGTTGACGCACTAGTCTGGGCAGTCAAAGGACCTACCTAGATCAGAATATTTGCAAACGTATTATAGAATAGGGCCTTGCTTTTTAGGGCTCAAAGGGGTGGGCTTTCTAATGGGCTAGGACTAGGCTCTCTAAAATGAGCCATGCTTAAATATGTGTAGGGTTCAGCTGGGTTTGCTAAGAAATGGGTTGGGTTGATGAAAACGGTTGGGAAAGGATTTTGACCCGAGGGCCAGCCCACAAAAAATGATGAGAGCTCCACCCAATTTGGCAGAAATTGTAGGAGGAGAGATGAGGCACAAAATATCTCATCGTAGGGAATAGAAGCCAAGTGGCGAAAGAATTAAGCTCCAAATAGAACTCTCTTTCTAAGGAGTGATGAATTGAGCAGCGACGATTATGATTAGATGAGGACGGGGAAGAAGAACAAGGAGAATAGAAAAGAAGAGGTAGCACCGGAGCCATGATCTGGTCACCGACGAGAGAGGCAATGTATGCTTGGCCAGTTAGGCCCCTTACTTGTCACCAACTATGGCTGCCATGGTCACAAACCTCTCAAAAGAAAATTAGCAAAAGGAATTGTAGTACGGTATAGATAGACAAAATCGTGATAAAGGTGGGTTGAACTTGCAGGGAGGCATTAGTAGGCTATAGAGGGAAAAGGCACCATATCTTAAATGGGTATTTGCTTTAGTTTAAATGGACTGGCCTGAGGGTTCATACTGGGGCTAGGATAGGATTAGGTGTTTTGCTTAATGGTGTTGGACTAGATGTGTTTTATTATCTTTTGGTGGGTTGAACGAGGGTTGGGGTCGACCCTTAAAGATGTGGGGCTAGGGTAGGGTTCGAGCGGGGCCTTGGCCCATTATCAAGCCTAAGCATGAGATTCATGTGTTTCCAAAATGGATTGTGGAACATTTGCAAAGCAATAGAGACAACGGTAAGAAAGTCCGTGATCCACATCTATGAGAAGTTGCTTTCTTCCTCCCCTGATCAGCATACCAATCAAAGCAGGGTGCCTAAACCAATTACAGTGTGAACTTCTCATACATATGCAAAACCAATTGGGGATCGAGATCAGATAGACAATATTTCTTCTAAGTTTAGGTTGATCGCCCCCTGTCAATAATCCTCATATTCAACCAAGAGAATATGAACTAGCCAAGCCGAGTAAAGCTTCAACCACATATACGGCTTTGGCTTCCTCTGCCCCGAACACCTAAACCAAAGTAATTGCCTGGAGGACTGTGGATGGGACATGAACCAATATGCAAAGCTAAGGCCGCAAGCTATCTTCATCATGGTGGCTCAACAAGCATTTACAATGTGGTTAAACATCCAGAGCTAAGAATATTTTTAGGAATTAGACTAAAATCTACCCATTGAAGCAAGAGAGGCTAGCAAAAATATTCTTGGAACCAATTCCTCTACACGACTCGAGTCCAAGAAAATAAACAAAGAAAATCGAGCAGTGTCATTGGTTGCATTACCGCCACCATGGGAGCTGCCACATCCACTTGAGCCATTAGTCATCGACACCATTGCCTCCACCATCGGCCCAACATGTGCTTCCAATCGAGTCATCACACAGGAGCCACCATAGGTTGTTGGGAAGCCTCACCTTAGGTCATCTTTAGCACGAATCGACACTCGAAGGTCACAACAGAGGCTATGATGACTTCTGGTGAGGTCAGTGAGTAGGACGATGGTAGTTATTAGGATTTGGTAGTGGCGACGATATGCGAGGCGAGGTTGCAATAAAGTGAGAGGGATTGGTAGATGAGGTTGAGAGAGGCGGGTAGGAGTCATCGGCAGTGAAGGGAATGGCCGAAGGCGATGGAACCGATGATAGTGGTACTTTGACAGGAGAGAGCAAGAAGACAGAGAGTGTGTAAGCATCTAGGCCCCTAGTTTTAGTAATTTCAGTGTTTTTGTGATTAATGATGTTTAATTATCAAGACTAACTATGTTTCAAGGCTTTAAGATGAGTTAGTGTTGACATTGGCATATTAGGAGTTCTTGGTATTCACGGATTCCTAAAAAGGTGTAAATGATGGCAAAGTATGATGATTAATGACCTTGTGACTAGAAATGATCATAAGAGTTGAGTTTGGATCATTTTAGTGATAGATTTTTTTTGCTTTGGCCGTTCTACTAAAAGAGGTTCAAGGCTAGTAGCTTAAGCTTGGTGAGATTGGATAGCTAATTGTGATTCACATTAGGTATCTCTAGCTCACATCTAGTTAGAGAAAGCCAAGAAACCAAGTGAGGATGCCAAATTTGGACTTTGTGTGAAGTTTTAGATTTGATCAAAAAATTCTTCATTGAGTCAAATAATCTAACTAGCTTGGATCATCAGTTAGATCAATTCAACAAAGAATATATCCTAGAGTTTTTAATGAGAGTCAGATGATCCGAGTCACCCATAGCATGGGTTGGATCAATTTTACAAAGGGCGTGTTTTGGAAGTTAAATAGGGTCGGATGATCCGAGTGGGATTGACCATAGGTTGGATCAATTTTACAGAAAAAGTGCCCAAGGGGATCCGGATGATCCGAGTGGGTCAAACTAAGGGTTGGATCAATTTGTCAGAGACTTAGTCTGAGATGATTTCATGTGAGTCGGATGATCTAAGTGGGTTGGAGTATGATCTGGATCAATTTCACATAGAAGGTGTTCTTGAGGATTTGCATTATCCCGGATGATTCAACTTTGGTCAGACGATCCGAGTGTGTGCAATGGCTATATTTTTTTACCATTGGAAGCATTTAAGCTGGATAATCCAAGTGGGTCGAATGATTCGACTCAAAGAGGTATTTTGAAATACTTGTATCTATCAGCTAGTTTATAAGGAGGAGAGGTATAAATTGACCCTATGTGCATTCAAGTTAGCTCTCTTAGGACTCTATTTATCTATCCATCCTATTGAGAATCTCAAGAGTACTTTGAAGCTTGGATTAAAGATCTTGAGCACTTTTTGTGAGAGATTGAGAGAGTAGATTTGGCCTAGATTGTGCATCGCTCTTAGTTGCTTGACTTTGCTGGGTTCGAGTGCTCTCTTTGGACTTATTACTCTTGGAGATCGGCGTCTCCTATAAGGCTTGGAGGCGTTGGCTCGGCGACCTTCCTTGGAGGAACTTATGAGAGGCATCGAGAGACGTGAAGGTTTGGAGTCCACTTATCTAGAGTGGAGAAAGACTACCATGAGTGGATGGCTTGATTCCTTGTGTGGTCTCAAGTTGGAGTTATGCTCTTGCGAAAATGCTCCAACGAGGAGTAGAGAAGATCACCAAATCTCTAAGACATCGGTAAAAATTGGTTGTGTTGCTTGTCTCTTTTACATTTCTGTCTTTATCTTATTGTCTTTCATTTTCTAGCTTACTAGAATTGTGTAGGATTGGAACTAGGTTGCAAAACTTCACTAGAAACCTTAGGCACAGATTGAGCTAGTAAAGGTTAAGTTTTAGATTTAACATTTGTTAAAAAGAATCTCAATTCAGACTCTTCTTAGACATCTGATCCACTCTAGAGAGAGTATCAATGATGGAGTCAATGGGTTTGCTGTGTTTTTCTAATTTTTTTCATTATGTAGTGGACCTAGATTTGGGGGATAGGGAGGTTAAGCACTAGAGGAAAATATGGGAACTAGCATCTGCTTAAGTGGTAGTGAATTGGCAAACTTAGCCCCCCTCTCACGTTGTGCATGCTTTTTAGTTTCCATTGCACGAGTTGTTTAGTATGCGCTAGTGAAAACCACTTGTTTTGTTCTTTGCCTACTTGAGCCACTTAGGTCTTGTTATATCTTGGCGGACCACTCATTTCCCTGGGGATCTCTTGCTAATTTAAGCCTTAAAAGGATTCAATGGCCAAATACCACACGATAAAAGAACTTATAAGCGATTGTGTGACACATATTGAGGACTTGTCTCTCAATTGCCGTGATTTCTTCATCCAATCAGATACCCTGCAGTTGTCATTGTGGTTTTGGAACACTATTCGAGATTGCAACGCTTGCATATCTGGAATTGTGATAGTCTCACCTTACTTAGTAGATCTTGTTGCCACGGAGGATAGTGGACCTCACAGAGGGGGATGGGTGTGGCTCACAGGGCGTCGGTGAGAGCCAAAGAGTTGGGTGGTGGGAGATCGTCTTTTAGGGGGAGTAGGGGGCGTTGTCGCCGTAGAGGTGGCACATGGGTGGAGGATGAGTACTTGAACTACGTAGCTTAGGTGGAAGAGGGCGGCCATAGTTGAGTAAAGAGAGAGAGAAAGAAGAAAGTTAGTATTCACTGACACATAGGCCTAAGAGTAGAAGTTTTTACACGGAATCGCCACTCCATCTCCACATAGACTTTCACCTTGGCAAAACCACCTAAAGGGGTTATTTGATCTGGTTTTAATAATTAATGGTGTATAATACCCAATATTTTTAGTTTAGGGGTTAGATTATATAGGTTTTTGGTTTTAGCCTATGAATAGTAATAACTTACTTGTAGAGAGAGACCCGTGTGCGATTTTGGTCGATATAAATGAAGTCACTGTAGTATATACTATAATTAACTATGAGACTCCGTCTTAAAAAGATACTTTATTTGAAAGTTGGATATTGTAGAAAAACACTTTTTTGGGCAAAAAAGCGGCTTTGAAGCTGATACAAGCAGGGCATTTGTTCGAAAGAAGCAGAAAATTACGGCCCTAGCGTGGCCCATTCTAACTGGGCTATCAAAAGCCCGTTAAGCAACGCAAATGCCAATTTGAACTCGAAAACCTGGTTTTGCCGTCGCACCGGCCAAACGCAGATAGACCAAGCTCTCGCCCTCTCCAAGGCGCATGGCAAGAATGCTCCGATACGAAGGGGGTCTATGGACTCGGTCCACGCGTGGCGCGCGTGCCCGACCGGAGTCCAGCTCGATCGCTTCCGCGCAGGATCGCCTCGCTCCGGTCTGGCTGCACGCCGGTTGAGGGAAAAAAAAGGAGCGGAGACAGAGATAAAAAAAAGAGACCCGCACGCGGATCATACCATACCCACTGGTGGGCCCACCATGTCTGTGAGCGGTGATACAGCGTGTCGCGTGGTCGGTGTCGCTCGGAGAAAGTGCACAGCGTTTTTGCGCGTGGCACCTCCAAGTTGTGCTGTTTGTTCTGCGGCCCCTAGTTTCTTTCTCTTCTTTTATGCAGTCGTGCCCACCCGGCCTCTATTCTCCTGGGGCACTTTGCTTCTTGCGATTTTCCTTTCCCTGTTAGCGCATCTGTTCTGTGGTTGCATAGGGCAGTGTAGACATGTAGATAGTGACGGAGCTAGAATTTGATTATATTTTAGATTTAGTAGTAAAATAATCTAGATTATTTGAGCTGAATCGTGAAAATATTACCTAAGCTGAACTGAATTTACCTAAGCTGTATATTAGATATTTTTTTACACCCCGTGCTGAAGCCTACTCTGCTCGGGGTGTGGCTCCGCTCTGAATGTAGAAATGCTTCAATCTACATATATCTTCTTGTATTTAGATTTTCTGTTTTTGGAGTACTTCCCATCTTGTTTTACAGTGATTTTAACACTTTATTTTGGTTCTGTCTTCCGCTTGGAACATAGGATTTTTTAATACATTTTATTCTTAAGAAATTCCCACGTACTAAAGGTGTGTACCATTCGCAGACTACAAAGCGTGATACATTGATGTCTTCCGTGCTAGGTACAATTCACATGTCAGTGGTACGAGATAATTGGAATAAGAGATATCGAAGTCTCTAATACCAATAGTTTTTAAAAGAATCCCAAATAAAATTGAAAATCCATAGGCAGTGTTTTTGTACGTACCAATAATCTTGCATGAACTCAGTCAATTATCAACACATACTCCACTGGACCATGCCGAGTTGCAAAAGGGCAAAATCCAACCCAGCCACCATCCTGCTTTATTTCGGTTTGAGTTTTGACTTCTAACTTATTTTTTATTATGCATAAATTTTGTTTTTTTAAACTTTTAGTTTTTTGAGTTTTTACCGGTTTTTTCGTATTTATTTGCGTTGATCATGATGAGCTAACATATTTTTTCTATTTTTAAATTTTTTTAAATTTAATTACTCTAAATAAATCACCTTCAGCTATATAATTTCAGCTAACTACAGTATAATTTTAGTCATAAACTACTATTTTTTAGCCCAATCAAGCAGAACCTTAATTTGGAATTTTGTTGCTCATTTCATCTTTCCTTTTTTCCCCTTGATGAACCTAGGTAAACGACAATGTGCAGATAGAGTTGGCACGAACCCAACGTATCCATACTTATCCGGTCTTTGCAAATTCCACCGAGGTTCTCCTTGCAAAAGCAGCAACCAAAGAGAGAGGCTTTTGCGCTCGCCTAAGCCTGAACCCCACTCCACTGCGTTTCCTTCGAGCACTCCACTCCTCTCCACACTCTCTCTCCCTCCTGCCTTTGTTTTTGCTCGCAAGAAAAACAAAACCCTTCGGAAATTCGCTGTCTTCTCCACCATCGAAGCTTCGAGGTCCTCCTCCAGTCCTCTCCGTGAAAGATCGGCCCGCCTGGTAAGCATTCCAAAGATCTCTGTTTGTTTCTAGCCGTTCCCTGTTCTTTCAATCGGTGCGTCTCTTTCTTGGCCGTTTCGTGTGAAGGAATGGGTAATGCCGGTGGCCGTACCGGCTTCTTCTTGATCTGTTCTTGTTTTCTTGGCAGTTGCAGGGTGCGTTCTTGTTTTGACGGTGAGGATGGGGTTAAGCCGTTAATCCATTGATTTGCTATGTCCTTGAGTTTTTTTAGAGAGTTCTTTAGGTTGGCAGTGGCATGAGATCTGAGGCTGCATTTTGATGGACTAGCCCCCATGTAATCTGTTTGCTTTTGTGTCTATCATTGAGATGAGGCCATGAGTGAAAGAAAATTGAATAAGTGAAGTGGTTGAGAAAATCGGTGGATAAAGTGATATGATTATTGGTGCCCACATGTACCTGTTGGTTTCTTGCAATGCTGGGGGAGGGGGGCAACGCAACGTATCAGGTCTTATGGTTTTAGATCTGCTGTTTTAGTCTCCTGTTTTCCAAGAGTCTGCTCCCCTTCTTTTGCACAGCAATAAGTACGGTTAATTTTTCCTTTTTTTGATCTTTTGGTTTCTCTTTGTAGTTGTTGTGTAGATCTAATTTGTTTATTGTTTAAATGGCTTAAATGCACTGTTTTAGTTCTTGGATTGCTAGGCTGTTCGTTTTCTTCATGTTCCAAAAACTAACACGCGGTCCTTTTCTTCAGTGCTTAGCTTAGCTGTTCTTTATGCTTCAAAAACTAACATGCGGTTGCAACGTTTCCGAAATACAGTAGCTGCTGTGTTTAGATCAGGATTAGATTAAGTGAAATGTAGTTTCTTTTTACTGCATGGTTACTCTTGTGGATTTATGTTATAATGCTGGCAATCCAGTTGTCATACTTGCTGCAGATGTTTTTCCAAGGTCGGTGATGTAGAGTTAATTCTCTTCTGAGCTCAGATGCTTTTCCCTACAGGGCAAGATGAAGAGAAAATTCAGAAAAATGCTCTGTCGAAAGCAATCTTTACTGATTTGTTAATTGCAAAGGTGCCAGTTTCTTCTTCATTTGATACTATCATTCAATAATTCGGCTCCTTGTAACAACTATTTAAAGGTTGTGCTTATTTGTGATGTTTCAGCTATTCTAGGATATCAATTTCTGTTGGCTGGATTTTTTTTTTCAATCAGTGAGAGAAAGTTGCTTGGTTGAAGATTTTCATTCAAGATGATGCAGAGGCCATTCCGTCCGGAGGAGTACTCCTTGAAGGAGACTTCTCCTCACCTTGGTGGTGCAGCTGCTGGTGACAAGCTCACCACCACCTATGACTTGGTTGAGCAGATGCAGTACCTATATGTCCGAGTTGTAAAAGCGAAGGACCTTCCAAGCAAGGACATCACTGGAAGCTGTGACCCATATGTTGAGGTGAAGCTTGGGAATTACAGGGGCACAACTCGGCATTTCGAGAAGAAGACCAATCCTGAGTGGAATCAGGTCTTTGCCTTTTCAAAGGAGCGCATTCAGGCATCAGTGGTGGAGGTCATCGTCAAGGATAAGGACTTTGTTAAGGATGACTTCATTGGGCGGGTTTTATTTGACTTGAATGAGGTCCCGAAGCGAGTGCCGCCTGACAGCCCGTTGGCTCCACAGTGGTATCGGTTGGAAGAACGGAATGGTCTCAAGGTGAAGGGAGAGTTGATGTTAGCTGTTTGGATGGGTACTCAAGCAGATGAAGCATTCCCTGAAGCTTGGCACTCTGATGCAGCATCGATTCCTGGCGATGGCCTTGCAAGCATCAGATCAAAAGTCTATCTTACTCCGAAGCTTTGGTATTTGCGAGTCAATGTCATTGAAGCACAGGATCTTATACCAAGTGATAAGACCAGGTTCCCTGAGTTTTACGTCAAAGCCATGCTGGGCAACCAAGCTCTTAGAACCCGGGTATTGCCAAGCCGGACTCTGAATCCAATGTGGAATGAGGACTTGATGTTCGTCGCGGCTGAGCCATTTGAGGAGCACCTGATTTTGAGCATAGAAGACAGGATTGCCCCAGGAAAGGATGATGTAATTGGAAGGACGGTCATTTCGCTGCAGCATGTACCTCGGAGGTTGGATCACAAGTTGCTGAACAGCCAATGGTACAATCTCGAGAAGCATGTGATTGTGGATGGTGAGCAGAAGAAGGAGACCAAATTTTCAAGCCGGATTCACTTGAGAATTTGCCTTGAAGGTGGATATCATGTCTTGGATGAGTCGACACATTACAGTAGTGATTTAAAGCCAACTGCAAAACAGCTGTGGAAGCATAGCATCGGCATTCTTGAGCTGGGTATCTTGACAGCGCAGGGTCTGTTGCCGATGAAGACGAAGGATGGGCGTGGCACAACTGATGCTTACTGCGTTGCTAAGTATGGGCAGAAATGGGTCCGGACAAGGACTATCATCGACAGTTTCACTCCCAAGTGGAATGAACAGTACACTTGGGAGGTATATGATCCATGCACTGTGATCACTATTGGTGTATTTGACAATTGCCACTTGAATGGTGGGGAAAAGGCTAATGGTGCCCGGGATACCAGAATAGGGAAGGTCCGCATCCGCCTCTCAACACTAGAAACTGATCGAGTGTATACACACTCATATCCTCTCATTGTTTTGACACCTGCTGGTGTTAAGAAAATGGGTGAGGTACAGCTTGCTGTCCGGTTCACATGCTCATCACTGCTCAACATGATGCATCTGTATTCACAGCCCTTGCTGCCCAAGATGCACTATGTACACCCGTTGTCCGTGATGCAGGTAGACAACCTAAGGCGCCAAGCCACCAACATTGTCTCAACAAGGCTGAGCCGTGCAGAACCGCCACTGCGAAAAGAAATTGTGGAGTACATGCTGGACGTGGACTCTCACATGTGGAGCATGCGAAAGAGCAAGGCCAACTTTTTCCGTATAATGGGTGTCTTGAGCCCTCTGATTGCGGTGGCTAGGTGGTTCGATCAGATCTGTCATTGGAGGAACCCGTTGACCACTATACTGATCCACATCCTCTTTGTGATATTGGTCTTATATCCTGAGCTGATACTGCCTACAATCTTTCTCTACTTGTTCCTGATTGGAGTGTGGTACTACCGGTGGCGGCCGAGGCAGCCCCCGCACATGGACACTCGCCTCTCATATGCGGAGACTGCCCATCCTGATGAACTTGATGAAGAGTTTGATACCTTCCCTACTTCTCGTCCGCCCGACGTTGTGAGGATGCGTTATGACCGGCTGCGGAGTGTTGCTGGGAGGATACAGACTGTTGTTGGTGATCTTGCAACACAAGGAGAAAGGCTGCAATCTTTGCTGAGCTGGAGAGACCCGAGAGCCACTGCGCTGTTTGTGACCTTCTGTTTCATTACTGCCATCGTTCTCTATGTTACACCGTTCCGCGTTGTGGTCTTCCTTGCAGGCCTGTACAGCTTGAGACACCCGAGGTTCCGCCACAAGATGCCGTCCGTTCCGCTGAACTTCTTCAGGAGGCTGCCAGCAAGAACTGACAGCATGCTATAAGTGTGTCCACCTCTTCCTCCGCAGTCCAGTGCCTACCTCCGTTCGGTGGTTGCATGCTCGTCGTATACCAATAGCGGCTCAGACGACGAGCTCAAAGCGCATCAAAAAAAAAAATGATCTGTTATCTATGTCTGCTGTTGTAGTTTTCTCAGTTGGATGCGTTGTTGTCTATATGTCTTCAGATGGTTTCAAACCTTTCCTGTAACAACTGAACGCATGATGCGTGACTAGATATGAATGTATGGTGGGTGAAGAGACTTTGTTCTCAGTTATCACTCACCTGAGCGTCTGTTGTGCTCTTCGTATCACTCATTACATTTACAGTTAGTAGCGATCTGAAATGATTTAATGTGTGCACCCGAAGACGTGGCTAGTTGTGTGAAAATAGGACTGCTACTTAATGTGGTCAGCACATATGAGCTGTAAGCAGCATTTTTGCTCATGTGCCGCTGAATTGCAAGTATTATCAATTGCGAAACAGGTAAGTTATACTAGCATAAAATAAATTTTTTACTATATAAATTAGGAAGTCATATAAGTAATAATTATACATCGTTACCACTAGATATACAATGTAGCAGAATGAGAGTTGAAATGGTTTGATTCAATGAAACGTATATCTATATAGTGAAAGTAGTCGATGTTGAACATCCCGATCAGCGTTCTCAGAAGGTGATCATCCTCAAGCAGTAGCCGATTTTCATGAGCTGATTGTATCTTCTTGGATAGTCCCAATCAGCGCTATAGTTACCGTAGTGTCTCCACCAAAGTCCACACGTCCGAGGTTAGAACACTATACGCCGTTGTGCTAGCACCAGCGCGCACAATAGGACCTGTAAGAGGTGTCAGCTAGAGTTTCGATGGATGTGTCTCAGGATCTTCTCTGACCCTCGATTTTCAGTATATCCCTAAGCCCCACGTCTCTCTCAATATATAGTCTTCTGTTGGATCCTTATTCGATACTATTAAAGATCGTATCCAACTCGAAGAGTCATCAACTAGATCCTTATCTAATACGAGTAGATATCGTATTTCATACGGAGTCTATCATTCAAACCCTTACTATTACAATCCGTTAAGTGTATGACACTGTAGGTTGATGTATGCTTGGTTGTAACTTGGAAGCACTTTTCCAATCTCTGGTCGGTAGCGGTCCCTAGCAGGATATATCGACCCATAAATATACACATATCAATCCAGACGAACCTTATATAATATGATTTGTAACTAGGTCTTGGTCATTCACGATCAGCTCATAACTTTTTACGACCAGATCGTATATGGTCACGAGCAGTTCGTATCCTTATATGACAAATTCGCTGACCAGTCTGTGATATGTCCGACCAGGTCACAACCAGTTAGTATACTCATACTACTAGCTCGCATCTGGTCATATCTATCGACCTGTTTATGTATTCTCCTTTTGCCTCACAATATCCAATCGATCTTCAAGTGAGAAATGTGTCATTCTATGGACTGTTCATTTTTTCCTGATTTAGTGATGGATAACTTTATGCGGTCGACTCTTCGACCACTCGTGGCATGTCCATGAATTTTTCTTTTCTGACCATATCGAGGGACCCAGAGATATCTCTCCTGTTATATAGGAGGAGCAAATTTCATATTCGACCAGCCACATTTCTTTGCATATTTTATAGTATACCCGAAAATTATCTTTATAACTATCAAACTACAGAGTAGCATTTGGCAGCCTATAAGTGCACTATCACACATGTAAGAAACTATGATGATATCAGGTATAAGGATCATACATCATCATTACTTGAAACTAACTGAGGCTCAGGGCCGGTCCTGGGATTTTAGGGGCCCGGGGCGAAACTAGAAATAGAGGCCCTAGTATAAATATCTAAATATAAATCTACACACACACACACACACACACACACACACATATATATATATATATATATATATATATATATATATATATATATATATATATATATATATATATATATATATCTAATTTTACCAACAAACACTTAAAATACGTTATGTATTAAAGAAAAATTCATATTATAGAGTTTATAGATATTACCTTAAAAATTTCTTCTGACATTTCTAGATGCGAAGTCATTGATGATGGTATTGATATCAATCTCATCCAATAATTTCTTCTCAATACATAAAGTTGCCAAACCGTTTAACCTCTCTTGAGACATTGTTGACCTTAAATGATTCTTCAACAATTTCAACTTTGAAAAGCTTCTTTCAGCTGATGCCACAGTCACAGGCATAGTAAATAAAATCCGATAAGCAATAGAAATATTAGGATAACAATCCGCTTCTCGACAAACGAAAGATCTCCATAGCGAGACATTGGTTTATCGATAAAGTCAATTGCATAACACTTAACTCAGAAATTAGATCATTTAACTCAACATCAGATGAACCATCTAGAGAGAAAGTTTCTGCAAATTTTGTACAACATTCTTTTAATTCGATTCGATCCAATGACTTCAATGTTGTTGAACTCATTAAAATCCAAATATACTTCCGAATGTTTGGAGTTCTTGAAATCTACTTTTCAATGAATTGATTGCCATATCAACCATAACAAAAAAATAATTAACTTCAAATTCCTTCTCAGCTTGCAAAACTGCTTCATCACAATCAATTTCATCAAATTGTTTCTTCCTAAGAACACGCCGCTTAACTGGAAATGATGGCTCTACATTCATTTGAGCTGCAATATCTTTGGCAATGATCATACTCGAAGCAAACCCTTCATTTCTATAAGTATTAAAGTATTTAACCATGCCTTCTATTTGTTGCAAGGTAGACTCAATGCACATGGATGGTGATTGCAACTTCTTGCTCACGATATTCTGACAAATAAAATATCATGCCAAATAACCATACCAATTATAAACTCAAAGCTACCAAGCACTTCATATAAATTTTTTGCATCACTCATATCCTTGGGTTCGGTATCCCTATCTTCCATTAACTCAAGTAGAGCTGACCTTAATTGAGGAGCTTGATATCTAATTGCTTTGACACTTTTGATTCTACTCTCCCAACGAGTATTGCTCAATGATTTCACAGTTAAACCTTCTATATGGTCAAGCAAAACTTTCCATCTTTTAGTAGAACCAGAAAATAATACATATATCCTTTGCACAATTCCAAAGAATGAAATAGCTTTAGCACAAGATTTAGCCATATCACAAAGGGTAAGATTAAGACTATGACAAGCACATGGCATATACAAAGCTCTTTGACTTATATCAAGCAACCGTCTTTGCACCCCCTTGTTTTTTCCTTTCATATTAGAGCCATTATCATAACCTTGACCCCTAATATCATCAACATTTAAATCAAAAGACTTGATTGCATCAAGCAATACATTGAAAAGCCCTGAACCAGATGTGTCATCCACTTTCAAGAAACCAAGAAAGTACTCCTCAACTTTTATTTTGCCATCAGAAATATCAACACATCGAACCAACAAGCTCATTTGTTCTTGGTGACTCACATCTGGTGTACAATCAAGGATAACAGAAAAATATTTGACCTCTTTAACAGGTCTTTATGATTGAATTTATAATTTCGAAGCCAAAGAGAAACCAACTCATTCTGAATTTTATGACTAAGATAATGATCTGAATCTCTTTGCTTTGAATACGTCGAGGTGGTCTTGCATTACCAAGTCAAATTCAAGAACCATCTCAACACAAGCTAAGAAATTACCATTAACATCATTGTAAAGTTGTTCGCTGGATCCTCTAAAAGCCAAATTATGTTTGCCAAGAAATTTCACAATGTCAACTATTCTTAATAGAACCTGCCTTATACGTTCTTTCTCCTTTGTAATTTGCTGTTGTAGCTCTTTATCAATCGTTTCATATTTGCTCAATCTAACTCTTAGTTCATTCCAAGAATTCATGTTGGAAATATGCTCGACACTAGCTTCATGTTCTTTCGACCTCTCATTGATATGCCTCCAATCTCTAAACCCATCACGCCCAATGAACTCTTGCAATTATCGAATTGAAAAGCTTGCAACAAAAGCAAAACACCTTATCAACGTGTTTTGAATAAACTAACCATTTTCTATCATGTACCTCTCCATTGCTCATTTTTCTAGAGTAATGACTGTACGAAAAATGTCTTGAGTTGTCATCCAAAGGAAATTCAATATTTTCTTCTCTTATAGGCCCATTCTCCACTAATATGTCTCTTGCTTTGTTATCAAGATTACCCCAATTTATCGGATCATAAATATTTGTAGTAAATACTGGTTCATCAAAACTAGCAGATTCTGTAGCAGATGAATTAAATATGTGCTCATGATCACTCACATTGTTATCATCTGTGTTGATGTTGACATGGTCTTCCGTAGGGCCCTCATCTTCTAGATTCACATTAGCATCTTCCTCCACAGCAACTATCGCCAATTCATCAGGATTTCTTGAACTGCTCGTATTACTTTTAAAAAATTTGTCAATGGATCCCCTCTGTGATTCAATCAACTCATCTATTTGTTTCCTCTTTTTTCTTTTTTCACTGCCGGATGCATATTTTCTAGATGACATGGTACTGAAAATTTAAAGAACAATAGTATAATTAGTAACTACAAATAACAATTAACAAAGCACTAATTATTGATTAAAAATTCCTAATATGCAAGATATGATGAGTGACATGATTGAATGATTCCTAATATGCATGCATGCCGCCTCCGCTGGGGACGTCGGACGTACCAGTACCACGTACGTATACGTTAGACGTATTATCACGTATACTAGCGGTGACTGCGGTAGCGAAGAGGCGGCGGCGCGCTGGCGCTGCGCGGCGGAGGCCGGAGAGATGACGACCGGGACGGCGTCGGCGAGGCGAGGCGTCTAGAGGCAGGCGGCGGACGAGACGACGAGATGAGACGTCGAGACCTCGGCGGCTCGGTGGCTCGGCACAGCGCAGGCGGCGGCGTGATGCCGTGATGGTGCTGTGGATCTGAATTTTGAAGTCTGAACTCTGAAGATCAGAAGACGAGAAGTCGAGCCGCCGCCGGATCCGAATTCCGGATAGTATTAGTACTATACGCTAATACGCATGCATGTAGGGGCCCCGGATTTGGGGCCCAGGCGCCGCCCGCCGCCCCGGCCGGGCTGCGAGGCTATTTCACTGCAACTACGTTTTCTCTACTCTGAGCTCTTTGGTGCTCTGTTTCTGTGTATCTGTGCTTCTATTTGTATAGATGCATGCATATATATATATACACACACACATGTATAATGTTATACATGCCCGATATCCTCTTCTCTCATGTCAGTCGCTCTTCTTCTTAGATGTTGGCCAACTCAACATTGTGGCTTCCTCACTAACTGCGGTGACCTTCCATCTTCATTGATGCTGGTGTGTCTGCTTTAGCCGCTGTCTAACAATCTAGAGAATCTTTTTGCCATCGTCGATGATGTCGTACCCTTTACTAGCGATGGCATGCTCCTAACTACCCGATAGCCTCATATGGTCCATAGCCGGTCTTTAATGGAAAGCTCCATCTTCTCCTTGCCAAAGTTTCCCCTCATCGAGTTTATTTGGCTATTGACTTCTTCATCAATACTGATACTCATCACTCATCATCATGGCTCTTAGCTCCTTTAACATTAGCCTTTCTTTTCAACGAGTTCGGCGAGTAGCACAATATTGCCCTCCTAGTAATGTAATGTGAGAATTTTTAGCGAGAATTTCTAGTATTTGAGAGCGAACTGATAACTTCTTTTGACTTTGCTTTAATATAATAACAGATAGATGAATGGATGTTGTTTTGACAAACACGTCATTAACTCCCGTCGTTCTATGTGGTGATGCTCACCGGCATCAGCGTCGGCGGGGAATAGCTCGACATCCCAACCTCACAGCGCTCCATGGTTACAGTAATGTCACCGTGCCGAGGGTCGACTTGACGTTCAACAGCGGTGCCACGATCGACGGGGTCATGGTGCAGGGCTGCCTCGCATTTGATGATGCCGGGCGAGTCGACGACGTCGGGATGATCGGCAGCGTGAACCAGCGCACGTTCGAGGTGCTGTACGACGCTGGCCGTGGTGAAGTTGGGTTCCGGGCTGGTGCCCTGCTGAAGTGCTCTCCGGAACATGCTGTTGGCCATCGAGCATAAATAAGATATCCGTCGAAACAAGCGAAAGTGATCTCAGTTTGACAATTGTTGATGGCTTGATGCGATAATCCAAGATTTTACTACGAGACATGCATTCTAATTATCCCCTGAAAGTGATTTTGACCATGACTGGTGCTCCTGTTTGGCAACGGCTACGGCTTATGATTTTTGGCTGAAATTTTTGAGTTTTTACTGTTTACGGTACAGATTACGAAGAGAGATACTCACTTACGATTTTGAATGGTACAGATGTTAGACTTTTAACATGTACATCGTTTAACTTATAGATTCTATCTTGAAAAAATACTCTATTTAAAAGTTAGTATTATAGTAAAAATAAAAATCGCTAGTTTCGAAGAAAAAGAATAGAACCTGAAACCGAAAGGACTGCACCGGACTAGCTAACACTGTGTGTAAGGGCACCTTCACGTCGCCGTATCCGGTGAAGTCGTCGCGCGTGTCGTCCCTCGGAGGCGTGTACGCCGACATGGCGCTCCCGAACGCCGCCCGCATGCAGCGCCGCGCGGAGGCTGTCGCCGGGGCCCGGGAGCCACCGCGTGACGACGGTGCCAAGCGCCCAAGCACGACCAGACTTGCCCCGAGCGCTTCACGGTTGAGCTGATGGATGGCGCTCCTCGAGGCCATGGGAGGCGTTCGATCGAAATCTGACGGTCCGTATTTAGCGAGAAATTAAGTGTATGGGAGACTAGTTCGTGGGGCACCAGCTGGGCTGCGAGCCTGCAGCAGAATCTGGCCCAACTAGATGCGCTGTGAGATGGTTTTCACGGGCTCAATTGGGACATGCGTCACTGTACTTAGCAAGTTGATGTGCAAACATTCCTCTTAAATAAAAACGAAGTTGCAAGCAACAAAACAAAAAACAAAAACAAAGTTGACATGTGAACATTACGAAGTCAATTTATAGAACGAGATAACTCTGCCTTTGTTTCATAACATGAGAATGACTTGTGTTTTCTCATTACAACCATAGTATCTCGTAAGATTTATGCACGGGTGCCGCGCAGGTTGGACTAACAGACGATCGAGAAAACCCCTCGCATGATATTTTCTAGCCTCTACCTTGTTTATTGCCCTTCAATTATAGTTATCTGCTGGCCTCTACCTTGTTTATTGCCCCTTCAATTATACAAGAGTGATGTTTTTGTAAACTTTAGCTATCGATATTTTGATAAATATTTAGATTAGACATGTGGAAAATGATATGTGTAGATTTGTCTCAAAATGTAATTTTATAAAATTATAGTTTTATTATATTTTGTCTCCAAATTTTATTATGTTTTATCAATATATTGATGTTCAAAAGCTACTCTTTTTTCTAGAGAGAGTCTTACACTACTACAAAAAGGGTCATCATAGACGGTTCAAAACTGTCATCACAGAATATTTTTTGAACCGTATGAATTTATGTGTCAGTGATAATCGAAAGTTATCACAAACGGTTTGTGAGTTGTCTGTGACAAATACAACAGATGGTTTATAACTAAAACCGTCTGTGAAGAACACTATCACAGACGACTCAAACCAAAAACCGTATGCGATACTCACATATCACAGACGGTTCTAACTATCAACCATCTGTGATGGGCGAATATCACAGACGGTTGGTATATACAACCATCTGTGATGTGCAAATATCATAGATAATTTTTGGTTCGAGCCGTCTGTGATAAGCCTTAAAAGACGGTTTATACAACAAAACTGTCTGTGGTAGTTCATTCTATACCTAAATTTTTTCTATTTTTTGGGTAGGCTCGGGAAATGTTAACTATGCCATATGAAAACAAGCAAATACAGCAACAAACATAGCAGCACATTCTATTTTTATTAAGATTAGAATCCACCATTACAACATCACAAGATAGCACTGCATACACAAGAGCACACTTACAATTTTACAAATATAAATTTCATAGTTACAAATTCATAAATATACTTACACTATAAGAAACTTCAGGCTAATGCAAGCTAGACTTACACATCCTTCATTAAACTACAATTTAAAACAAGTGGTGTGGAAAAATTTTCAAGTAGTAGAAATAAAAAGATAACGAACACCATTTTCAGTTTCTATGCCAAAATCAATAGCTTCTATACTGGTGACTTAGAATAATGTAGATTTGCTATTGCCTTCTTCCTTTCCATCTCACTTCAAGCGAAATTTCAGCCGTCCTTGCTGAACCCCTTCTCACTATTGTCACGCACAAACGAGTTGAAGTAGTACTGGTGGTGTTGGTTCTTCGAATAGGGAGAGGGGGGTTAATAAGGGGCCCGTGCCTGCTGTTCGATGTGGAGAGAATGGACGGGTAAGATCGGGATCTTAGGGGATATGCCGCAGATCAGTGATGTGGTGGGGCATCACAGACAGTTTGGATTACAAACCGTCCATGATAGAGACATCAAAGGCGGTTCGTAACAAAAACCGTCTATGATAATGAAAGATATCACAGATGGTTCTTATTAAAAATCGTCGGTGATAATGGCCAAACGGTAGATCACAAAGATAATATATCGGTGCAATGTAAATAGTTAGTCTCAAAAGATAAAATAGCAAAGTTTTATATGACTTATATATGCTCGTTTGAAAAGTTTCGACGAGATCTACAACTTTGCAGTTGATGTGAAACCCAAATTCCGAAGGAAAGACCAAGAAAAAGGGCAAAAATAGAAACAAAAAACATGTAACGCAAATTCAGAGCCAAAGTAGCCGATTTTAGGGGTCTTAGAGGTCAAAAACGGACACCATATGTATAAGTTATGTCCGTTTTACTAAAGGTGTCTCGGAACGGAACCCTACTTGGACTTAAGAGGGAGATTATGAAATTTTGCAGGATTGCGAGGCGGAAAACATATCACATACGATTTTTAATACAAACCATCCGTAAAATATCATAGACGGTTTAAATAAATAACTGTCTGTGATATCTGTCATTATCACAGACGGTTCGTATGAATAACCGTCTGTGAAAATACCACAAACGGTTATTTGTATGAACTGTCTGTAATAATTACAGCACAGAGAAACTGTCTGTGATCTAAGCATTTAGTATAACCTCTTTTGTAGTAGTGCTACATCATAAAGCTTTTCCCTAGGTGTCAAGGTGTGACATCTGTCTTGGTTGATAAGATATGAATCCCCATACTAGAGCGGCCTATGTAGTCTTCACAAATTAACAACAACTCGTCATTAACGAACTGCTGTTTTAATGCCCTTTTGCTGTCACAATATTGTGTCATTGACAAACGAAGTTCGAAGAATAGGAACCCATTGCTTTATACAAGCAATATCTTTTGCTTTGTGGCCGAAGCAAGCAACTGCCCCTCTGCAATGTCAAATTCTCCCATTGAAAGATCGATGGTTTAATTTTCTTCTAAAACCATATGGACCAATTGCAATTTACGGGTGGTGCCTAGATTGGAAGTTGGCTCTCACTCGTAGGTCAAGGATTTTTTTGCACGTTCACTCGCTCCTAGGAAAATTTCCATCCATTCTGAAATCAGGTGTTTTTCCTCCGAGATTAGTCCTTCGATCCTCTAGTAGTTATAAGTCACACGATTTTTACGTAAAAATACACAAATACACGTGCGCGTACGTACCGAGACTAGATAAAACCCTCCTCATACTATCTCTATCCATATTAAGGAGTGGTGAGGAGTCTATCTTATAAATCAGTCTTCCTTATTTTGCCTTAGCAATATAATACTAAACCATATATGCTTTAAAATTAAGGAAATAAATCATAATTAAATGGACCAAATTTCTAACAAGTTGTGCGTATTTCGACGGTCGCGCTTCGCGTTTCTGAATCATGCTACGTTTGAGCATAACAATATCAACTACCCAGTATTTTAAACATGTCTGAATTAATAGAGGAGTTTTCCCCTCTAGTTTCTCCAGAAGTAATTGGACAGAACAGAGGAGAGAACGTGAATGGCTTCGTCACAGACTTCGTACTTCAGCAATTACTTTTAATTCCTCCCATTCTGCAGTGGCAGATTAGGATACACGCATCATACATGAATGCAGTATTGCATAATGTCAGGTCAACTGTTAGATATAAGTATCAAACATTAATAATAACGAATTAACGATGAGACAAAGGATGTGCATCTGTAATCAGTCGTGCGGCTATAATAATGATGAACTCACTAATGTTTCTACCTCATTCAATCATAGCCACGGGCATGATGAGAAATCAATCAGAAATTCGACAACAACCAATCAAGCAAGCATTTGTTCGAATGGACACTGAGATGACTACAAGAGGGCGCCTGACCATTTCCTTGGCTTGGAACGCCAGACTAGTCAAGAAGATACGAGCCTTTTCTTTTTGGCTACGGTTTTAGGTTTTTGGCTGAAATTTTTAAATTTTGGCTGTTTACGGTACAGATTACGGAGAGATCGATACTCATTTACGATTTTGGCTGATACAGATGTTAAACTTTTAACGTGTACTACGTTTAACTTGTAGATCTCATCTTGAGAAAATACTCCGTTTAAAAGTTAGGTACTGTAGCAGCTGCCAAAAGCCGACCGGCTTGTGGCCTGAAGAACAGGCCCTACATAACGTAGAACAGATAATATCCATTTTAATCGGTTGTTTATTAAAAAAAAAGATGCATAATGCCTCTGTAAAAAAAGAGATAGTAATGACACGGTCTTTCCGATTACTTGACAAGTCCAGTTAATTAATCATGTAAACACGAATCATGGGTAGCGTGAAACGGATCTATATGCCTGACGGTGACATGGCACCTAACCTAAATCGGCCAAGATGGGAATGATCTTTTAAGCTGGTTTTTTTTTTTGAGGGAAGCTGGAAATTAAACAAACCCAACTGGAAAATTTTTAGTCTTTTTAACAGATACATAGAAATTGAGAGTCAAATGGTCTTTTTTTGCTAGATAATGTATATCATTGGAAATTCGGAATAGCTCCTCAATTTTCATTTCTGCCCATGAAATTCAAGTAGGAGTAGATCCAAAGATAGAGTGGATTTGTACTGATTCTTGGGCTAGATGTTTTTTAAAAAAACAATTATACCATCCACTTCAGAAATATTCATATGTTATAAAAGAAACGAAACAACAATATTCATATGTTTTAAAAAGAAACGAAGCAACAATATTCATATGTAAAAGAAAATGGAACAAGTGTAAAACCACTCGAAAACTACCTGATTCACACAGACTTGATCACATTTCTTGTTCTTTCTAAAGTCCAACGATATGTAGCTTGTCCAAATTTTCTATAACCACTGGCTCTCTTCATTCTTTTTCTTGCGCAACTACTCCTAAAGCCAGAAGTCATCCTACCTTCTGGTCAGAAGGGCAACAACTCACAAAGGATTTTGAGCAAGTCTTCTCGCAAGGTAAGTGAAAAAAAGAAAGAAAAGGCGGCGATTACCGATCATTCTTGTTTATTCGTTCATCGATCATATAATCTCAGATGGGAAGAAGCAGGAGATGGCTTTTGGATCAGTAGGCTGTTACATACCATTTCAAGATGGGCCAGTCATATTTGGAGTGATCAAGAAGCAAGTCTAAGCTCAGTTTATTTGGTGTAAGGAAGCATTTGCATGGCTTATCCTTCCAGTACCTCAGGCGTCATCCAAGCTTCTTCCTCCCTCCATGGCAGCATCATGTAAACCCAATCTCACTAAGCTCTCCATGAATCTTTTTCTTGGTTCTCTCTTTATTCAAAACAGAGGCCTAATAAGTTAGTGTTTAAAAAAAAAAGGTTAGTGTTTCCCAAGATTGATTTCCCTTTGAGGATCTTGTCGATCATCATGTAATCGATTGTTTTCCCTTGGCTACTCGTCACCGTCTTTGTTTGCTCATGTGATGATTTTGTCAAACTAAGAGTGTTGTTGTGGGTAAACGATTGATACTGCATCTTAAGATGTACCCATCACTTAAGACGTTTTACCTCTCCCATCATGTTTTTGCTTCTTTAATTTTTAGTTCTTCCTATTGGATATGGGATCTTTTTTTTGGAAGAGAAGGATCGATTAATTGATGAAGCTAGTGATATTTCAAGATAAAATAACTGATGAAGTGAAAGTTTTCTTGCCCTCTTTTTGCTAAACAAATCTACTAATAAAAAAGGGATGATCAGCTTCGGCAATCTTATTCCAACATTAATTTGTTTCTTACCTTTTTTTTAATATCCCCTCTCTTTCTAGTGAAGCCTCTTTTCTAATTTCAAGGTAATCTACTAATAAAAAATGGATCAGTTCAACTTCTGCAAGCTTGTCCCAACACTAATTTGTTTCTTAGTTTTCATATAGCCCGTCCCATTCAAGTGAAGCTTCTTTTCTATTTTCAAGGTTACTTGTAGAGCTACTAAATAGAAAGTAGGAGACGTATTTTTGATGTTCTTGCATTTCTGAAAGTGCAGAAGGGATCCTGAAGGATATGACATGCCATCTGATTTGGATCAAGCCCTCCTCCTCTACTTTGATGGCCAGCAAGATAAGCCATCAACTCAAGAACAGCATAAGCCACTTAATTTTGTAAAAGGTTCGTCATAATCTTTTGACAAGTACTTGAAGAAAAAACATTGGGAATATGTCACGCATAAGCTTCCTTGAATCACAAGTTCATGCCTGGAAAACTTCTCCAAATAAGTATACTGTGATTTGAATGGTTTTATCTTCTAGCTAGATTTGCAAGAATGGTGATCAATCTTCTCGTTCCTTTTGCTTCCTTTTTGCCGTTTGGATCGTTGTGTTCTCCTCAGTTGATCCCAACTACCCTACTTTTCGAACTGTCATTTTAATTTCCCAGATTTTTTTCCCAGCTGCCTAGCTAGATTGTGGGCCTGTTCTTTTCGGCTACGGTTTTTGGTTTTTGGCTGAAATTTTTGAATTTTGGCTATTTACGGTACAGATTACGGAGAGACAGATATTTATTTACGATTTTGGCTGGTACAAATGCAGAGCTTTTAACACGTAGACCGTTTACCTGTAGACCTCGTTTTTAAAAAAATACTTCGTTTAAAAGTTAGGTACTATAGCAAAAACTAAAAGTCGCTGGTTTGTGAGGTAAAGAGCATGCCCAGTAGCTAATTGGAGAAGAGTGACACGTAACAAACACTAGCTGATATAGCTGCAATACCTTACGCTAAAGGAAGGCAAAATAACTTTTTTCCCACGCCTTTCCTCATTTCTCACTCACCCTACCCCATTTTACACCACTTTTTTTCCTTGGTTACCAGTTAGTACGCACACGCATTTGGAAAATTAACACTGCCATCTTGGAAACATATTGCATATAATGCGATTGCGTCTACAAAGTCATAATGCTTGCAGGACTGGTTCTTGTGTGCGTGCAGAGACTCTCAACATCTTCCCCTCCCAGCCAATGCACGTAGAGCCATCTCCAAGGGTATGATATGTGTCCAAAATTAAGCTGTGTCACTTCTTGACTTGCACTGGACCGCATGATTCGATGATGCTGGAACGTATGGTCCTTTTCTCTTCAGGGTTCCATGACTTCATCAGCGCCGCGCGCCGCCGGCTCTTCCAGGAGGTCGCCGCCGGCGAACGCGACAGGCGGGCCGCTTGCCGTAGGAAAGAGCTCCGCGGCAGCATTCAAGGTAGTTTGATCTCGATCTCTCTCCTCTCCGGTGGTCGCCCACGTGTGCGCACGTTTGTGTGTAGTCGTGTACAACCATACAGCATTTACCCTCATGTATGCATGTGCCGTCATCACGAGCAGAGAGAAGGGAGTAGTACTGGCAAGCGCAGCGGCAATGCAGCGGCGTCGAGCTCAGAGCTGGAGGGGCCCCAGACGCCGGACCCCAAGATGCTGAGAAGGCTCGCGCAGAACAGGGAGGCTGCAAGAAAGAGCAGGCTAAGGAAGAAGGTGATTAATTAATTGATTAACCATCTCAATTAACTTTCCCTAAAAAAATTCAGCTCAGTAAATTGTTAAAAATGAAGAAGTCAACCCTCAAAAACATAAGAAGGAAAGTCTTGTAAGCAAGAACAAGAAAGAGATGGGGCAGTGCAGTACGTATATTTCAAAGCTGTCAGTTAACCTACTACCTAAGAAAAGTTGTGTGGTAGACTCCACATTTGATTTCTTTCAATCTGAAAGTTACATTTCTTTTTCTCCATGGAAGATATTCTAGGGTCGTTAGGATTTTCTCGTAACTGTCCAAAATTGCTCAGCTGCGAGTATCGTAGACGAGTGTACACTATTTCCAACATAAGTTTAAGCATAAAATCAGACTTTATTACAAAAATTAAAGCTTAGTAGCCAAGTTTTACATAACGGAACGTGCAACCAAAGTTATAATACAATACAAAAGAACTCCACAGACGTGCTTAAGTGTAGAATAAATCCTAACACTAAACGTCATCTAAATCGTAAGAATCTTCAAATCATTCCTCAATGGTTCCTTCATTGTTTTCCCAAGCATTTTCTATTAATAGTTTAGCAAGCGTGAGTACCACAACCGTACTCAATAAGTCACATAGGAAACACTATATAACTACTTGCCAAGATTTTCAAGAAATAGGAATATAGTGGTTTTGTTAAAGTATTTGTGGATGCAATTTTATTTGCAAACACTTTTAAACACAGAAGAATAATAACCTTTTAAGGAATTGGGGTTTCAACATCTCGATTACTAAACTTCCACATTTCCAAATTGTTTCCAAGTCTATTTATGCTTTGATTATTGGAATCACCCATTAAACACAACTTCATTTACGGAAGCACGACGTATTCGAATACCATATATTATGACTCTGCAGAGTTGTCCAACTTTACTCACAAGATTTCTTAACTCCCGTGTTCGGGTTCAAGAAAAACAAGGTTGTTTCACTGCTCATTTCTTTATGTAGCATCTACCCGGTAGACTAGGTACCCCTGTCACGGAATACAGTGGCCTGACAGGGCGGAGCCTACCGTTGTGAAAGTATGATTTTACCGTTTCTATACCACATTCTTACGCTTGTTGTTCCCTCCTCTGGAACAGTATATCATATCATTATAGTAGATATTCAATCGATTTGAGCAGCTACTAAACCAAGTTTGATAAGTCAACGCTTGTGGTTGAGCGATTACTATGTTCTTTACTTACCATAAAGTTCCAGTCCTTACTTTTTATCAACCAGGTAACCATTCACGAATAAATATCCCAATACACTACAACACTGTCACTACTAGTGTAAATCAGTTGAATTTCATAAACTACCATGGTATATTTTATAGTTATTTATCATTACTAGGGCTTGTCAAGGTGAATATGGCCATCAAATAAAACAAGGCTTTTTCATGTGGTAGGACATAACTAATATTATATCATTCTAAATATTTATGGTACAAGAAATAATAGTGCGTAAATAACAAAATAAAAATACTGATAAATAAATAATTAAAGGAATGTAGGTTCAACATGATCAAAGACATATGACTTGCCTTGCGGATCAACATATTCTACAATTTCGTATTCTTCTGATTCTTGTGTTTGATCTTAAGCTTCTTCTTCCTGGATTGGCTGACCTTCAATGTCGTGAGCTAATGCAAAGCAAAAGAAAATAATTCAATTCTATGCTCAAAGAGTTGAGCTAGGAACAAAGAAATGAAAGAAACAAAATCCAAGAAAAACCAAATAAAATAGGTTTTGGATTTATAGTTGTCTAATACGGGGAAACAGAGCTGTGGGATGGATAGAGGGGTTCGAATCGATCAAAATGGGTGTGTATATGTATTTTTAGTTTTGGTGAACAGTAACGGTTCTAGGCACTATTCACTGCGGGTCTTATTGTTCGTACTCAGAGAATTCTATGAGTACTCAGGTGGTCGATGGTATCGGTGAGGTTGAAAGACGTGGTCGTAACTGGGTTACGACTACGGAAACCGAGCAGTCAGTGTGGTCGTAAACCACAACGCAGTCGCAAACCGTATCGTGGTCGTAAACCATAGCATGGTTGAAAGCTACACCGTGATCGTGAACCACAACATAGTCGTAACGACAACATGGTCGTAATGACTACATGGTCGTAATGACTACCGACCGAGTAGCCGAGTGCGAAGTCAAGGCAGTCAAGGGAGTTGTCAGGGGTGAGAAGAACGAGGTGGTACGAGCTTTGACTGGTTGCAGCAGCGTGGCAGCAACAGAAATGACTGGGAAGGTGCGGCAACGAAGAATCATGGCGGCGGCGAGATTTTTCGGATGGTGAACAGTGCGCGCGAATTGGGTTGGAGGGTAAGATGCGGCTGAGAATTTAGGGCATGGAGGGCTAGGATTTGAGCTAGATTGAGCCAAGATTCACAAGAAATCAAAATCAAACAAGAATTCAAACTTCTTTTGAAATTTTGGGTTTTGTTTCAGATATGCTGAATGCATGATGTGCTGGCTTTCCTTGTTAATTTGTTATGTGTGCAACTGCAGGCTTATATTCAGCAGCTAGAGTCAGGCAGGATGAGGCTGGCTCAGCTAGAACAGGAGATACAAATGACAAGAGCTCAGGTAAAAAAGAAGAAGAAGAAGGAGAACCGAATTATTTTGTAAAGGATTTGGATTGTGAAATGTTATACAATCTCGAATGTAGGAGATGCATGTCTATCGAAATTTCAGTTTACAATTCAAGAAAATTATGCTGACGTTAACAATTCACTTAAACAAAGTTCTCCGCATCTTCGTGTGCAGGGTGCACTCTGGGGTACCGGATCTTTAAGCCCAGGTTAATTTTCCACCATTAACTCTTCTTTATCTCATGCATGCATGCTATAATAACTCTTGTCCCCAGTTCTAAATTATAATTAAATGGATGAGCATGCATGTGATCTTGCATGTACCCGCATGCCCTGTATGCACGCAAATGTGCGATGGCATGCAGATGCTGCATTGTTCAACTTCGAGTACGAGCGGTGGCGGGAGGCGCACCACAAGGTGATAGACCGGCTCCGGGCTGCCGCGGAGGAGCACCACCTGCCGGACGGCGAGCTGCGGCCCTACGTCGACGATGCAGCCTCCCATTACGGCGTGCTGATGTGCCACAAGGCCAAGCTCGCCGGCGCCGACCCGCTCCACCTCCTCTCCGGCTTGTGGAAGGGCGCCGCCGAGCGCTGCTTCCTCTGGATCGGGGGCTTCCGCCCCTCGGAGCTCATCAAGGTACGTACATGCATGTGCCATTCTTGTCTCTCACTCAAAATTCACTTGTATTTGTAGGACGATGCTGTCAATCATAGAGCGGTAAATGACTCTTAAATATTTTTCCTAATATATTTAAAATCTTCACTCAAGTGACTATGAGAATCATCACACCATCTACTTTTAACAAAACAAAGCTAAAGATCTAAACCCACAAAATCAACATCATTCAGCAAAGGGCCGATCACACTGCCAAGACTGATATGACTGCAGGGAAATGGCGGTATGACCGCTATAGCTGGTTGAACTGTAGGTTCAAGGCCGGTCCGACCGGTTCCATATTTCAGTGCGGGGCTAGAGGGGGGGGGGGCGGCGAGGCGGGGTCGGGGCTGGAGGGGCGAATGGACGCGACGAGCAGGGGCTAGAGGTGGGTGACGGGGAGGAGAGACAACGTGTCGGCTGGGCCGAAGATAACATGGGGAAAATAACAACCAGAGCGGCAGCCACACTTAAGTCACACCATGTCACGCCAAGTATCGTGGCGTGACAAGCAACCCCTGTAATGCCAAGTCTCCTGACGTAACAATAGGTTTTCACATCATGAGTTATGGTATGATAGATGCCATGCAAGCCATCCACGCTGGCGCGGCGCACGATCGAGGGCTTACGTGGTAGCTTTGACCACGTCTCTATGGGTGGCACGACAGAACCTTTTGGCTACGCCATTGGAGGTGGCGTGGCCAAAGAGATCAGAATTGGAAGTATAGTTCATGAGGTATTAACTTTAAAATATCATAATAAAAAATTTCTCCTATGCATTGTCACTATGAACGTATTATTAAAACACTCCTATATCATTTTTTGGCATTTGGTAGAGATGTTTTATTGTGTCTTTAAGGGAATAAAGACATTTTTATAGTGACATTAAATTATGCTATTATCATAGTGCATTATAGAAAATAAAATCTAAAAAATATGTAGACTTTTCCAAAGACTGGTACTCGAACTCTAGAACTCATAAAAATAGTACTTCCCTTAGACTTGTCGCGCTACCCACCTCGGCCTCACCACTTTACGTATTTAGTTGTGGCTTACAGTATTTGTATGTAGGTCATTTAACACATATCAACCACAAAAAAAATGCCTCTAGATGTTAAAAGTGTATCAATAAAATGTCTTTACATGACAAAAAAAACTTTAAGAAAATTAGAGAGCAACTAAAAAATGCCTATACAAGATAAAGTTTTACATGTGGTTCTGAAACGTCTTGAAATCGTCTCTACAGTACAAATTTTTGGAGCAATTTTTAAAGTGTCTGTAAAAAACGCCTCTAGACTATATAAATCCAGTTTTAGAGACAAAGTTGAAAAGAGCCTTTAGAAAAGTGCATCTACATAGGATTTTCTTGTAGTGAAAGCTTATGTACCAACTGATAAGAATCGATAATGTACTTGCTCTTAGCCAAAATGCTGATAAAGGTATATCACTAAAGCATAAATTTTATGTAACTATATATAATTTTGCATAAAACTTTGCTTTAGGAATACTAGCCTAATTTATCATTTAATTGCATGGCTAGATATTATAATATATTTATTTGTTATATAACTCTAATGTCTTCAAAAATATTGTTGTAGGAGATCACAGAGTGGAATTTTAGGCTGTGGCTTATGTCTTTTAACTTAAAATTTTGAATTCTGACCATTCACAAGAGAGAGTATGGAGAAAGAAATACTCACGTACGATTTTAGCCGATATAGATAAAGTCATAACAATGTCTATTACAATCAATTTGTAGAGCTTATCTTAAAATAACATTATATTTGAAAGCTAGTTATTATAGAAAACTAAACCATAAATCTAAAAAAATCTACCTACAGTAGCTGAAGGAACAGTTAAGCTTTGGAAGTCTTTAGCTAAGCCAGAAGCGTATATATGGGTGTCAAGTTTCTACATGAGCGGGAGTAGGTGGAAATCAGCACTCAGCATCCGCAGGGTTGTTAGATGCTCGATGGAGACCCGCCGCGTTGCCCAGTAATGCAGACGATGTACAGTAAGACTGAAACTGAGAGTCTGGAACAACAACGTTGTACCCTTGATGTGTCGTCATCAGTTAATGAAATGTCTTTGTGTAGAAGTAGGGTAGTCAATTGTGTGTGTAGAATCATTTTAGGAAATTGCTAACCAGCAATCGATTTTTTTAGAATTGACTATTCGAATTTCACACCGCATGATTTTGTCTCGAGATTCACGCTCCACCTCATTCTTCGACTCCAGCGAGAGCTCCGACGTCGGCTCCAACGAGTTAGGGTTACGGTTTGAATTTGGGTTAGGTTCACCGTAGACCGGCGGTGAGGCGGTGGTAGCATCACCGGTGCCACGAGTCGAAGGAGAGTGGTGGACAACGGGTGGAACGATGCTTTGGCGTGGAGATGAGTTGAGTTAGGCAAATGTGTGGCGGCAGAAGATCAGCGCTGACAACAATGTTGGGAGGTGGAAGCGGTGGCGGGTAGCATTACTACGAAAAGGGTCATCTTGGACACCTTATCACAGACGATTCAACACAAACTGTCAGTGATAAAGTTACCATAGACGGTTTTACAAGATGGACCGTCTAAGTTCACCGTGATAAAAAGAACCGTCTGTAATGACCTACTTATCACAGACAGTTTTTATTCCGAATCGTCTGTGATACATCACTGACGGTTCAGAACAAAAACCATTTGTAATGTCTATACTTATCACAGACAGTTAACCGTCTGTGATGACCTAATTATCACAGACAGACGGTTCTTTACCAAGAACCGTTTGTGATAAAATTTGAACTTACCCGCTCTCGTCGAATTTGAATTTCCTGTTTCACTGGATTTGCTCTTTAAAATAGAAGGCTCGGCTATTCTTCTCATCATCTCCTCTTCTTTCTTCTCACTTCTCTACTTCTCCTCACCAAATTTTTCCTTAAAATAGAAGGTTCGCCGATTGTGACACCACGGTTCGCTACATAAGGCACTCTTGTTGTAAGAGTGTCTTATGCAGTGTCACCGTCATGACACAACGGTGACGCTACCACCACCGGCCTCTCCTTCATTACCGGTGATATATCCCCCACCCCTCCCCTCTCTTCCTTGTTACTTGGATATGAAATTACGAAATTGTTGGATGGCTAGAGTTTCGGCCATGTAAATCTTGTCTCCCTAAAGTTGCATCGCCGGTGATATATCTTCCACCACTTTACTCTGAGAACTTACATTTTACTTTCTCGGCTCCCTAAACTTGTCTCTGTTTACACCGTAGGTCGTTTCCTCTGTTTGCTAACAGAATTTACTAATGTGGCGCACATGGCTGCTAATAGACTAGGTGCATACGACCACAGCTTACAACCGCGCGCCTACGACCACAGCATATGACCACGGCTTACGACCATAGCATACAACCTTAGCTTACGACCACAGCTTATGTCCACGCGCCTACGACTACAACATACCAAAGCAACAAAACAACAACACCTGCAACCTAAACAACGAGCCACTAAAGACTAGCATGAATCATAAATAGATCTGCTTTGGTTCATCTGCATTCTCTGATTGTGTTGTATTATAGCGCAATTAGAGAATGTTGATGAACTGAAGGAATCATGTTTATGAGGACGCGAGAACGCAATCACAGATGGTTCTTAACTAGAACCGTTTGTGATAATAGACTATCACAAACAGTTCTTCGCTAGAACCGTCTGTGATGTTAGATTATCACAGACGGTTTTTAACTAAAATCATCTATGTTGTAACTTATTACAGACGGTTCGAGAGTGTCTGTGATAACCAAATGTTATCACAGACACATAAATTCAGACGGATAAAAAATCGTCTGTGATACGGTATTGAATCGTCTGTGATGACATTTTTTGTGATAGTGTAGGGCTCACCAGCGGGCCACAGTGATGTTGGGGACGGTGACGCCGTGATGGAGGGAGGGAGGCACACCGTGGGGGTGGGTGTGTGGGTCGGGAGGGATGTAACATGTAAGTAGCTGACGAGAAAACGGCGGAGGAGATGGATGTCGGTGGGGCTCGCCGACGTCAGAGGTGATGCTAGCGAGGTGATGGTGGCGACGGCGGTGGCAGCGTGGTAGATGGGGTAGGGTTTGGGGTTGGAGTGAGGTGGAGGAATTTACATAATTGAGAGGAAGAATTAGGTCCATTGAATCTCGATCCAATGATTTAAAATCTAAGTACTCTTAAATAAAATACAAATTTTGCCTAGACACCCGCATCATTTTAATCAAAGCGTGTTCTCATCGAAGATAGTTAATAGTAACCAGATCGATGAACTTTGATTCTGTACGTTTGATTTCTTCCCTTGTGGCGTGAAAGATTGTTCTCCGGCACGTCGAGCCGCTGACGGAGCAGCAGCTGGTGGGCGTGTGCGGCGTGCAGCAGTCGGCGAAGCGGGAGGAGGATGCGCTGGACAGCGAGCTTCAGGCGCTGCTCCGGTCGCTCTCCGAGGTCGTCTCCTCCCCCGACGCGCTGCAGCCGCCGATGATATACTACCACCCGGCCGACATGCCCGGCTACATGGGGCACGTGCCCCTCGCCATGGACAAGCTCGGCTCTCTCGAGACCTTCCTAAGACAAGTAAGTAACGAAGACTAAATTGCACCTTAGCTTGCTTGCTCGCTCCTCTGAATATAAACACACGAATTGTGAATGAAAGCTTGCATATACGTGGAGCGAATTAGTAATTGTGCGCATGCATGGTGCAGGCAGATGAGCTGAGGCTGCACACGCTGCACGCGCTCCGGCAGATCCTGACGGTCAGGCAGTCCGCCCGCTGCTTCGTCGCCGTCGACGACTACTTCGGCCGCCTCCGCGCCCTCAGCACGCTTTGGACCACCAGCCGCCCGCCGGCCGTGGCAAGAGGCCCCGCCGGTTAGAAATCAACGCTGCTACATGTACACACAGCTAGCTAGCTAGTTTAGCTATATACGACGTAGAAGTCGCTGCATGCATGCGCACAAGACCAGAAATTAAGGAGCTCGATCAGGTCATCATCAGGTGATTGATGTCAGTGCCAATTATGTAGCTGGTACAGTGGTAGTTTCAGATGGGTAGTGGAGATCCCTTTCTTGACTCCTTTAATTACAAGCTAGAACTTCAGTAGGTAGGATACAGAATAAGAAAACGGAAGAACAATTGAAAAATATACTGCACTGCAGTGTGCATCCTTTCTTCTTTGTATATATAATATCTAGCTACTAGCATCGATCTTTCGATCTTTACATTTTCTTAATTTGCTTTTTCTTTTTATCGTGGGAAGACTTCAACAAGAGCATAAGATTAGCAGTTTCGCGTAAAGACATTCATGAAAATCGCGTACTGTAAATCTACACGATTTTTCCTCTTCAGAATCGACGACGTTGTTTGAGAGAGAGAGAGAGAGAGAGAGAGAGATGATATTTGTTACCGGGCTTAAATGGCACTCTCTCCATTTTAGAATACTTGACACTTTTGATTTAATCCAATCAAACTCTGTAATCTTTGACTAATAATATCGTTTTAAAATCTTAGATCGGTCATGTTAGAATAAATTGTTAGATTGTCGTAAGAAATATTTGAAAAATATTATACTTTCATAATATTTTATAAATATATATTGGTATAAAACTAACAGTTAAAGTTTAGTTTTAGTGATGGTGAAAAATCAAAAGCGTTATTCTGAAACAGTTCAGAGTTACCACGGGCGAGAAACCTGAACACTGAAATCAAGATGGACTACCTGTCACCAACTTAGGCAAGGCAAGAAATTTTGAGGCCTAGCTGACCATTTTTTAATGGGATTGCTAAATAACTGTCGAATGTTTTTTTAGGGAAAACAGTCAAATTTGTGACCTTACGATTTTGCTTGAAGATTCGTGTTCTGATCGGTGAGTTCTTTCTCTCGGCGACAGTGAGGTACGGTGGTGGTTCACCATATTAAGTTTAGGGTTCATCGGGTTAGGGATTTGGGTTCATCGAGACCTAGGTTTAGAGGAAGGCTAAGGCGGCGAATGACCAGCGGTGGAGCCATTAGCCGTGGGCTTTGGGGTGAGCTGTGGGCAGTGAAGACGACAAGAACTAGATAATATTAGGAGGCAGCGGGCAATGGTTGTGCATGAGGAGGTAGTAGGGAGCGGTAGCAGGGGCAGAGGCGGCTAGAGGGCAGGTCTTGCGGTGAACAGGTGATGATGGGGACAAGGGAGGTGTAAGGTTAGAGTTGAGGATAGGTTTGGGTTGTGTACAAAAGAGGGAAGGATCATGACCATTGAATTGAGATCATGCGGTTGAAAAGGTGACTCATTTATGCGTTGAATCAATCAACTTTTTGTGAATGATGCATAGACAAACCCATTTTTTTAATGCTTGGACCGTCGAATGGCGATGGCTATATATGGGCCTGTTCATATTAGCTTTTACTTCTAACTTTTGCTTCTAGAAGCCAAAGCTAATATGGACACCTCATCTTCTGTAACTTGCTTCTATCAGTCACTACTATTAATTAACGACTATAATATATACTTTTACATATTGTAACATACTCTGTATTTTATTATATCACAATTTTATAAGTCACATGGCGGTTCGAATATTGTAGTGCCTTTCGTTGTACCATCTTTCTTACATGATGCACTACTATTCATCAGCCGCTTATATCAGCCACTATTATTCATCAGCTGCACCCAAAAGCCATCAACAGAAGAAAATATAAACAAATCCTAGATCACGCAAAAGTTGAGCAATACCACCAGTTTGCACATGTGCCGGCCATTGATAATAATAGGTTATGTAGCAGTGGCCGAGCGTTAGCTCGGATGGCTAAGCACCCGGTGAGGAGCTAGCCCGCTCAACTTCGAGCCTAAGTCATGCATTTTCGAGGGGTGCACTGTTCATATGTAACATCCTGGAAAAACTTAAATATGAAAATACGAAGCTTTTGAATTATTTTACAATATATTTTATTGGAAATTTAATTTTTACGGTGTTTCTTTGAATTTTGTTTGAGTTTCCAATAGCATGAAGGCAATAAAATAAAATAAATAAAACATGCATGATATATATATACATACACGTATATGTACACAAAGAACTTAGAGCAACACATAAAATGTATACACGAGAATATACATGCGAACAATATATATATATATATATATAGCGAATAAAATAAAAGATAGAGAAATAATAAAATAAAGAAGTTTATGCAAAGAAATTCTCCATACGAAATATGTGTAACAATAGGCTTGGAAATATATATGTATATATATATATATAAAAAGAAAAAAAAGAAAGAGGAGGTCGACCGCCAACTGCCCCAAGACAACCCCTCTCCACGTTCGCCGCCACACGGGCCCCGCCTCCCGCCTCCTTTCTCTCTCGGCGTGTGGCCCGCCTCCACCAGCGCTCTTCCTTCACAAGCGGACCGAGCGCCCCGTCCGCCTCCTTCTTCCCTGCGCCGCGCCCACCCTTCTCTCCCTGCTTCTCCTCCCTCTTTTCCGTGCGGCGGCTGCTCTTCCGACTCCAGCAGCACCAGCGCCGCCGTCGCCGCCACCCATCCCTCCGCGCCACCGAGCCCCGTGCTGCTCCCGCCGCCTCCGCCGAGCCCCGCGCCGGCAAAGACCGCCGGTCCGTCACCTCCGTCCGGTCCTCCGCCACCGCGCTTCCCGCCCCTCCGCCGCTATAAGAGCCTCTGTTTTCCTTTTCTCCTCCGGTGCGGTGCCTCTTCCCCTCACTCACCTTCCTCCTTTTCCCCAAATCCCGGCCGCCGCCATTTGCACCGCCGCCTCCTCCTCGGTCGATTTCCGCCGATTCCGCCGGGAAATATCTTCTCGGTGCCCTCAAACCGTCCCAACCGCCAATTGGGGCTCTCGTTGCTCTAGTTCTCCCGCCACCGCGAGCTACACCGCCACCATCGGCCCTCGCCACGCCCGACTCGGCACCTCTTCTACCGGCCAACCACGCGGTGAGGTTCCTAGAACCCTTCTCCACTCATGCTCCCTCAATCTCCTTCCTCCTCCACCACGGCGCTGCCGCCCGAGCCCCTCCTCGCCGTCCGCATCGGACCACCGCCGCCCGCCGCCGCCGCCAGCGCTGCTGCCCGTGGCTTGAACGCCTTTCCTACACTGCATTTCGACGGCCCCGCCCCCACCGGCCGCCGCCGCCGGCAGATCGCTTCCCTCGTGGCCGAGTCCCTCTGCTTTGCCCCTCCTCCCTCACCTCAGTGGGTAGCCCTCCCTCTCGCCACGAAACACCGAGGCGAGGCGGCTAGTAGCGTCGATCGTTCGTCGAGCCGAGTTCGAGTCCCAATACCGCCACTTTTGTTGCATTTTTTTGTTTTGATTTTCTATAATCCGCTTAAATCTAGAAAATAATGGAAAATTAAGGATTAATCCAGGAATGTTATAAATATTGATTAGGAAATAACACAAGGTTATTCGAGATTTAATAATAGATTAAGTGTTACATATAAGTAACTAATGTTATAGATTTAAATCTAAGTTTCAAATTAATGGTAGTGCCAAAAGTTGACCTTGAGTAATTATTCAAAACTGCATAAAGATAGTGGATATCATACTTAGTTATAAAGGTAAGGCCTTAAATGAAAGAATAACCCTAGTAGAAGTTAAAAGTAGTTAAAAATATATGCATATGAGCGATTGAGTAATTTAGGAAAAATCCATAAAAGCCAATAAACTTTGATTGGTATATATATATATAAAAACATTTGAATGTTAAATATTTAATAACGGATTGGTTATCATAGGTGAATACTTGAGGTAGTTTAGATAATTATTTAATCATCTGGATATTAATTAAGGGCTACTCTTAATTATAATTAACACCTATACCCAATACCTAGCATGCCTTCGTTGAATATAATTTATAGTCGGTTGTGCTAACTAGTAGGTATTGAAATGTGAAGTTGTACACCAAGCTGTGCCTGGATAGCTAAGTTTAAACTAAGATTAGAAATAAAGCTAAGTCTAATAGTAGCTAAAGGATAAGCAAGATAATAACATGCTGCTAATTAAATCTTAACACTAGATTTTAATACCTAATAATATTGAGCATAATCATATGCCCCAACATTAGCACTCGACAGAATACACCAGTTCATAGGTTTAACCTAGCTCATGGAACTTCCTTAATAAATGTAAAATAATAAAAGAGATTACTAATAAAAAGATCAAGTCCTCATATTCTACCATCGACCTTGCCTCCAATCACACATTAACCCATAATAAAACGAATCGAGTTTATTTGGATTTATTCGATCTTTGAGTTATTCGCTTTATTCGTGTTCGGTCTCTTAGCACGTAATTAGAAGTCGAAGTCCCGAAGAATCGAGAAATCAAGCATGATCAAGATAGAAGTAAAGATAAATACCAGAAGCTCCAGAGGAAGCATTGTGTGAGCTCAAGACCATGTAAACCGCGCCAAAGTAGTCAATACTTTGATCATGTTGAACCTACATTTTCTGCAAATTACTTTTGTTTAAATTATCAAATTGCATGCTGTTATTTTATGTACAAATGCATGCTTAATTCAAGCTTTTAGTTATACGCCCATTGTTTGCCTTGATTAATATTACACCCCCTTGTTGAATATTTGAATATATGATCCTTGTCGCCCTAGCGAAATTATGATAGTAACCTTTTGAAAATAAGTCCGTAATTTATACGCCATGCGTAGTGTTGCATAGATATTCATGGGCGTGAAAACGCCCAAGCATCACTTTTAATCATGAGAAAATTTGGTTGGGCAGTCATGGTGGGAATGACCGGAGAAATATTTGGAACTATTATTTTATGCTCCCAAAACCCCAACTTGCTTGAATATCCGGGCGAATGGTTCGATGGTGTGTGTGAATGGTGCGGTGGAGGCACAAAGTGGGTTGTGGTAGAATCGCCCGATACCACTAAGGACCGAATCTTGTCACGATCTCCCACGTAAACAAAGGCAACCACAAGTCCGTAAGTACAACTTGGCTAAGTAGTTGTATCGAAACTCGGACTCATCTCACCGGTAGTGGATTGAAGTGGATAAGCAAGGGCAAGGGAGGCCTAAAGGGACACCAAGGGAGGGTGAAGTTTTCCACTGTTCTAGCGCTATGGAAGTGGAGCCCGTGCGTTAGTAATCGTGGAAAACATCCCGCGCAACGTATGGGACCCACCGCACGTGGGATAAGCCCATAGGGTGAGATGACAAAGGAACTAGATACTTTGAACATCACCGTGATGGTCTCGCTCAACCGCATGACTAAGGAATCATGTGGGCAACGAGTTGATTGTCTCTTGTGGTGAAAGTGTACAAACTCGCAGAGTCAAAACTATTCGAATAGCCGTGCCCACGGTCATGGGCGGACATGGGAAACTTAACCGATATAGTTCTGCTCCAAAATGATTTGTGGGTGGGAATGGAAAAGTGAAGGCGCAAGGCCTCGATTTGAGTTGTCCCGGTGTCGCCCCGGTGGTAAGTTAAGCGGCTATAATCAAGGATTAAGCATATGGTGCAGATGCCATGTAACGGTGGATGGAATCAATCGCCATCGTTATTGCATTCTCATATATATTACGCTTTGTTCAAACCGCTAAGTCTCGTGGAGGTTTTCTATGTATTATATTTCAAAAGCTAAACGATGATAAAGCTTCGCTTTTACAAAGTAAAGTGATAGGAAGATAAATAGAGTCGTAGGAAGAGTGGATGTCTTTGTGGTAAATACATAACGATGATTGGTAGATTCATGCCGATTATAAAAAGAGAATATTAGAGAGGGGTTTAGGAGAAATAAATCGGTGGAGTCTATATGAATGGATGGGTTAGAAAGATGATTTAAATGATTTTGGAAGATTAGAGTGTGCAAAAGAAATTGTTGGATTACGACACTAATATAAATTCTTGAGAGATGTTAGTAATAATGTGATTGATAGGATTTGATTAAAATCTTGGAAGGATGAATTGAATTTTGGGTACATCGGAGGAATAATAATAATTCGAGTATAACTGGATCAATGATTTTGGAGAATTAGAAGAGCGTAAAGGCAATTGTTGGATTTAATGGGATTAACAGGAATTGATCTAGATAGATGATTTGAATTTGAGGAAATTTGGAGATATGATAATTGAAGCATAAACTAGATTAATGATATTCTTGGTGCAGAGGTATTGATGAATTAGTTAGAGATAAATAATGAAAATAAGGGTGATTATGGAAAGAACAATTTATGGTTTTGGATCATTAGCGTAAAGGATTGAATTGTTAGAAAGTTCGATATGAATGATGCTCGGTGGATTAAAAGTAATCCTATTAGGGAATCATTAGAATTCAGAAGTAGGGAGTTGGAGAACATTGATTACAAGATTGAACTTGTATGAATTCGGAATACGTGAAGACATTGGTGGATTCAAAATGAATGTATATATATAAAGGGTTTGATCGGTGGATTAGCTAAATGATGCCACTCATTGTTTGGAGTCTTAGACGACATTTAGTAAGAAAATTGTGTCTTGGAGAATTAAGTCAATTGTGGCTTTTGGGGGAGTGAGTCAATTTGGCAATCGCCGTGGGAAGTTTTAGGTAGCAGTAATAACACTATGGTTTAATAATAGCAATGCTACCAAAAGCGATTTCTGGCAAATAAAACAACCCGAGCCTTTCCTTTGATAAGCCATGCATACTATATATTTGCATTCTGTGTATTGGCTCGCGGAGCACGGTGGTTAGTGTGCTCACACTCGCTCTCATAACAAATTCAGATTCAGGAAATCAGATCACTGCGCATAAGCAATACTCGGGTCTTGAAGGCAAAGAAGGTGAAGATGTCGAGGGCTAGGTCGCGAACCTCCAGTTGGCTGCCTGTGGGCATGTCCTGAAGGTCCCACATGTGTGCTTCGCTCTTCCGCTGCAAATTTTTCGATTTCGCCTAATCGCCCATGTGTAAGTTTACTATTTTATTTATGCTTCCGCATGGTATGTATTTGATATTCATTTTCAGAATCGTGAGCACTATCTACCGATCCGTGGAATAGTGCATTAAATCACAGAGGATTTCGGATTGAAAAATCCGGGTCTGACAGGGATGGTATCAGAGCATATCGACTACAGGTCGTGACCTAGTTAGCCTGGCCGTTAGTTCCATGACTAGAAATATTTCTTTAAAAACACTATCTCCGAAAATACAAGTTATATTGCTCGTTCTTATCTCTCTTAGATGATTCCCTCTTATCCATATGCTGCCTTAGCCATTTCTACTCCTCATGCTCTCTTACCTTGAACTCAAAAGGATGAAAATCCAGTACTCCTCTTGTGAACTCTCCTTGAAAACCTATTTTGGGCCAATAGTCATGATGCTTGAATCTAAAGCTTTATTTCAAAAAATATCCTTGGAGGATAGATTATCAAATTGTTTACGAAATTCATTTTCAAACTCATTTTGACAAACCCGATCTTCCGAGGAATTTTCATAAGTTAAACTACTTACCAAAACTTATCCAAAACTTTACCTTGGTTTCTCAAATAGTGCAAAATAAAGTTACTTCTTGAAAGCTTTCACCAACAAGGACTTTGTTTTTCAAAATAGATCCTAAGGGTTAACCTTGGGTGTTACCTTCAAAGAGTTATGTTGGTAAAACCTAAACTCCTGCTTGGTTTTATCACCCCTAGTTAAAAGAAAATCTTCATTTTGCTACAAAGTTTCATTAAATGATAATATTAATAATGATAGTACTGGAATAAGAAATGATATCAAGCCAATCACCTCCAAATACTTTCCTCTTCTTCCTATTGATTTGGGAAGAAAATTTTGATCCTCATCTCGTATCCTTACCCCAAAAATTTAAGGTTAGGAACGTTGAAGATCGTCATGAAGATAAAGTGGTTTCGTTTCAAACAAACTACGCAGATGAACCCCGTGCCCCCTTATGCGTGCTCCCCGAATAGACGTTGTATTGTTGCAAGATTTCACTTTGGTCCTGCACCGCCTTCTTGCCCTCAAGGCCCTATTTCGCAATCACGGAAAAGCTTGCTTTCAAAATTTGAGTGGTTCCGTATCACCCGACTTCGGGTATACTCTTAAAATTTTAATGGGTTAGCATATCTTACCTCTACGATGTGACACTCGCCTCATGCCGCTCCTCTCACCTTTTCGGAAAATCCTATCGTGCCCAATGGATAGAAGCAAGACCACCGCCACAACGGGAGCAAGGAGGGAAGAATAATAGTTGATGCTCGCAATAGCCCCAACCATGTGTACCAGCCGTCACAAGAATTCACTCTACGAGAAAAGTCAAAGAGAGGCCATCATCGTGAAAATAACAGTGGCCTTGCACTAAATAAAGGCACTCGGAAGCAGAAAGACAAGTGTTTCAGATGTACGACTGTGGACATTATGTGAAAATTGCCCCATCAAGAGGAAAGACAAGCGAATAATGATGCCGTCACCATCGCCCTCAACTCCGACGAAGAAGAGCAAGTTGCAAAAGTTTTGTCACTAGACCAGAAGCTACATCGCTGTAGTATATGCAGTGAATGTGGCAAAGAAGGACATGTCGCCCAACACTGCCCTCCACTACGACCAATTGGACAAGGAGCCTGTTTCACTTGCGGGCAAACCGGACATATTTGCTACAATTGCCCGCCTCATCGCTATATCGCAAGAAACATCATTACCCCGACGACTGCCTCATCAATCTAGTAGCATGTAGGCGTTGTGGGGAGAAGGGACATGAGAAAAGTCAATGTACACTAGGCGCCCCAAGCTGCGAAGGAGACCACCCGCCAGAGCATGCCCAACGAGCAAGATCACATGTTTTCTGCGAAGGACAAGACCATCGCCCCAAGGATCGCTCCATGAGCCTCAAGGTCACCAAGACTACCGAGATACAACGGATGAGTCTCCAAGTCGCTATAGGACTTGTCAAGCCTAAAGCCAGAAAAGATAGCTAATGCTAGTAATCATTTATTTTAAGGGGGGTAGCCCGAGTAAACCAGATGTCATAAAGCTACCATGATGTATAACTACTTTTGGAAGGATTGATGTGATGTATGATTACCTAGGAGGTGTAACAATTTGTATTAGACCTAATCAGACCAGTACACGGAGATCCGCAAGGCCAAAAATCTTCTAAAGATGAGGAGTACAAGGTGTACCTATAGCTAAAATCACCAACTTGTCAAAACCGAAAAGTAAGAACGAGATTCCCAGCAGGAGTAAAAGACCACCATATAGATATGCCCATCGCATCTCTGCATTCCTAAGGCCCTCCACCCCTAGAGCACAGGCCATTCTTACCCACCTATCAATAGGGAATTCCACAACTATATGCCCAGTAGGTGATGTAACTACTTCGTTCGACGACGAAGTGAAGACAACAATATCGAAGGACAAGTATCTGAAAGTCTACGACCTACCCAAGAGAACAAGGTTTCTCCCTTCCCTTTTGACTTCTCCAAGTTCTAACCCCTGTTGTGCAGATTATCACCACCCGGTGAAGCTAGAGACCTATACGTCAAGCAACACTCAGAGACCCATTGCTAGCCAATATAAACACACCTTCTATCCTTCTATTCTACCGGAATCTCGGGGTCGAGATTCGTTTAAGGGGGGTAGGTTTGTAACATCCTGGAAAAACTTAAATATGAAAATACGAAGCTTTTGAATTATTTTACAATATATTTTATTGGAAATTTAATTTTTACGGTGTTTCTTTGAATTTTGTTTGAGTTTCCAATAGCATGAAGGCAATAAAAATAAAAATAAATAAAACACGATGATATATATATACATACACGTATATGTACACAAAGAACTTAGAGCAACACATAAAATGTATACGAGAATATACATGCAGAAATAATATATATATATATATATATATATATATATATATATATATATATATATATATATATATAGCGAATAAAATAAAAGATAGAGAAATAATAAAATAAAGAAGTTTATGCAAAGAAATTCTCCATACGTAAATATGTGTAACAATAGGCTTGAAATATATATGTATATATATATATATATAAAAAAAAAAAGAGAAGAGGAGGTCGATCACCGAACTGCCCAGACAACCCCTCTCCACGCCGCCACACGGCCCCGCGCCCCCCTGCCTCCTTTCTCTCAAGCGTGGCCCGCCTCCAGCCGCCTCTTCCTTCAGAGCAATGACCGAGCGCTCCGTCCTCCTTCTTCCCTGCGCTGCGCCCCACCCTTCTCTCCTGCTCCTCCCTCTTTTCCTGCGGCGCTGCGTCTGCCTCCTCGACTCAGCTGGCACTGTTCCAGTACCACCCGTCCCGCCGCCACCCATCCTCCGCCTGCACCGAGCCCCGTGCTGCTCCTGCCGCCTCCGCAGCCCAAGCCCGGGCAGAGACGCCGGTCCGTCACCTCCGTCCGGTCCTCCGCCACCGCCTTCCCGCCCCCCTCTGCCGCTATAAGAGCCTCGGTTTTCCTTTTCCTCCGCGGTGCCTCTTCCTCACTCACCTTCCTCCCTTTTCCAAATCCTACCGCCGCCATTTGCACCGCCTCCTCCTCGGTCGATTTCGCCGATTCCTCGCGGGAAATATCTTCTCTGCCCTCAAACCGTCCCAACCGCCAATTGGGGCTCTCGTTGCTCTAGTTCTCCCGCCACCATGAGCTACACCGCGCCACCATCGGCCCTCGCCGCCCGGCCCGACTCGGCACCTCTTCGGCTCGGCCAACCACGCGGTGAGGTTCCTAGAACCCTTCTCCACTCATGCTCCTCAATCTCCTTCCTCCTCCACCACGGCTGCCGCCCCGAGCCCACCTCGCCGCCGTCGCATCGGACCACCGCCGCCCGCCTCGCCGCCTACCCGGCGCGTGGCTTGAACGCCTTTCCTACACCGCATTTCGACGCCCCCGCCCCACCGCCGCCGCCGCCGCCGGCAAGACTGCTTCCCTCCGGCGCCGAGTCCCTCTGTTTTGCCCCAGCCTCCCCTCACCTCAAGTGGGTAGCCCTCCCCCTCTCAGTCACGAAACACCTGAGGGCGAGGCGGCTAGTAGCGCGTGCGATCGTTCGTGCGAGCCGAGTTCGAGTCCCAGCGGCCGCCACTTTTGTTGCATTTTTTTTTTGTTTTGATTTTCTATAATCCGTTTAAATCTAGAAAATAATGGAAAAATTAAGGATTAATCCAGGGAATGTTATAAATATTGATTAGGAAATAACACAAGGTTATTCGAGATTTAATAATAGATTAAGTGTTACATATAAGTAACTAATGTTATAGATTTAAATCTAAGTTTCAAATTAATGGTAGTGCCAAAAGTTGACCTTGAGTAATTATTCAAAACTGCATAAAGATAGTGGATATCATACTTAGTTATAAAGGTAAGGCCTTAAATGAAAGAATAACCCTAGTAGAAGTTAAAAGTAGTTAAAAATATATGCATATGAGCGATTGAGTAATTTAGGAAAAATCCATAAAAGCCAATAAACTTTGATTGGTATATATATATATATATAAAACATTTGAATGTTAAATATTTAATAACGGATTGGTTATCATAGGTGAATACTTGAGGTAGTTTAGATAATTATTTAATCATCGGATATTAATTAAGGGCTACTCTTAATTATAATTAACACCTATACCCAATACCTAGCATGCCTTCGTTGAATATAATTTATAGTCGGTTGTGCTAACTAGTAGGTATTGAAATGTGAAGTTGTACACCAAGTCGTGCTCGGATAGCTAAGTTTAAACTAAGATTAGAAATAAAGCTAAGTCTAATAGTAGCTAAAGGATAAGCAAGATAATAACAAGATCAAGTTAATTAAATCTTAACACTAGATTTTAATACCTAATAATATTGAGCATAATCATATGCCCCAACATTAGCACTTCGACGAATCACACCAGTTCATAGGTTTAACCTAGCTCATGGAACTTCCTTAATAAATGTAAAATAATAAAAGAGATTACTAATAAAAGATCAAGTCCTCATATTCTACCATCGACCTTGCCTCCAATCACACATTAACCCATAATAAACTGAATCGAGTTTATTTGGATTTATTCGATCTTTGAGTTATTCGCTTTTATTCGTGTTCGCCTCTTAGCACGTAATTAGAAGTCAAGTCCCAAGAATCGAGAAATCAAGCATGATCAAGATAGAAGTAAAGATAAATACCGAAGCTCCGGAGGAAGCATTGTGTGAGCTCAAGACCATGGTAAACCGCGCCAAAGTAGTCAATACTTTGATCATGTTGAACCTACATTTTCGCAAATTACTTTTGTTTAAATTATCAAATTGCATGTCTGTTATTTTATGTACAAATGCATGCTTAATTCAAGCTTTTAGTTATACCCATTGTTTGCCTTGATTAATATTACACCCCTTGTTGAATATTTGAATATATGATCCTTGTCGCCCTAGCGAAATTATGATAGTAACCTTTTGAAAATAAGTCCGTAATTTATACGCCATGCGTAGTGTTGCATAGATATTCATGGGCGTGAAAACGCCCAAGCATCACTTTTAATCATGAGAAAATTTGGTTGGGCAGTCATGGTGGGAATGACTGGAGAAATATTTGGAACTATTATTTTATGCTCCCAAAAACCCCAACTTGCTTGAATATCTGGGCGAATGGTTCGATGGTGTGTGTGTGAATGGTGCAGTGGAGGCACAAAGTGGGTTGTGGTAGAATCGCCCAGATACCACTAAGGACTGAATCTTGTCACGATCTCCCACGTAAAACAAAGGCAACCACAAGTCCAGAAGTACAACTTGGCTAAGTAGTTGTATCGAAACTCCCGGACTCATCTCACCGGTAGTGGATTGAAGTGGATAAGCAAGGGCAAGGGGAGGCCTAAAGGGACACCAAGGGGAGGGTGAAGTTTTCCAGCTGTTCTAAGCGTTGCGGGAAGTGGAGCCCGGCTGCGTTAGTAACTGTGGAAAACATCCCGCGCAACGTATGGGACCCACCGCACGTGGGATAAGCCCATAGGGTGAGATGACAAAAGGAACTAGATACTTTGAACAGTCACTGTGATGGTCTGCTCAACTGCATGACTAAGGAATCATGTGGGGCAACGAGTTGATTGTCTCTTGTGGTGAAAGTGTACAAACTCTGCAGAGTTAAAACTATTCGAATAGCCGTGCCCACGGTCATGGGCGGACATGGGAAACTTAACCGATATAGTTCGTTTCAAAATGATTTGTGGGTGGAATGGAAAAGTGAAGGGCGTAAGGCCTCGATTTGAGTTGTCCCGGTGTCGTCCCAAGTGGTAAGTTAAGCGGCTATAACGCTGAAGGATTAAGCATATGGTGCAGATGCCATGTAACGGTGGATGGAATCTGAATCGCTACTGTTATTGCATTCTCATATATATTACGGTTTGTTCAAACTGCTAAGTCTCGGAGGTTTTCTATGTATTATATTTCAAAAGCTAAACGATGATAAAGCTTCGCTTTTACAAAGTAAAGTGATAGGAAGATAAATAGAGTCGTAGGAAGAGTGGATGTCATTGTGGTAAATACATAACGATGATTGGTAGATTCATGCCGATTATAAAAAGAGAATATTAGAGAGAGGTTTAGGAGAAATAAATCGGTGGAGTCTATATGAATGGATGGGTTAGAAAGATGATTTAAATGATTTTTGGAAGATTAGAGTGTGCAAAAGAAATTGTTGGATTACGACACTAATATAAATTCTTGAGAGATGTTAGTAATAATGTGATTGATAGGATTTGATTAAAATACTGGAAGGATGAATTGAATTTTTGGGTACATCGGAGGAATAATAATAATTACTGGAGTATAATCTGGATCAATGATTTTGGAGAATTAGAAGAGCGTAAAGGCAATTGTTGGATTTAATGGGATTAACAGGAATTGATCTAGATAGATGATTTGAATTTGAGGAAATTTGGAGATATGATAATTGAAGCATAAACTAGATTAATGATATTCTTGGTGCAGAGGTATTGATGAATTAGTTAGAGATAAATAATGAAAATAAGGGTGATTATGGAAAGAGCAATTTATGGTTTTGGATCATTAGCAGAAAGGATTGAATTGTTAGAAAGTTCTGATATGAATGATGTCGGTGGATTAAAAAGTAATCCTATTAGGGAATCATTAGAATTCAGAAGTAGGGAGTTGGAGAACATTGATTACAAGATTGAACTTGTATGAATTCGGAATACGTGAAGACATTGGTGGATTCAAAATGAATGTATATATATAAAGGGTTTGATCGGTGGATTAGCTAAATGATGCCACTCATTGTTTGGAGTCTTAGACGACATTTAGTAAGAAAATTGTGTCTTGGAGAATTAAGTCAATTGTGGCTTTTGGGGGAGTGAGTCAATTTGGCAATCGCCGTGGGAAGTTTTAGGTAGCAGTAATAACACTATGGTTTAATAATAGCAATGCTACCAAAAGCGATTTCTGGCAAATAAAACAACCCGAGCCTTTCCTTTGATAAGCCATGCATACTATATATTTGCATTCTGTGTATTGGCTCATGAGCACGGTGGTTAGTGTGCTCACACGCTCTCATAACAAATTGATTCGGAAATCGATCATCGCGCATAAGCAATACTCGGTCTTGAAGGCAAAGAAGGTGAAGATGTCGAGGGCTAGTGCGAACCTCCATGTGGGCATAAGGTCCCACATGTGTGCGCATATTTCGCCTAATCGCCCATGTGTAAGTTTACTATTTTATTTATGCTTCCTATTCATTTTCAGAATCGTGAGCACTATCTATGGTCCGTGGAATAGTGCATGTGTTTCATGCTTTCATATGGAGATCTTATGTCTCCGAGTACCGGTGTTCTTCGAGCGTGTCCATGCTTCCGGACACACCCACATAAGTGTATGTGAGAGTGTGTGGTGTTGTGTGCGTGAGTACATGAGTGCGTCCTTTGTCTAGTCTGAAGCGTATGCATTGGATGTATCCACGTAAATGTGTGTGAGAGTGTGTGGTGTTGTGTACGTCAGTACATGAGTGCATCTTTTATACTCATGATCTAAAAGAAAAGTTATGTAGCACAAGCAAGAAGTGACAACCGAAATAAACAGAATCCTGGTGCATCTTTTTTATACTCAAGATCTAAAAGAAAAGTTATGTAGCACAAGCAAGAAGGGACAACCGAAATAAACAGAATCCTGGCCTCGGCCGTGAATAATTACAAATGGCTAGCTTTGCCACTATTGCAGTTGTTCGGCCTGGAAACCAAATCGGGCCTTTTTTTCTGCTATGCCAGATGCATGATCGCATACACTGTTTGCCTGAAGCAGAGGATTCTACTTAGAGCCTGTTTAGGTGCGGCTGCGGTTTATAGCTTTTGGTTGAAAGTTTTGAATTTTGGCTGTTTACGGTACAGATTACGGAGAGACAGATACTCATTTGCGATTTTGGATAGTACAGATGTTGGCCTTTTAACGTGTAGATCGTTTAACTTGTAGATCCCGTCTTGAGAAAATACTTCGTTTGAAAGTTAGGTACTGTAGCAAAAGCTAAAAACTATCAGCGTCGGAGGAAAAAAATAGACCCTTAGAACCTTAGCTTCGACTCCGAGCCTCCGGCCGAAATACTAGAGGTTAGAGAAGGATGATGATGCAAAGCATTAGATAGTCCCCAAATTCAGATTACACGCGATTCAGAGCTCAGAATCCGTGTTTTTTTTCCCGCGGTTTCAAACTCACAAGTGGTGGTGAGATGAGAATTATTCTCTGCTAGCTTTTTGACACCACAGACACACATATCTGCTAGTTGCTACCTCTCCCCACCATGGAATAAAGGCAACTTCCGTCTGCTTCCTTCTTAAGCTTATACAATACATGCCACGCACTGTAGCACGCGTTTTGTTTCCTCTCAGTATGCACAGTGCATACCAAAATGCTAATTTGGCCGCTCTTTTAACAGCCAAGCAAGCATCACCATCTTCACTGGGTGAGTCAGGTGTCGGATTTTGAGGGATTAGGTAAGAAGGTTCATAATTTTTTTGTGATGAACTATTGTCAATATGTGTTGTGTTGAAATTTAAATTTGCAAAAAATTTGGATTTTCAGTTTGTCCGTTTCAGCCTCAGAAGGTAAGATTGGGTGTATTGAACGGTCTGACTAGTGTAGTTGGCTTGACTAGTTAGTAGGTGGCGGTCAGTCATATTGGCTGCACGTGGTGGTCAGACTGCCAGTTCTGAATTTCGATAGAGAGTTCTAAATTTTGGGAATTTGATTGTGGACCGAGTTGAATTATCCTAGGTCAATGCATTCATGTTATATAAAGTATGTTTAAACTAACATAGGTCAAGTTGTGAAGAACTTGACTTCGAAAATGATTTTTGGTTTTCGATATGCAGAAAAGTTTGAAGTTAACTATGATCAATGGCAAGGACCGGAACTACGCTCATGAGGAGATGAAGTCCACAACAGTCAAAGATGCTTGTTGAGATGGCTAAGTTCAAGCATAGCACAAGAAAGGCAAGGAATGTGAAGAGAAGGTTCGAGCGACGGATTGCACTAAGTAGCTTAGCCGGTTCAAGTGAGGCATGATTCGGTGAGAACCGTAGTGGGAAACACTTGCCTATGCTTAGCAAGCCATTGGTGCACTATACATGGTAAGCATGATGATTACTTGCAAGAGAATGAGAACCAGGTCAAAATGATGATATTTTGGTAGTTGGCCAAATATTGAAAATTGACTTGAATCAAAATCGCAGTGCTTGGAAAAATGGTTTAGGTCAAGATGATGCTAAGAAGATCGAGTGAATCAAAGGCTAAATGACTTAGTGGGTTTGGATTTATGTGCTTTGAAAGTGTGGATGTAAAATCCGTGTTGTTTGAGATTAACGGATTTTTCCCAATTATGCTAGTGAATAAGATCCATCAGGGTTGATGTTGGCTATTTACCTCATCTATTTAATGGGTTAGAGATGGAAACTTGCAATCTAACCATTCGAACCATTTCATTCTTGAGTTCTATGGTTAGGGTTTGAAAGAGAAAAGTGAGTAATGTGGTGTGCTCTCTTGTCCTTCTTATAGAGTAATTGTGAAATCTTCATCTTCAAGCACCAATAGATCAACTTTGTTTATCTCTTATGAAGCATTCTTGTCTTTGTTAATTTGCTCTTATTCTTGTTGGTTCTTTAACTCTTCTCTCTCATTCTTGATCTTGTTATGTGCCAAGGACGATGGAGATGACTCCATCTAGACACTGTGGTTTGCAAGATTTTGAAGTTGCTCGGTTCTTGCTTGGTTTGGAACCCATTTTGAGGAATCTTGATCCAAAGATTTTAGCTTCGTTTCTTATGGTGGTCTTGTTTGCTATGATATGTGAGAACTCATCTAGAGCCACTTTGGTTGTTCTTAACTCACAAACAAGTTGGTTCTAAGTTTTTATATTTACCTAATTTGGTGTAAACTTGCATATTTTGAGTAAAGATTGGAACTTTGGCCAATATATATGTAATTCTTGGATAGAATAGTTTTTGAGACTCTCAGCAAAGTGTGTGCAAAGTTTCTAATCATTTAAGTATGGATTTTAAAGTTTGCCTCAAATTTGGTTTTAGCTCGGGTTAATTTTCTGTCCTAGGAACAAGGGAGTGGTTAGACTGCTCCTAGGCTTGACCAGACTGACGGTTTGGCCAGTTAGGTCACCCACCGGTCAAATTGCGCTGCCAGTGATAGCCAGACCGGTTAGGTGCTGAATTTATGAATACTCATTGTTTTGAGTTGTTGTTTGGATTTAGGTTGTCAAATATGATATTCTTAGCTCTTTAGCTGTTGGTGTGAAAGATTTTTTTAGATGTTTGAGGAAAGATTTTGAGAAGACACTATTTATCCTGGTCTGTTGTCATTCCCGGTCCTGCGGATTTCTTGTTGCTACGACTGTATTCCTGCTGAGTAATGCAGTATAAAGCTCTTGTTCCAAAAAAAAGATAGCACCACTAAGCCGGAAATTACCTTGGCATATGATCACCGATTGATCCACCGTGCAAGGTTCCTTGCCCCGAATCAAAGCGTTCTAAAGGTCGATGAAGAGAAGCCAAGGGTATAAACAAAGCCCACTCCACAAACCAAAGAATCTATTCCCTCCCCATGGATATCTTTATTTACCACTCCCCTTTTAATCCCCTTTAGACGCATGATCGATCGATCGGTCTTTAGATCACCCTCTTTTCCTCTGATCCCTCTCGATTTCCCATGGCTGCTCAGCTTAAAAGAACCCTAGAAAATTCGCAGTAGTAGACTAGTACACAAACACACAGCTTCTCTCTGAAAGTTCAGAAGTGAGCTGAAGCTGAAGACTCCCCTGTTCTCTCACGAAGGCAAAGGGAAAACCATCCCCGGCGGCATGTACACACTAGAAACACAGCAAAAAGGGTTTGGCTAGTTCGTTAGAGGCTTAGAGCACAGGCCATCGATTCTGTCCACTCTTGTATACCTTCCTTCTCGTCGGGGTCTCCGCCGATGCGACCGTGACCCCCGCGCGCTTTGCTTGCCGGCGAGGCTTCCCGGATCACCGGCCCGTGGTGAACTTGCCCGACCAAAAGCTGCTCTGCTATCTAGCTAGCCCGTGCATGACAAAGCGCTTCTGCGTGCGTGCGTGTATTCGCTAGGCAAAAGATCCATACCAACACAGCACATACAAGTTTCGTCGTCTTCTTTCTAGTTGTAGTACTACTACTTCTTGCCTGTGCCTAGCTCCAGCGACGCACACTAATTTCTAGATATAAATGCCTCACGCCATTGTTACTGACTAGTAGTTCTCACCAGAGTACGTGTTGCAAACCAGCTTCAGAAGTTTCTACACTTCTTGGAACAGTAAGTAAAAAAAGATGATCAATGGTGATGTAGTGGTTAAACAGCTTAAATTTGTTTCGTGGAGTTTTATTTTCTGATATGTGTGTGTTTAATTTTCTGATATGTGTGTGATTTAATTTTCTGATATGTGTGTGATGTTGTTGTATCCTTTTGTTTATGTTGCTGTCATGGAGATAGGTTTGGAGCAGTAGTAGTACGTACGTGCCTACGTAGTTCAAAGCCCATCCCTCAGCTTGAGGGATCGATCGACGATGAGCGGCCGCGAGGACCAGCACCACGAGGACTTCCAGCTCAAGGACACGAACCCGCTGCTCGGCGAGCAATGGCCCAAGGGCGCGGCGGGGCCGGCGCGCCCTGCGGTGGGCGGCGGCATCGCTGGGTGGCTGGGCATGGAGAAGCCGTCGAGCACGTACGACCTCGTGGAGCAGATGTTCTTCCTGTACGTGCGCGTCGTCAAGGCCAAGGACCTCCCGCCCAACCCCATCACCGGCGCGCCCATGGACCCCTACGTCGAGGTGAAGCTCGGCAACTACAAGGGCACCACCAAGCACTACGACCGCCGCGCCAACCCGGAGTGGGACCACGTCTTCGCCTTCTCCAAGTCTCGCGTCCAGTCCAACGCCCTCGAGGTCTTCCTCAAGGACAAGGAGATGCTCGGCCGCGACGACTACGTCGGCAAGGTCGTGTTCGACATCGCCGAGGTGCCCACGCGGGTGCCGCCCGACAGCCCGCTCGCGCCACAGTGGTACCGCCTCGAGGACCGCCGCGGGGAAGGTGGCAAGGTGCGCGGGGAGCTCATGCTCGCCGTCTGGATCGGCACGCAGGCCGACGAGGCGTTCCCGGAGGCCTGGCACTCCGACGCCGCCATCGTGCGCGGCGAGGGCGTGACCAGCGTGCGCTCCAAGGCCTACGTCTCCCCCAAGCTGTGGTACCTCCGCGTCAACGTCATCGAGGCGCAGGACGTGCAGCCGCAGGCCCGCGGCCGCGCGCCGGAGGTGTTCGTCAAGGCGCAGTTGGGCAACCAGATCCTCAAGACGTCCGTCGTGGCCGCGACGACGCTCAACCCGCGCTGGAACGAGGACCTGGTGTTCGTCGTCGCCGAGCCGTTCGAGGAGCAGCTGGTGCTCACGGTGGAGGACCGGGTGACCCCGCGCAAGGACGACCTCCTCGGCCGCGTCGTGCTGCCGCTCACGCTCTTCGAGAAGCGGCTCGACCACCGGCCGTTCGTCCAGTCACGGTGGTTCGACCTCGAGAAGTTCGGCATCGGCGGCGCCATCGAGGGCGAGACGCGGCGGGAGCTCCGCTTCGCCAGCCGCGTCCACGTCCGCGCCTGCCTCGAGGGCGCCTACCACGTCATGGACGAGTCCACCATGTACATCAGCGACACGCGCCCCACCGCGCGGCAGCTCTGGAGGCCGCCGGTCGGCGTGCTCGAGGTCGGCATCCTCAGCGCCGCCGGCCTGCAGCCCATGAAGAACCGCGACGGCCGCGGCACCACCGACGCCTACTGCGTCGCAAAGTACGGCCAGAAGTGGGTGCGCACGCGCACCATGCTCGGCACCTTCAGCCCCACGTGGAATGAGCAGTACACGTGGGAGGTGTTCGACCCGTGCACGGTTATCACCATCGGCGTCTTCGACAACTGCCATCTCGGCAACGGCAACAACGGCGTCGGCGTCGGCGGTCCGCCGGCGAGGGACAGCCGCATCGGCAAGATCCGCATCCGCCTCTCGACGCTGGAGACCGACCGCGTGTACACGCACGCGTACCCGCTGATCGTGCTGCAGCCGTCGGGGGTCAAGAAGATGGGCGAGCTCCGGCTCGCCGTAAGGTTCACCTGCCTGTCGCTGATGAACATGGTGCACCTGTACACGCAGCCTCTGCTGCCCAAGATGCACTACCTGCACCCGTTCACGGTAACGCAGCTGGACGCGCTCCGGTACCAGGCGATGGGCATCGTGGCGTCGCGGCTGGGGCGCGCGGAGCCACCGCTGCGTCGGGAGGTGGTGGAGTACATGCTTGACGTGGAGTCCCACATGTGGAGCATGCGGCGGAGCAAGGCCAACTTCTTCCGCGCCGTATCGCTCTTCTCGGGCGCGGCCGCCGCGGCGCGGTGGTTCGCCGACGTGTGCCACTGGAAGAACGTGGCGACCACGGCGCTGGTGCACGTCCTCCTGCTCATCCTCGTGTGGTACCCGGAGCTCATCCTTCCCACGGTGTTCCTCTACATGTTCATGATCGGGCTGTGGAACTACCGGCTCCGGCCGCGCCACCCGCCGCACATGGACACCAAGATGTCGTGGGCCGAGGCGGTGCACCCGGACGAGCTCGACGAGGAGTTCGACACGTTCCCGACGTCGCGGCAGCAGGACGTCGTGTACATGCGGTACGACCGGCTGCGGAGCGTGGCTGGCAGGATACAGACGGTGGTCGGCGACATGGCCACTCAGGGGGAGAGGCTGCAGTCGCTGCTCAGCTGGCGCGACCCGAGGGCGACGTGCCTGTTCGTCATCTTCTGCCTCATCGCCGCAGTGGTGCTCTACGTCACGCCGTTCCGGGTGGTGGCGCTCGTCGCCGGGCTGTACCTGCTCCGGCACCCGCGGTTCCGCAGCAGGCTGCCGGCCGTGCCCAGCAACTTCTTCCGGCGGCTGCCGTCGCGGGCAGACAGCATGCTCTGAATGAGATCGATACAAGGCTTCGCGTGGTCGCCACCACCAGATTTTCCAATTTTTCAGTCCTAAACAATTGTGGTTTCGTTTTTATGTGTGTTAATTAAGTTTGGACACTTGAGATTTGAGAAAGTTGCCCCCGTGTAATTATGTTTGTCTCAGGAATAACAAATAAGTGCGTGCTTGGAAGCTTACGAAATTTCGCAAGAATTTTGCAGGAAAGAACACAATCTCGTTAGAATTTCTACAAAATCTCTCCGTTCAAAAAAAAAAGGCCTAAGAGGGCTACGATAAGAACAGCTCGAGGATCAGGATAAACTATTTTTTCCAATGGTGTTCAGTTCTAGGCAAATGGAGAATGTTTGTTTGGTGCTGCTTTCACACGCATCGAGCCTATCCAAGGATTTGAACAGAAGTTCGGCTGGAGCAGCTCTCTTTTCTAGGCCTACGTGGGATCAGACCAATAGCCGAATTCCCCAACCCAAAAAAACGGATGGCCAGCACAAGTCTCCTAACACCGTTAGAAGTAGGCCATGTTTTTTATTTGACTTCTTCAGAAGCCGAAACAAATAGGGCAGTTTCTCTAAGTCGTTTCTCGAAGCCACTTCTCCAAACGGCTTTCCGAGTCTAAAATCATGTACGCCATCAGCGATGTTCACTTTGCCATACACCGTCGTCTAAAAAATACGGACAAAATATATTAACCGCAACTAAAAAACATCAGTCACAACCTAAAAAAGGGCCGCAGAACTGGGGTTGGGCGCGTTGACCCAATCACAGGCCCGTGCAATTCAACCAAACGGTCAGGCCTCCGATCCAAAAGACTCGACACTTTCACTATTCCATCTAAATAACCTTAGCACAAGCGCTGCTCAGTGCATGCATGTTGGCAACATATCTTATAAACACAAGCTTATGGTGCACTTATCGTGCACTCCAACTAAAAAAAATCAAAAAAATTCTAATTTCTACATGTAATCCATGGTTTACTCTATTTATGTATTTCAAGTTCAAATTAATTCTATGTTAAGAGCAGCAAAAAAGAGAATTTTAACAAATTTGAACACTTAACCGTTGTTAGATTTTCTCTTTTTTGATACCGCCAACATATAATGAATCTGAAATTAAAATTTTATGCATAGTTAAAGTAAATGTAGAAGTGTTAGACCATGTGGATGGTCATAAATAAAGTGATGATGAATAATTGACATTTGGATTGCATTTATGAAAGTTTCAGTCGATCGCAATCGAAGGTTAAGTTCGAGTTGTTTTGTTTTCTCCAAGTGGGTTTTGTCTTCGCCGAGTGTTTTTATTGCTCCGAGTGGTTTGAGTGGTCTATTCCGAGTGGTTTGAGTCGGGTTTTGGTCTATTCCGAGTGGTTTCCGTTTGCTTGGTCTGCTCCGAGTGGTTTTGATCAGCCTCCGAGTTGCTTCGGACCAGTCCAATTGGATTCAAGTGGCATCGGACGGTTTTCGAGTAACAACAGAGTATCGGACGGTTTCCGAGTAGCTTTGGTGCATCGGATGGTTTCCGAGTGGAACTGAAGCATCGAACGATGTTTGAGTGGTACAGACGCATCGGACAACATTCAAGCACCACTGAAAGATCGAACGGCGCTCGAGTGGTGGTCCAAAGGGTCTCACTCAGTCCGAAGGTTCTCGGTAGTCTGAAGGTACTCAGTACGGCTACGGTATTTCGACTTCGACCACGACAGACTTCCACCATGTCCAACTTCGACTACATCAGACAACGACCATGGCATTTCGACTACGACCACGTCCGGCTTTGACCACGACATTTTGACTACGACCATGTCCAAATTCGGCCACGACATTTCGACTACGACCACGTCTGGCTTCGACCGCTGCAGGTAATCGTTGCTACAGTACTTTATCATGGTCGTAGCTACAGTACTTTTCATAGTCGCGGACTTTGTGATCGTTAGTCGTAGGTTTTACTGGTCGGTACTCGATAGTCGAAGATGATACTAATCGATAGTCGAAGGCTTTGCGGTCGATGGTCATAGATTTTACGGTCTGCTATTGTAACATCCCAAAAATTTAAAGTTGAAAATATGAAGCTTTTGAATTATTTTTGCCGTATATTCTATTTGAATTTGGATTTTTATAGTGTTTCTTAAAACTTTGGTTGAGATTCTGATAATTAAAGAAATTCATGAAAAACAAAACAAACATTAGTAATGCTATAAAAGAAAATATGCAAATAATAGAAAACTAAAATTTTAAATACGAATCTGAAAAGATGATCCAGCATGAGGAGGGAGAAACCTGAGTTAAAATATAAAATCTCATTTTGGAAATAATAGCGTGTATATATATATATATACACACACACACACACAAATAATTTAAATGGAGTTTAACCCTGACAACCAAAAATTCACTGTAATTCACTCAATCAAAGATATATCTACTGAATCAAAACATGATTAAAAATAAATAAAAATGAAAATAACACAAGTCATATGTATATATGCACACACACATGAATTATGCATCTAATTTTGACCTTAGGGCTAAAATGCAAGGGAAAGGTTATGAACTCAAAGTTCAAGCTAAAGAAAATTTAAAATTTGGAATTTTAGTGTATTCCCTCCATTTCTCTCTATGCCATGTGGGCCCCACCTCTTTTCTCTCTCTCCTATTTCTTTTCCCCCTCCCGGTCTCTCTGGCCGCTGGGCCCTCTCCTGCCTTCGCTTCCTCCTCCTTTTCCTTCCGTCTTCTCCCTCCTCTCATTTCTTTGCTCTGAGCGGCGCCGCCTGCTCCCACTCTCTGAACCACTGTTCACCCATAATCATCGCGCCTTGTCCCGTCTCATCACCAAGTCGCGTCGCCGCGCTACCGCCTATCCCTGCGTTCGCCGCCCAGCCCCTACGCGCCCCCCTTTTCTTTTCTTGCCCTTTCCGTTCTTTCCCCACCGCTTCACTCTCTGCTCTCCCCGCCTCCTCGGCTCCAGTAAATCTGTTCAAGACCACCAACGCCTTTCTGCGCACCTCATCCCCCACCGGACGAATCGCCCCCAAAAGCCCCGAGATCGCGGGTGCCCTCTTCCCGAAATCGGCCGCCGCCACCAATCCTACCGCCGCAGCCTCCTCGGTCGGCCTCCTGTCGATTCTTTGCCAGTGGAGCATCTTCGAACCACCACGAACCTCCCCAAGCTATCGCCAGAGCTCCATTCCCACCCCACCTCGCCGGCGACTTGAGCACGCCCGCCGCCCATGGTCTCCGCCGTCGGCCCACCCCAGTCCCCCCTCCGGCCCTGCTTAATTGCCGGTGAGGTTCTCCTCGACCCCCTATAGCTCATTCTCCCCTCCTTCGTCCTCCCCGTTCCCTCCGGCGCCATGTCCACCGTCGACTCCCAATCCGCCGCCGCCAGGTAAGCCGCCGGCGTTGCCTCGGCCAAATGGACCGGCGGGACTTTGCTCGCAGGTAGGGGCAGACGTAGGCATTCCATTTTGTGGGTTCCCACGTCCGGCCACCGCCTCTTCCACCGGCGGCAACGCCAGCACGGAGCGCCGCCGGGCCTCCTCTGTTTTGGCCTCCCGGTACCCAACCTCTTCTGCATTGGCTCCCTTTAGTTAGACGAGAAGGTGTGCGTGCTCGGCTGGTTAGTTGGGCGTGCGCTCAGTTCGGCCACCGGTGTTCGAACCCCCAGTTCGCAGCGCCTAGTTGGTGGTTTTCTAAACAATTTTTTTACCGTTCCAGAGTAGAGAACTTTAGGGAGAAATTAGGAATAAATAAATAAAAGATGCTAAAATTTATTAGGATATAAATGAGCTTATTTAATGTTCAATCATGGATTAAGTATTATATGTTAGTAACTAATGTGCCTTTAGCCTTTATTTTAAAAGTTCAATTACTAATTAAAGGCATGGTGAGGTATTGAAAAGAAATATTGTGTAGAGCTATGCTCTCATGAAATGATAATTTAGCAAATAAAGATTGCCTAAACAATAAATAATAAATGATTTAGAATTACCCATTGCAAAAATTTAAACCCTAAGCCATTGTGGCTTTGGTTGATGTCCAAATTATAATTAACATATATATCCTAACATACTGTCGCTAAAACAAATCCCTTGGGTAGGTTTAATTAATAGCTATATTAAAACGTGAATCCGTACACCAAGCCTTGCTGGATAAATAAGTTTAAACTAAAATCTAAAGCTAAGCCTAATAATAACCGAAGTATAGACAAAATGATAATACGCCATTGATTAAATCTTGACTTTAGAATTAGTGAGCATGATCGAATATAACAAGCAAGGACCCGTACAAATAGATCCTAATTCAAATTAAACATCTAAATATTAATTAAGGTCGCTAATAAGAAAGAGTGGCTTGGGTTTAATACCCAAATATAGTAGAAATATCCTTAATTATGGTTAGAATATATGCCCAATAGTTAACACGCTGTCATTTAATAAATCTTGGAGAAAATTTTTGCTAAACAACAAATATTAAATATATCCCTTCTACCTAGTATATGCCCCGAATAGTAACGCTCGACAAACCGATACCCAACCAGACCCATACACTGAATCATAAGTCTAGCATGATTCGTGAAACTTCCATGATAAATACGAAAAATAATAAAAGAAATTATTAATAAAAAGACCGAGTCCTTGTATTCTACCACCGACTTCGCCTCAAATCACCCATTCACCCATAATAAAGTTAAATTGATTTCATTTGGATTTATGTGGATCTTTTGAGTTATTTGCTTTTATTCGTGTTTAGTCGTTTAGCACGTAATTAGGAATTGGAGTCCTGAAGAATCGAGAGATCAAGTGTAATCAAGAGCAAAGTGAAGATCAAGACCAGAAGCTCCCGAGAAAGCATCGTGTGAGCTCAAGACCGCGGTAAAACCGCGCCAGGCGAGTCAATACTTTGATCTTGTTGAACCTACATTTTCTGCAAATTACTTTTGTTTAAATTATCAAATTGCATGCTATTATTTTATATGCAACTACATGTTTAATTCGAGATTCTAGTTACATGCCCATTGTTTGCCTTGATTAATATTACACCCCCTTTTTAATAGTTGATTATGTGAACCTTGTCGTCCTAGCAAAATTATGATATTATCCTTTCGAAAATAAGTCCGTAATTATATGGCATGCTTAGTACTGCATAGATATTCATGGGCTTGAGAACGCCCAAGCATCATTTTCAATCATGAGAAACTGGTTTGGGCAGTCATGGTGATAATGACTGGTATTTGTGTTGGATATGATTATTTTATGCTCCCAAAACCTCAACTTGCTTGAATATCCGGGCGGATGATTTGGGGTCGGTATGTGGTGCGGTGGGAGCACAAATATGGAGTGTGGTAGAACCGCCTGTAATACTAAGGATCGAATCTTGTCATGTTTGCCCGTGTAAACAAGACAACCACATGTCTCAAAATACAACTTGGCTAAGTAGCGGAATCGAAACTCCCCGACCCATCTCACCGGTAGTGGATAGACGTGGATATGCAAGGGCAAAGGAGGCCTAAAGGGACACCGAGTGGAGGGTGACGTTCACCAGTCGTACTAGCATTGGGGGGAGTGGAGCCCGCATAATACTAGTAGCCGTGGTGAACATCCCGTGCAACGTATGGGACCCACCGCAAGTGGGAATGGCCCATAGGTTGAGATGACTAGAGGAACTAGATATTCTGAACAGTCATGTGATAATCTATTTGACCACCTGACCAAGGAATCAGGTGGGGCAACAGGTGGATTATCGCTTGTGGTGAAAGTGTACAAACTCTGCAGAGTCAAAACTATTCGAATAGCCGTGCCCACGGTCATGGGCGGACATGGGAACTTAACCAGATATAGTTCTATTTCAAAAACTTTGTGGGTGGGAATGGCAAAGTGGCGGGCAGTGTAAGGCCCTGATTTGTGTTGTCCTGGGTGTCGCCCCAGTGATAAGTTAAGCGGCTATAACGCTGAAGAATTAAGCATATGGTGCAGATGCCATGTAACGGTGGATGGAATCTGAATCGCTACTATTATTGCATTCTCACACATATTATGTTTTTGTTCAAACTACTAAGTCTCAGGAGATTTCTATGTATTATATTTCAAAAGCAAAATAATGATAAAGCTTCTTCGTTTACACCACAAAATGACGCGAAGAATAAATAGAGTCCTAAGAAACAAAGATGGCTGTTGGTAGTAAGTACATAAAGGTATTGGTGGATTCAGATCGATCATAAAAAGGAAATGATAGCGTGGATTCTAGGAGGAATAAAATGGTGGAGCCTAAATGAATATATATAGGTTAGATAGATGATCTAAATGATTTTGGGAGAAATAGGAATATTAAAGGGAATTGATGGATTACAATACTGATGACGAATATAAAATTCTTGGGTGATGTTAGCAATAATGGGATTATTAGGATTTAACCAAATACTAGAAGGATGAATTGAATTTTTGGGAGTTTGGAGGAACAATAACAAAAACGGGAGTATAATCTTGATCAACGATAACATTGGTGGATGTATACTAGTGAGTCGTAGACTTGATCTAATGGGATTAAAAGGATTTGATCTTGATGGATGACTTGAATTAGTGGAAATTTGGAGATATGATAATTGGTGTATAAACTCGATTAATAATATTCATAGTGGAAAAATATTGATGAAATGGTTGGAGATAGATAATGGCATATAAGGTTGATTATGGAAAGAGCAAATTATGGATTTGGATTATTAACAAAAAGGATAGAATTGATAGAGTATTCTGATACAAATGAGTTTGGAGGTTTAAAAAGTAATCATGTTAGAGAATCATTAGAATTCAGAGGTGAGGAGTTGGTGATTAGTGATTGCAAGATTGGATTATTAGGAATCCGAACTACAAATGTTTTGATGGATTCGAATAGATATATGTATATAGAGAATATATGATCGGTGGACCTATTGCTTGAACTCTTAGACAAAGAATCAAGAAAGAAAATATATTTTGGTGGACTAAGTCAATTATGGCAATCGCCGTGTGGAGTCCTAGGTGGCAACTATAACACTAGGGTTCAATAACGATAATGCTACCAAAAGCGATTTCTGGCAAATAAAACAACCCGAGTCTTTCCTTTGATAAGCCTTGCATATTATTTATTTGCATTCTGTATTGGCTCATGAACACGGTGGTTAGTGTGCTCACACTCGCTCTCATAACAAAATCCAGAATCAGGAATCGGATCACTACGCCTCAGCAACACCATTGGTCATGATGACAAAGAAGATGAAGATCTCAAGGGCTAGGTCGCGAACCCCGGTTGGTCGCTGTGGGCACGTCCCGAGGGTTCCCATGTGTGCTTCGTTCTTCCGCTGCTGCAATTTGCTGATTTCGGCCTAATCGGCCCATGGGTAAGTTTACTATTACACTTAAGCTTCCGCATGGTATGTATTTGATATACATTTTCTGTATCTGTGAGCACTATCTACTGATCCAGGGAATAGTGCAATTAATCACAGAGGATTCCGGATGTTAAAATCTGGGGTCTGACAGCTATCGTTGTCTTCGGTAGTCAAAGTCTCTGCGATCGATTGTCGTAGACTTCATGATCGATACTCGTAGACTTCATAGTCGATATGAGTGCTTTAAACTCTTGTGATCTTTGAGTACCTCGAGTACTCGTGTTGGGTCAGTGGTTGACTAGTCGGTGCGTGGTAGTCGGTGTTGCAGTGACTGATGCATAGTGATCGGTGATCGGCGAACAATACTCGAAGGATTCGGTACTCGATAGTCATAGTTTTCACGATCGTGGTCAGCGATGTGTTGATGGAGAGTTGTGGTATATGATTGGTACTCGGTAGTCAGTACTTGATGGATATGTAGTCGGTAGTGATGGTATTCCCGAGTGTTCTGAGGGATGGTATTTCCTGAGTACTTGTGTTCAAGTACTTGATGAGCAAGCGATCGGTCTTGCATAGCGGTTGTAACCGGTCGTAATGGATGGTTTGAGGATGAGTTCTGGAAAGAGATAGTATGTGTGGTCATGGACGATCTGGGTGATGGTCGTGGATGGATTGGTTCTTGTCTGTGGATGGATAAGGGTGTGTTTTGTTTGTGTGTGTGTTAATGATGGTCAAGTTAGGAGAACTTGTGCCGGGAAAGAATGTTTCTTTGGTCTTTGCATGTGTAGGCGGCGTGGAGGCAATCAGGGTCGATGACGAGGAGGACCGAGACTAGGTTAGGGAAATTTGAGGTCTAGGCGATCGGGATGTCACGCGAGGTGTTTAGACTCATGCTGGAGCACATGGAGATAAGATCTATTCCAAGAAAAGTTCATCGGCAATGTGTTTTCCTGAGTATTGATTTTCTGTGTTCTCGGTGGTGTGCTAACGCATCTTGATTCGGCGTTCTATGAGTACGGTATAGTCTTTGGCTTGTACTCGTTTGAGTGGTCGAACTGTTCAAGCGACGAAGTGATTCAAGTGGTTGAAGCTTTTCAAGCGGAGGGAGATTTTGACTACGTGCTAAAGCGATTGTAGCGAGCAGTTGAGTGAATGGACGAACGGCTTGTGATTGAAATCTACATCTGGTAATTTAGATTATTTTTCTGCTGCTTTGAGTTTTGGTTTTAGGTTTTAAAAAGCGGAGATAATCATTCACCCCATCCGATTGTGCCATACGATCCTACAAGAAGTATATTTAGAATTTTTTTTCAAAACTTTTTGTGACTTTTTAGTTGGGGTGCATGGTGAGTGCGCCACAAGCTTGAGTGCATAGGATATGTTGCCTGCATCGTAAGTGCATATTTCTTCAACGAATCGATGTAGTATTATACTAAATGAAAATAAAAATTACCGCAAGTAATGCTTTAGTAGTAATGGTAGCGGTTCTTAAACACGCAATCACCTCTTTGTACACGGTCTTCTCCGACAGGTCGGCGATGACGATGGCTGGAGGAAAGGGTTAGGTTTCTTTTTACCAAAATCATAATCATAGAATTAGGAGGACGATGGTGGTGGCGAGGGTATTACTAGGGACGGGCGGTAGGCAGGTCAACAAAGTTGATAGGTGCATTAGTAGTTGAGACAATGGGCTACAATACCAGTAGGTAGGGAGAGACGGCATGCAATGAGACATCGCCGTCCATAGGAGGCACTAGTAAAAGCAGGGCAGACGATGGTGGCATTGGCATAGAAAGCTACAGGGGAGGTAAGATGGTGCCGGTTAGGGGTGATTGCAGAGTTGGAGTCAAAAGTAGAGGTGGCAAGGTGCATCGAGTGGTAGGTGCATCAAAGGGAGAGTGCTCACAGTTGAGCCTAGGTTGTGTCTAAAGGACCTCACACAGTTTTAATTGTTGCATCAATCTTTGATCTAAATGGCCCATAAAACATGTTATAAGTAGGAGTACATATTCCCAGAATATGCAATTAATTATACACACACACTACTTAAACGGACATGTTATATTTATTTATCACTTTTGATATACTTAAATTCTAATTCTAAGATACTCCAATGTGATTTGGTTGAAAATATTTCATTAGAGCTCTTTATTTTTGCTATATACCATTTTCCATATATAAAAGAAATATATACACAAATTATGCTATAAAAGTGGACTTTGATGAAATTTTTATGAAACCCACTTTGGAATATCTTATAATCATTATTAGACTATACTCTAAAGGATAAAGAGATATAATAACATCATTTAAGTGATATATAAAAAGCGGGAGTTGTGTACTCTCAGGAGTTTCTATATATGTGTGTGACTTGGAGTTTCTACACATATGTGGATCTCCACATATTATCTCTACCCTCCATTTGTTCCTTGAGGCCAAACATCATGTAAGAAATAGAGAAATATCTCTATTACTATAACATGAGAGTTTATCCATTCACCTTCCCTCTCCTACTTCCTTACACACGCACTGCGCGCCTCCGCTCCACGTCCACATCCTCTTCGCCCTACGCTCATAACTTCAAAATTAAATCTTTGCCCCGCAGCATGTCCGCACGACCCGGCCCCCATCACCACAAGTAACCTCCACTTGTGCTCCCTCCCCTTTCCTCTCTCCACACACATCCCGCCTTGTCCCCGCCCTCCAAGCCGCTCCTCCTTTGTCTGCTCGCCTCCTCCTCCACCACCATCCACCGCTGCCCCTTAGCCTTTGCTACCACCACCGACTGACGCCGCGCACACACCCACACCTGCACGTGCCGCTCCATGCCCCCTTCAATGCGGGCGACTACTTCTCCAGTGATGGCTCCTTCGGCCCCAGCCATGGGAAGTGGCAGTGTGTGGAACCACCTCCTCCCGCCGCCTCCTCCTCTACCACCATCCGTCGCCGCCCGCCTCGCCACCACCACCGCCGCACGCACCCCAAGACGCGCCGCCCAAGCCCCATTCAACGCGAACAACTCTGTCTCCGGTATAAAATATGCTCCAAGGAGGAGCCACGGTTTTAGATTTGTATCTGGGTCTGGGCTCGGTGGTGGTAACCCCCCCTCCAACCCTCCCCTATCCTTCCTCCTTTCCTCCATCCCTTTCCCCCTCCTTTTTTCAGATATGAAGCTGGTGCCGCCCACTTCTTCCTTTACTCGCCTCCTCCCCTCCTATCATTCTCTGCATTCTTGTCGTGTGTTTGCTCGTGCGTGCGTGTGATGCCCTAACTCCCACTGCTTGATCCCCTCTCGCAGAAAGTGTGCAGGTGCCTCCTCCGCCATGGCGCGCTGCCACTACAAGAGATCGTCCGCCGCATTGAGTTCTCTTGGGTCAGGTGAAGAACTCCTCGTCGTCCTTATCCAGCACAACTACGTCCAGGACTTCTCATTCCCCGGAGGCAAGCCCATATGCAAATCCCTTACCTATATGATTTGATTTGATGCCCTACTAGGTAGTGACTCCAATTTTTGTGGTTGTAGGGGGTGGCGATAAGATGGTGATGCACTACTTGGCCATCTTCGACAACATCCTGCACCAGTTGTGCTTCTCAAAGTTCCTCCTTATCATCCATGCTGACATTCCAAAGGACGTTGATGCAATTACGTCCTACAGTAACGCTGATGCATTCATAATATTCTAATACTGCAATTATTGTTTGCCAAATAGCAGGTAGCTAATCCTTTCTATCTGGATTCTGGAGTTTGGCATTCATCATGATCTACTATGGTGCTGAACATATTCTTCTTACTCCTTGAAAGAAGATGCAGTCTATCTTATTTTCACTGCCAAACCTTCTTTTTCTTAAGATGCAACATGTCCCATTTTGTATCCCTATTTGAGTTTGAATATGGAAAGTTTAACCTAACATTGTATTTGCATCCTCAATCCATTGTTATGACAACTGGTATAAAATACCATAGGTTGTTGTAAAATAGCGTGTGAGTTACCATATTGATCCTAAATTTTTAACTTGATTGAGTAAGCATTAATGTGTTTGTAGTTATGATCCCCATCTAATGTTTGATTTGATTGGTTGACTCATTTTGCAGTTTGAGAAGTACACTAGCACTTATTTGTTTGTGATAGTTGATAAGAGAATGTGAGAAATAACATCCCTGGTCTTAACTTACCATCTAATAGTTGGCATGCTATTTTTGCCACAAAATCTATCATTATTTTAGTTCATTCTAGATAAAAAACATAATTTTAACTTTATGACCAAAATCTTTCAATTATCATAGCATTCTACAGTTTGATGACCTTATGCATGGAGCATATGTATATTGCAGTTATGCATGGATCTTATGTATATTACAGTCAGAAGCTCTTCATGAATGATTACTTCATAATGGTAGGCTAACATTTGACCAACTTGTGGAGCGAACAATCTCTAAAGTTCCAGAAGACATGTCCTTTTATTGAAGCTATTATTGGATCATCATTGGTTCATTTTTATGATGCTTTACTCTTCCTTTTTCTTGCCTTAAACATTGATCTTTTTCAGTGACCATGCCTGCTACTCAAGTTTATTTCCCCCAATAATGGTTCATTGCATGTCTCAGGCAACAATCCAGTAGCAAGGGAAGAAATACGAATGAACTTCAACAAACTTGTATATGCGCATTATGTGGAACGTTACCCGGAACAAAAACTTTTTTTTATCCACTTGTAGATGAACAACCCATATCTATGAGGAGAAGAGTTCCAAAAGTAAGTAAAGCATAAAGCATTAAGTAAGGAATAAAGCATTAGTCTCTATTATGGACATTGATTTGTATAGTTTTTGCAGTTTTGGTCATCTAATAAGCCTACTCTCTAATTTTTAAATGTCTCTATGCACAGCAACTCACCGGGTGTGTGTTATGTCTATGTGCATACCTCTTCCTTCTACCTTCACATATACCTTGTTATAGTTATCAAAATGAATGATTCGCTCATTGAGATACCAGACTGTCTGGGGCCAATAGGCACCTCTCGTCGTCGTAGGGTTTCATCATCCGATGTTAGAAACAAACATAAATCCATTCCAAATTCATTGCCATCCAACCCATACCCAAAACCAACCCTCCTCTGCACAGTGAAAATCACCCACAACACAGTCATGGCACAGAGGGAAGAGGATAAGGTCGAGTACGCGAGAGGAGGGAGTAGAGAGAGTATTCGCGTTTATATAATTAAGTATCCCGATACACATATAATGGCATTTGTAATCTAGATAGCATTTAAATTGCAGAACCCAGGTAATAATTATTAATAGATATTAAACTAAATTAGTTGCCATTAGTAAGCTAACTTCACAAGACGGTATAAAATAGCTTTTATTAATAAATTCCGCGATCGACTAAATTGACTAGAAAATCACACGAGAACACATCGACATTGTGTATAATTTATAACTATAAATTGAACTATAGCATACGCAATAAATGCAGGAAACGAACCTGGTCCAGAGGAAAGATTTCACCCGAGCGCACCTGAGACTAGGACTTGCTACCAAATCATAGGCAAGCATGCCTTTGATCATTGAATTAGAGTAATTTCACTTAAAAGTTAATTTTATGCTAGATTAATATCACTCCTGCATAAAATGAATTTTGAAATAAATCATGTGCTTGATGTTAATAATGATGAACATGTGCTTGAGATTAATGATAATAAATATACCAAGATAAGTAGTTGGAGAAGCCATTGTCCTACCAATAAATAACAGGAGGGTGGAGGGAAAGATAGTGGAAGGTGTGGGGCCCTCTATATATAAATATTATATAATGATAAACCAACTCTCACTTGTGTAACGAACCGTATTTATCATATCGGTCATGGTCCTGTCGAGGATGGGAGGAGCTCAATTACCTTATAAAGTTACTATGCACTCCACATGGATAACAAGTATATGATTGTGAGGTTATGGTAAAGCTAGAGAGGGCAAAACCCAGCTGCCTATGTAACGCGATCGAGTGTCCGGTGAAGGCGAGTTCGGCCTGACCAATGACTAGCTCACAGTCGGGTAGGTATCGGGCGAAGGTGAGAAACTTCCCGAGCCAATGACTATGATGAAATCGATTGCAATTAAAGTCAAAGAAGCTATGAGTAAAGTGAAACTAACCTGCATAGGGTTTAAAATATGATTGATAGTTGTCTCTTGGACTAGAGGCTACGGGAGTCTATCGGTGACTTTATCTCTGAATACGAGTGATTAGTAGATTTATAAAGTATAATTGAAACTTTTTGCCAAATAAAAACTTACTTTTGAAATGATGACAAATAAGATAGAATTGTTGAGCTAATGGATTTTTGGCATGGAACAAGCTACTATTAATGCTTACTGAGTACTTTGGTATTCACCCTTGCTGTTATGTTCCCTTGTTTAGAGGTAAGTCAGTCTGGGGATTTACTCGGTTCGAGCGAAGACTATGTGGAGGACAACTACCACGCTAGATGGAATACAAAGAACCGGAAGTACGAAGCGTATGAGATGGATAACCCGTATGGTGGTTGGGATGAGTAGGCAACAATCGATAGCCAGTTACGTGAACCCAAGTACATTAGTGTGTTGCTATCTACTAGTCTATGTATTTATATAATTATTAGTTGGAACCACTTCTATTTCATGTGCGTAATATATGGGCAGAACTTGTTAATCCATGTTTAAGACTGTAACCCTATGTTGCAATGGTATTGTAATAATATTGTACTGTCTCTAGCTATTGTTCTGCTGTAACACTCTGATGTGACTTATTATTCAATAAAATGAAAATTATTTTATTTTATCTGATAATAACCACATACTGGTGTTATTACCTAAGGTGGTGATGGTATGGGTCACCATAATACTGGTCACGCGTTAGCGCAATCAGTTGACCACACGTGTGCGGTGTTAGATACGGAGGGAGGAAGAAGAGGCGTGCGATCGGTGAGGCACTACTACTTGTGTACACACAAATGCATGGGAGGTGGACCTACTTGGTGATCGATAGATGATGGAAAAGACACGAGGACAACAGTACATGTACAAGTTTTATATTGTTCACTGTTTAAATATTTAAATGATTATATCTCTTCAACCAAGTGTCTTTGAACCATTGTGTTCCATACAATAAACTGAACAAAACAAGATCCAAATTGCATAAGTTTTCATTGACATTATGATAATACCAATTATTAATTGCCATCAACTTACAGTTGCTAGTCATCAGAACCTAAAGTTGCTAGTTATCGACACCTAGATACTAACAATTATAATTATTAGCAAATTATAGTTGATAGTAGCTAGCATTTATAGCTGCTAGATGCTAACAAATATATCAAATAACATGTAGAGATACCATTTATAGTTGCTAATAGTCAATTAGGCCCATTTATATAGGCTTTTGATTTTAGCTTATGAATAGTAATAATTTGTAGTGAAACTTGTAGAGAGAGACACTCATGTGCGATTTTGGACGATATAAATGAAGTCGTTGTAGTATATAGTACAATCGACTAGTAAATCTCTTATTAAAAAGCCACTCCGTTTGAAAGCTAAATACTGTAGAAAAGCCATTTACTGTAGAAAAACAGCTTTTAGAAACCAATATGAGCAATGCCAAATTGTCAGATACTAGTAACTAATGTAGCGGGTAATATTTAGAGCTACTAGCAAATTATAGTTGCTAATAGCCAATAGTTATTGTTTCTAGATAATATAGCAAGTTACATGTTGAGCTACTAACAACTAATATAGCAGGTAGCATGTAAAGCTATATAGAATTGCTAGCAGCTAATATAGCATGTAAGATGTAAAGCTAGCAACTAATTTAGAGTTTGCAAGTTATTATCACATAGGGTTGACAATTACCATAACTTATAGTTGCTAGGCATTGGCACCTATGTAGTGAAACCTATAATTACTAGTGATGAAATTTGTTAGCTACCAGCACCCTAGAGTTGCTAGTTAGTAGCATTTGAAGTTGCTAGCTGTCATCATCTAGGTAGTACAGCGTATAATTACTATCAGACAGAGAATTACTAGCTGCTAACACCTAGAGTTCTTAGTATAGGACATGTAAAGTTGCTAGCTAAGAAATAACTTATTAATATTATCCAAATCATATTTAATATGGATCTTATTTGTTAATCTTGTCATATAGATCACAATGATTTAGATAGAACACATATTGGACACTTAGTTTAAGAGAGATGATGATGTAAAAGAACAAATGAACGAGAAGTACCGGAGGGACCTTATTTGCTTTCGGGTAAGCTATCTCCATACTCCATACGCATGCACCACAGGCTAGATAAAAAGAGAGAGGAACTAGCGTACGGTATGCCGCCGGGAGACATCCTGACGGCATACTTTCCCCGTGCCGCTGCTCCTCACCTCCTTCTTGAATGCGCCGCCGCTTCCCTCCACTCCACCCGCCTCCTTCTCCGGCATTGGCCGTTGCCCTTCTCTCCCTCTCTCTTCTCCGTGCCCGCCGCCCTCCCCGCCTTCTTCTCCAGCGCCGGCCGTAGCACGGCGCTCCTCCTCTGCCTTCCCTCACCCTCTCCTCCACCACCGGCAGATGACGGCAACCCTGCCGCCACACCCCGCCTAACCTAAAATTTACTGCGCCGCCGCCTCGCCGTGCCGCCCTCCAGCGTCGCTCACCACCCTCCGCCGTCACCCGACGCCCTCCACCGCCGGGCCACCGCCTCTCCGGCCTCCCTCTACGTCATGGGGGGCCATGGTGAACCCGTCTGAGAAAGGCGACGACGGCATCCCTTTCGTCGGAGACGAGCTATATCATCGAATCTAACAAAATGGTATACTATATTTTAGGTTTTCTCGTAAAAAAGGAAAGGAGTGTTAGGGTGGAGAAACCACGTGCGACAGAAAAGGAAAGAAAAACTGCTGGCACGAAAGCGTTAACAAGCGATTGATCGTGCGTTAGTCGCTTTCAAAATTATTATATTTTTAGATGCCTGTTACATGTACATCAAGTTTTTTTCTCCCTTTCTTGACTGGTTAACGCAAGTTGGAATACTGTACACCACAAGGCATCGCATCTTCATAGGATCCTCCTCATCAAATGGCACACTAACCATCGAGTCAATGAAGACATGGTATACATGGATGATGGGATCGCACATGCTTACGAAATTTAATCCAGCCGCTGCACAGTGTAAAAATAGCAGCATAAGTTAACAGCAAAAAAAATGGTCATGAAGTCCACGAGTGTCGTCGAGCCAGTGGCTCTTAAGTTCATACTCATTTTGGCTTGAGCTTTTGGCATATTTTTATTATTCATAAATTTCAATTTTTTCTAATTTTTTGATTTTTTTTGAGCTTTTTTACTGGTTTGTACGTGATGGGTTATCCTGTTTTTTCTATTTTTAAATTTAGTTACACCGAATAAGCTACTATCAATCAACTATAATATAATTTTAATTATAAATTAGTTTATTTCAGTTCAATCAAACGACACCTAAATTATAAGCACACTAGCTAGTCCCAACCGCGCGCAAAAAAGAGCAAGCGGTGTAAAGAAACCCGAAGGCATGTAAACTTTCATGGATTCGTTGTTACGACGTTTACTTAGCTCTACGCGAGTATTTTACACCTGCCGGCCGGCCTCTGCTAAGATATGAGATATAAATTAAAAAAATGACGCCATGCATTCATGCCAAGGTCTTTTCGTTGAATCAAAGCCATTTTTAGCATAGTTTCACATCGTATTTACAAAAATAGCGGTATGACGATAGTATTTACAAAAATATCGTTTTCGTAGCCTGGTGGCCGGCCGACAGCGGCTGCAAGGCGACGCGTGGCGCCCGGTGGCTGGACGGTAGCCTGTTGCCTAGTGAGGAGGCGGCAGGCTGCCTGCCACACGGTAATTTGGCCGGATGATTCGCCGGCCTAATTATCTGTCTAATGTTTTTTTCCATTTAGTGATTATTTAAAATTTTAAATATACTAAATGAGCTCAAAAAATTACAAAAATTAATGTACAACCTTCCGACACAACGTTCCTCGCAATATAATTTTTAGGGAATTTTTGTCCATTGCAACTGTTACTCAAAAATTCATAGTATTTTGATATTTTTATGAGTCTTTATATATAGGAAACGAGCTTTCAAAATTACAAAATTTTATGTGAACTGTTCTGATATAGTAATAGTTATTATGTAATTTTTTTTGAGAATTTTATGCGATCCGAACTAGCCACGTTTGTTCGGATTAACTTAACCATCAATTTAACAAAACAATTTCCATGGTTAAATTAATACGAACAAAAGTGGCTAATTCGGACTGTATAAAATTCTCAAAAAATTACATAATAACTATTACTGCATCGGGAGGCTTCACATAAAATTTCATAATTTTGGTGCTTATTTATTATATGTAAAAAATCATAAAATAATCAAAATTGTATGAATTTTTTTAGCAACATTCATCATGGATAAAAATCCTAAAACATTGCACTACAAGGATCATTGTGTTGGGATACTGTACATAAATTTTCGTAATTGTTTAAGCTCATTTGATATATTTAAATATTCAAAGAAACACTAAACAGAAAAGTAGGTAATTAGGCTATCTAATTAACTAGCCTAATTACCTACCGTCCAGCCCATAGTCAGCAGGTAACTAGACCAGGTAATTAGTCAGCCTAATTACCTATCTAATTACGTGTTTTTCTGTTAAGTATTTGTTTGAATTTTTAAATATATCAAATGAGTTTAAAAAATTACAAAAGTTTACGTACAGCATTCTGATACAACGTTCCTTGCAATGTAATTTTTGAGGAATTTTATCGATGGCGAATGTTGCTCAAAAATTCATAAAATTGTAATATTTTACAAGTTTTTACATATAGCAAACGAGCTCTAAAAATTACGAAATTTTATGTGAAGCCTTCCGATGAAGTAATAGTTATTATGTAATTTTTAGAAATTTTATGTAATCAAAATTAGACACGTTTGTTTGGATTAACTTAACCATGTGAATTTTTCGTTAAATTCATGGTTAAGTTAATCCCAAGAAACGTGTCTAATTCGGATCGCATAAAATTTCAAAAAAATTATATAATAACTATTACTATATCAGAATGCTTCATATAAAATTTTGTAATTTTTAGAACTAGTTTGCTATATGTAAAACTCATAAAAATATAAAAATATTATAAATTTTTTTGCATCATTCGTCATGGATAAAATTCTCCAAAAATTGCACTGTGAGGAATGTTTATGTCGGGAGGTTGTACAGAAATTTTTGTAAGTTTTTGAGCTCATTTGATATATTTAAAATTTTAAACAAACACTTAGCAACAGAATGGTGGCGCAAGCTCGCCGCACTGGGCTGGGCCGCTGCTGTCACGGGCGACGGCGCCACACGTCGCCTCACGGGCGCTGCCGCCCGATCCACTGACGACAAAAATAACATTTTTGTCAATACGTCGCACACACTCTATTTTTGTAAATACGGTGCGAAACAGAGTCAAAACTGGTTTTGATTCCTTTTCGTTAGGATATTTTTACGGAGCATTATACTAGAAAGTAGAAAGATGATAGTGCAAATAAAATCTAGTCATTGATTTGTAAAAGTATTATAAACTTTTGTTTTTAATATGTTTTTTTCGAGAGGAGGTGGATGATTAAGATGTAAAGCTCCTTTTAAAAATAGAAATCCGTACAATACCAAAATGCATGAGGCTACAAATTCGGCACGGTGCACATGTGTTTCGTACGTACGTGGGATTACGTGCTTGTTGCTTACGATGAAGACCTCGCGGACGAACCGTGGCAGATTATTCCCCCGGAACAAAACTAGTCGCCGATTCTTTTCTCCACCAGAGGGATCTAGGGATGAGTTACAGGGCGATACGGGCACCATTCACGTCGAGAAGTAATCGGCTGTATATGTGCTTCATCCTTCTCCATAAAAACTGCAGGTGAGTCGCGTTGATGACCATCTTCCTTGGGTCGACAGGTCCGGTGATCACCACGGTGCGGTCCGCGATATGTGATTATTGAATTAGAGATCTAACGGTAATAAATTCAGATGTTTTCTTTCTAATTATCATCTAGATTTGTGATCATTGGATTAGAGATCCAACGGTCATGAATTCTCCCTCCACCATTCCAAAAAAAATCTCCTCCTCCTCCTTCAAAAAAGGTCCATTGGATTGTTAATCCAACGGTTTAAATCTAGATGATTGTTAGGAAGAAAATATCCGATGATGCCTTTTTAAAAAATTTACTGCTAGTAGTGCAAGTAATAGTATAACTAAATTATATCTAATCAAATTATTTGATGATAAAGATTAAACGACTAATATTTATTTTAAAGTACCATAAAATAACTCTTTTATTATTCGTTGGTCCAAATAATAACCCTGGACGCACACCGCCACCGACTTGCTTCCGACATTAGCACTGCAGCAGCAATAGTATATTTCAGTATTTGCCGTCGCCTCTCTCGATCGAATCTTTCCACCGAGCAACGGCCGGCAGGAGACATCGCAGATTCCCGTGGCAATAAAAATACGAACTCCAGCTTGTACTCGTGTACCATCCATCCGAAGCACCGTGCAACGAACGTAGCAGCCGGAAAAATAATCCTGTGAGACTCGGGTGGGTCAAGGTTAGAGCATGATACATGGTAATAGCTCTGACCTGAGTTCAGAGTTCCCTAGACACCATTTGTAATGTAGGAATTTTATAGAAACTTTTATATTAACTTCATGGTGAATAGTTTAATTTTCACAAGAATCGATAGAAATTCTCGTGTTTTAAACGGTCTTAACCTCACCATTAGCCTAACTACGAATTTTAAGTTTGGTGATGTGATGCTAAGGAAGCAGTAGCACTAATAAACTACTAGCAACTAGTAGGTGCTGACAGTATAGTAGCTAAGTTAGTACATATATATAACCCAGCAATTAGCAATCATATGACCAAGCTAGAACAACAGACTTCAACTCTGTGCCATCGATCGTCGCAAATGGAAGTGGCAGCACGAGGCCTCTTCACCCCCACCACCCTACCGCTCCTCCTGCTCGTCGCTGGCCTCACGGTCATCCTCTACGCCGTGAGGCGACGCCGGAGCAGCGGGCTACGCCTCCCGCCGAGCCCGTTCGGGCTGCCCATCCTGGGCCACCTCCACCTCCTCGCGCCGCTGCCCCACCAGGCGCTGCACCGCCTCGCGGAGCGCCACGGCCCGCTTCTCTACCTCCGGCTCGGCTCCGTGCCCTGCGTCGCCGCCTGCTCCCCAGACGCCGCCCGAGAGGTGCTCAAGACCCACGAGCCCGCGTTCTTGGACCGCCCCAAGCCCGCGGCGGTGCACCGCCTCACTTACGGCGGCCAGGACTTCTCCTTCGCGGCGTACGGGCCCTACTGGCGCTTCATGAAGCGGGCGTGCGTGCACGAGCTCCTGGCGGGGCGCACCCTCGACCGGCTTCGCCACGTCCGCCGCGAGGAGGTGGCCCGCCTCGTGGACTCCCTGCGCCGAAGCGCCGCCGAGGGCAGCACAGTCGATGTGGACGCCGCGCTCATGGGCCTCACCGGCGACATCGTCTCGCGCATGGTGATGAGCCGGCGGTGGACCGGCGACGACAACGACACCGAGGAGATGAGGAGCGTGGTGGCCGAGACGGCCGAGCTCATGGGAACGTTCAACCTGCAGGACTACATCGGCGCGTTCAAGTACTGGGACGTGCAAGGGCTCGGCAAGCGCATCGAGTCGGTGCACCGCAAGTTCGACGCCATGATGGAGCGGATACTGACGGCGAGGGACGCCGAGAGGCGGCAGCGGCGTGAGTCCAAGGACAGCGGCGAGGGGTCCGAGAAGGACGTTCTTGACATGCTCTTCGACATGCACGAAGACGAAGCCGCCGAGATGCGGCTCACCAGGGACAACATCAAGGCTTTCATGCTGGTAATGATCACACGTTCATTGGCATTGATTGCGCTGTTAAAATCAGCATCTTAAAATACTTCGAATTAGACGTGACGCGTAAACCATCTTGCAATTTCTATATGCAGGACATCTTCGCGGCGGGGACGGACACGACGACGATCACACTGGAGTGGGCGCTGTCGGAGCTGATCAACCACCCGGACGTGCTCCGCAGGGCGCAGGCGGAGCTGGACGCGGTGGTGGGCAAAGACCGTCTCACCGACGAGTCGGACATTCCCAGCCTGCCCTACCTTCAGGCCGTGGCCAAGGAGACCCTGCGGCTGCACCCGACGGGCCCTCTCGTGGTGCGGCGGTCCCTGGAGCCGTGCACGGTGGGCGGGTACGACGTGCCGGCCGGCGCGACGGTGTTCGTGAACGTGTGGGCCATCGGGCGCGACCCGTCGTGCTGGCCGGACCCGCTGGAGTTCCGGCCGGAGCGGTTCCTGGACGGGGAGGCGAACGCAGGCACGGACGTGCGCGGGCAGCACTTCCACCTGCTGCCGTTCGGGTCCGGGCGGCGGATTTGCCCCGGCGCGTCGCTGGCGATGCTGGTGGTGCAGGCGGCGCTGGCCGCCATGGTGCAGTGCTTCGAGTGGCGGCCCGTGGGCGACGCGCCCGTGGACATGGAGGAGGGGCCTGGGCTGACGCTGCCGCGGAAGCACCCGCTCGTCTGCACCGTCGCGCCGCGCCTCCACCCCTCGACTCTGCCGTGAGAACGCCGCCCCCTGCGTCGTTGGATGCACCGGACGGACGGATGGGATCAGGACTCGTGTGCTATGAACTGGCGAGTATTAGTCGTCGGAGCGACGAAACAAAACCAAGCAGCCTTTTGCATGCATCAAACACAACACACTAATTTGTGCGTAGCCTCCTCTGCCTGTGTGACCGTGCCAGTGTGTTTGTGTGTGCTTGGTTAGATTGCCACAGTGATTGAAAATCTCTACTAGTACTATTTTCGTGCAGGACCAGACAAGCAGTCCCAGACTAGCGTTTGCAGCTAGATTTCGATCCAAGGCAATGGTGCCACATTATTCGTTAATTTTATAGCCGTGTTGATCTGCTTGTGTTCCAGAGGAACAAATGATCTGAAACTGAACATTGGAGGTGAGACGTATGATGGAGCTGTGGCTAGGTTAGTACCGCGCATAGATGAGGTGGACTGACGACAGGCCGACGTGTATGACAGGGTCGTGGGGGCCTGGAGCTGGACGCGATAACCGCACGGGCAACAAGTGTAGCCGAGGAACCCAAGTCTCCCGGCCCATTAGTTCGCGAGCTTTTCAGCGGCCTTGGAAATCAGAGTAATCAGGCTAATCAGCTAATCAGCAACACGCTTTCCAGTCTAAAAGAGTGAAAGATCGAATATGGTAATAGGGAGGTGAATAGTGTCTTCTAATTTTTTCTAAGTATTTAACACTTCTCACTCTAATAGCTACAAAGATATGAAAATTAGGATAAGAAACCATCACAAAACGAGCAAAAGAAACTGCTGAAATTTTTTAAGAATCAGCAAAATCGGAAGTACTTTTATTTAAATTGCGGTACTACCGATTTTTAAAATTACCTTAGTTTGCACTATGGTACTTTCGATTTTCGAAAGTACCTTTGTTTGCACTGTGGTACTTTTTTTCCTCGGTGAACAGTAATGGAACTTTTAATCCATTGATATAAATGACATAAAATTTAGCATGGATTTCTTTAGGGTATTGTGAACTTATTCCAATAAACGAGCTAAAACCAAAATCGATGAATATAACTTGCTCGTAGGATGAAGATAACTAAGAAAGGTCTAGATGTATTCTCACATATCACAGCAAGTTAGTTCATCACAGAAACCAAGTCAAAAACCCTCGGATCAAGAGATGGACCAAAGATATCAAAGTCAAGCAAAACCTGATTTTCTCATGAATATTGCTATCAAAGTGCCTAAATAGATGGAGATGTATTTCAAGGATTATTTCCATCTCTTACATGTACTTGGTATAACAAGATCACAAGAAGGGAAGAAGAGAGATCAAAATCAACCAAAAATCAAGCATATCAATCAAAAATAAGAGAGAATCAAGAGTTGTACAAAGATTGATGTATTGCTTCCTTAAGAAAGTAGGTTTTACGACCACTCTACCTTAGAAGACAAAGAGTACCCAAAATACTCACTCTCAAACACTAACCCTAAACCTAGATAAGAGAGCACAAGAGATAGGTTGGATGGTTAATCTCATTGCATTTGGCTTTTGAAGGCCTTTGTCTCTCGAGGAATCTGATATGACATGGTGACCAAGAGATTATTATCTAAATTATGTAACTCATCTTCTAGTTTATCGGCTATTCGTCGAAGCCGTTTTTCTTGTCGTTGTACACCTCTGACTGGATTCATGAGCTTCACCCTTTCGAAAAGAAGGACTAGAGCCATTGTCCGACTCAATATCTTTCAAAATTAAGGATGGCCAATTGGTGACATCTGAAGCCCACACATGTTATAGATTTGAAAATCCTTTCACTAAGGTGATCAAACCGATCCTTTAATGTCGAGGTGTTCATGAAGAATATGCATCTTATCAGTAGCATTGTTTGCCACCTCCCTAGCAATTGTGAAACAATTCTCCAGATTGGCATACATCACTACATTGGCTTGCTAAGCACGGTAGATATCTGTTGCAACTCTACTAGAGAGAACTTGGTGAAGATCTTGGATGATTGTGTCCAAATGCTTTCTAATAGCATCTCCAAGCTTTCTAATAGCATGAAACTCCGATCGGCAATCTCTATCCAAAGGAATCTAAAGAATGTAAGGATTCCATCGGTGTATATGGTCGGAGCAGATGAAAAAGAAGAGTGAACCATTAGAACGGTTTGTAAAGGAGAGAAGAGGGTTTTCTAGATTGATGAAGGAAGAGAGAGAAATTGAGTTTGTAATTATTCTTTTAATGGATTTTGTCCTTTAAATAATCCATTTGTTGTGTGAAGATGAAGGATCGAGAATTACGTCGGGAAATGAGGGCACGACTGCGCTTCTATGACCATCGTACAATACATTGAAAAGTAAAAAAGAATAAAAGATAAAATTGGATTGAGTCAAGTCGATAATAGCATTTTTAAAAGTTCATGGGCTTATGGATCATTTATCATTTCGATAAGAAAATATAAGGCTTAAAAGCCAATTAGTCTTCAAAGAAGGTTTGGATTATGTGGATATCTGACTAGGATTTGCTGATATAAATGAAGATCAACATCGCAAGGAAACTAGAAGACTTTTCCATTCATAATGACCAAATAACGTGGCCAATCATTTTTACAAGAGAACTTTGGGCTTTATGCCAAAGTTAAAAAATGAAGAAAATCCTAGATTTGCTACTTCTTGGTTTCATAAGCTTCCTCGATGGCCTTCCACGCAAGGGGATTAGCAGTAGTGTCTTCAAAAAATCTTCAGAAGATGACCTGCCTCCTCGGATTTCTTGGACATTCTGGCCGCTTTGCAACTTAGACCGATGGCGTTGAACATCATATCATACTGAGTCTCATCTAAATCAATTTTCTCAGCTTGTTCTATGAGATCTTCGAATTGTACATCTATTGCAGATCATGCTTATTGGGCTTGGCGAGAAGCGACATCGAGGATGAGGTTGACAGCTATATCTCTCTCCCGAGTGATGAAGAGTCTTTCGTTGTAGGCAGATGATGACGTCCAGGCGGCGGACAACCAAAATGATGGTGTTACTTTTGGAATTGCATCAGAAGCCGAACGAACATCACAGTGTTACTTCAGAAGGCGTGTTGGGAGTTGGAACGATGCTAGTATGCTTTTATGGCTAAGGGTATGAACAGTTGATAGAAGTTAAACAGATAAGTGAAGATACAATCAGGCAAGTTTCATAAGTCATTTGTATCATATTACAAGGATAATATCGACTTATAAGATGTTACTAACTTCAATCTAAGTGTTTATTGCTATCTTGATCTTGGCTCTGCAATTTTCAAGATGGTAATGGCTGATCTAATGATGATGTCATCGACTTGAGGATTGTAGATGTATATTAGTAGTTTCTCCAATTCTCCCTCTAATTGGGTGATCTCGGTTGATAGTCTCTCCTTATTCTTGAATGAGCTATCTCCAAATAGTTCGCATTCGAATTTCTGATGCTTCATTGTTTTAAGAGAATCTTTTGCAAGTCTGAGTTGCTCTTCCTTCATGGTGATTTTTGATAAGCCGATTGTGCTTCCGACGATCAAGTCTTGAGTGTAGCTAAGTAAGCCTGAAGATGGTTGATTTCAGTCCAGAGATGAGGGAGGAATAAAATTGCTTTTGATAAGCCATCAACGCAAGATTGGTACAAATTCTCTTCACGTTATTGATAGATGCTATTCTTTTGAAGATAATACATCAGATTGGATCATCGACGATGAAGATGATATTTCTGACGTGCGACAACATACTATTCTGAAGGATCGGTAACATGCTTGAGATGCCTTAGTATGGGTGTCATATGAAGTATCAGTAACATGGTTGAGATGCCTCAATATGGTGTCATGCTTTTATCAAAGAAGCCGGATCAGCAAAATAGATGGATGAGACAATTTGATTATCCATAATCTCTTGTTCATAAGACCGGTTTTGATCAAGTTGTAGATGTTGAGGAAGATTTGAGGTAAAGATAAACAAAGTCTAAGCTGATTAAGAGGTGGAAAGATGAAGAGAAAAAAGTTACCTGATAATCCATTGTCGGAAGCCGATCATGAAGACCGATGACCAAGTAAGGCATAAACAAGGATTGTCTATCAAAGGGATGGTTCGATATTTATAGGCTCATAGGCTTGGAAATCGAGGTCTCGTGGAATAAGGTATAAAATATTGCTTGACAAGATATTTGCTGATATTTGACATGACATTGCTGATATTTTTTAAGAAGTTGGTTTTTTTTAAAAAAAATTTGCCTTTTGCTGTAAATAAGTGACACTTGACATTTCTGTAAAGGTTTCACCTTCATAAAAATAGGGGGCATATGTTATCGTCAGATTTTGGTAGGTAAAAAAATCGGCAAAAGTATTTTTTTTGGTAGTTGATATGATTTTAAGAAAAGATCGAAATTCACCAAAAATCATAATCAAGCATCGGTCACGCTAAGAAATCTCCAGAAAATGCCGACAAAGGAAAGGTAGATGCAAGAAAGAAAATTGTGAACAGGAGATTGGGAACAAGAAGATTTGAAGACGACAGATACTCTTTCCAAGAAAAGGTCGAGCCGACATGAAGAGGGAGACTTGAAGCACAATCCAAAATTAAGTCGACTATTTTAAGATATAAATACGCTATATTGGTTGACAGAAAAAACGCACACATCAACCTTTACTACCTTTTTGCATCTACTTTTTCTATACCTTGGAAGTAGGGCGTAGCTAATAAAATTTTACCTTCATAATTTGACTTTGATTAAGAATACTTCATTGACGTGATCATGATCGACTTTTTTGTTCATGCCTATTCGTTATCTATCATCGACTTTGCCGATTTGTTCGTGTTTATCTATCGACTTTGCGATGTGTTACATAAGCTGTTAGAGAGCACCATCTCCATGTGCTCGTCTACAGATTTTGACTAGTACATTAGTACTCCTCCCAAGCTGTTGAAGGAGCACTGATACAAGGCATGTTCATATTGGCTACGACGAGTGACGTTTGGTTGCGGTTGAAGGCTTTTAACTGAAAATAAATAGTAGTGATTAAAAGAAGTGGCTTTTAGAAGGACAGGGGTGAGTGGTTGGGGAAGTGAGGGAGAGATACGTGCGCGAGACAGGAGCGAAAAGAAGTGGGGTACGTGATGCGCCTGTAACTCGCTGTCTTATCATCAGAATGAGACAAAATGACAAAAAAAACCATTTTAAAAACCAAATATTCATATTACCTTCGAACTTATTCCAATATAAGCAGCCCCATAGCTTCGCTCGTCCCATTGTTCTTCAAAACGGCCGCGTGGATTGTGCTAAAAGACTTCGCTGACCAGATGGCCAGTTTGTCCTTTTTGTGCTTGTTTAGTAGTAAAAAAGAAGAGCATAATTTCCTCCCAAAACTGTGCAACAATATGTAAATTGGAAATTCGCATCTGAAATAAGGGCATGTATAATGGTACAGATGATGGTTGTCGATAATACACCTCCATGTCATCTATAGATAGGACTAAAGACAATTTATACAATGAGTTGTCTATATTGTTATTTGTAGTGGCATCATACAATTAATGAGTTGTCTATATTGTTATTTGTAGTGGCATCATACAATTAATGAGTTGTCTATACAATGATATACACAGTAAAAATTTATCTATAAGATCATCTGTTAAATAGTAGATAGCATCTTTCTCTCCCCTCCTTCTTTCTTCTCTATATCATCTAAAATCTTATATGACATACACTTACAGACGGCTGATATGTATCATTGTACATGACCTAATGAGGCTAGCTACCACGAGGGACCTACATGGGTAACACTAATCCACTAGTTACTAGTTAGACTGGCGTATTGGTAAATTTTGAGTGACTAGTAGGGCTATAAAAAAAGCTCGGAGCTCGCGAACTACTCGAGTTCGGCTCGTTCTAGGCTCGATTCGAGCTCGGTTCGAACTTTAAACGAGCCGAACTCAAACTTGATCTCGAGCTCATGAGCTTTCTGAGCCGAGCTCGGATAGTTCATGAGTCTCGATTCGAGCTTAAATAGTAATACATATTAATTTTCGAGCTTACTCGAGTAGAACTCGAGCTCGAGCTTTTCTTATTATTGAAAATTAATGTATATTTGAATTATTTTGATTGTTATCGAGCTTACTCGAGCCAAACTCGAGCTCGAGCTTTTCTTATTATTGAAAAATAGTGCATAATAAATTATTTTAATTGTTATCGAGCTTCACCGAGCCAAGCTCGAGCCTACTCGAGCTTAGGCCGAGCCGAGTTCGAGCTCAGTTCAAGCTCGGACCCCATCTCGAGCTCTACCGAGCTTCTACCGAGCTCGAGCACGAAGGCCAAGCTCGCTCGAGCTCGGCTCGCTTCTGACCTAGTGACTAGGCTAGGTTCTTCTCCACTTATGGTTTATGGTTTATGTTATAGTAACTTTCAACAATGTATTTTTTAATACGAGGTCAACAGGAATATTATAGTAAAAATGTCAATTTAGGTGTATCACCAAAATCGTGATGCGCCTATTTTTTACGGCTATTCTTTCAAAATTTTAAAATTTAAATCATATAAGTCTAGTTGTCTTGTGAACAATCAAAATTTTAAAATTTAAATCGTAAAATATAAGTCCAAAAAACCTAGTTGTGGTCCTTGGAAAACTTGAACTTTCTTTTAGCTCGTTTTCAAAGCTGCTGGACCAGACGGTCCACGGTACCCACTGCCGAAAACGGTAGAAGTCAACACCACGAAACTTTACACGCGAGATCTTCTCTCTCGTGCCCAATATCGCCAACCTACGAGCCCCATTCCTGTAAAAAAACCAAGTGGAGTAAAAAGTGAAAACCCAACCTCACCTCCTCGCCACGACTCCACCCCTTCTCCTTCCTTCCTTGATCCAACACGAGCGAAGCGAGCAAACGCAAAACGCAAAGCAGCGCACTGACACCGCACACATCAACGCCGACTCCTATAAATACCGCCACTATTCTCCGCCGCCGCCGCCGCTTCCGCCTCCCCCATTTCTCTCGTTCCGAACGTTTCCGCCCCTGCGCCGCGCCAATGCGCCACCCCTCGCCGCCGCCGGAGCTCCCCACCGCCGGGAGCGAGATCCATGCCCTGGCCCCCGCCGCCTCCGCCGCGGGGTCCTCCTCCACAGGCCGACGAGGAGGTGGCGGCTCCTTCACGACTCTCCTGGGGCCCCTGACCTCCCAGGCCACGGAGCTCCTGCTGCCCCCCGCGGCGCCGGGGCCTACGCCGACGTTCCCTCCGACCCGCACCTTGTCGACCGCTTCGCCCGCTTCTCCGCCTTCGCCTCCCCTCCCCGTCCTCCCGTCCCCATCCCGCCCCGTCCCCTTCCGCCAAGCGCAAGGCCGACCCCACCGACCGCGCGTCCAAGGTATGTATCACGCTTCCGCACCCCGTGCTGCAGCTCCGCTTGTTCTCGTCGGAGCTAAGTTTGATCTTTTTTTTGCGGTGGCTGCAGGGGAAGGCGGCAAAGAAGGGGAAGGCGGCGGCAGGCTGCGAGGAGAAGGCTGCGGGCGGCGACCGTGAGGACGAGAAGCCGGCGTACGTGCACGTGAGGGCCAGGAGGGGGCAGGCGACGGACAGCCACAGCCTCGCCGAGCGGGTGAGTTCACCGTCCTCGCCGCTAATTAAGCTTAAGTCAATCCCGCCGCGGGGTTTGGGGTTTAACGAGCTTGATTATGGCAATGATTGGGTGATTAGGACGTGCTGACGTCGCTGTTAGTAGTGCCTTTTCAGGGGTTGCTTTCGTCGTTAATCACTTAATTATTCGTTCCTTTTTGTCCTTTTTTTTTTAAATTTCAGGCGAGACGCGAAAAGATAAATGCCAGGATGGAGCTGCTCAAGGAGCTGGTCCCCGGATGCACTAAGGTCAGCAGTTTCTTATCATTTTTTTCTTTTTACAAATTCATCCTTCCATTTTACACCTCATTTTCACAGCTCAACAGTATCAGAGCAGAGCTTTTCCATTTGGAAAGATAAAAATGCCAAGGAGTTTGTGCAAACTTTGGTGCATATGTGCAAAGTACACTCGTTTCTCTGCTTTCGTTGGTCTTTTTACTGCTTTTGATGCCATAGTAGTGAACTGGTCCACTAGCTGTTCGGTGCCGTGCAAGGTGAAAAAGTATGAATTAAGCAGTAACATTTTTTCTTTCTTGAGATTAAAGCAGTAACAAATTGGTTGCAGGATTCTTGTATGGAAGTTGGTGCTTGGTAAGTTGGTATTGTGCTTTTGATGAGCCAATTTGAAATATGATCATGTCAACCAATTATGTTAAATTGATGAGCCAATTTGAAATATGATATGTAGTATATGACATCCTTTTTGGGTGTTGCTATATTGGTTCTGCTATTTGTGTCTCAAAAAAAATACGTGTAACAGTGGCAGTTCCAATCTTTATACCCAAAAACTGAAGCCAACCTTTAAATGGTTTGCCAAATTATTTTGCTCTTATTTTTTCGTCATGCAATTTTTTGTAAGCTTACCATTCATTGGAATAACTCAGGGAAAGTAATTAATTTACTTAATCAACGAAGATTTTTTGATCTGTGGGTTGTATTAGGTATCAGGAACGGCACTAGTGCTGGATGAGATCATCAATCATGTTCAATCTCTTCAAAGGCAAGTTGAGGTAACTGTCGTTTTCCCTTGTAAGACTTGTAAATCCTAAATGCGCATTTCCTTTTCAACCAACTTAACTTGCAGTTCATTTTCATTGAGGCATGAATGATAAAAGGATGTTTCCTAATTTCATTGTTGTTTGGTAATTGTGGTTGGTCCAGTACTTGTCAATGAGGCTTGCAACTGTAAACCCGAGGGTCAACTTTGGTGGGTTAGACAACTTTTTGACTACAGAGGTACCCTTACGACCATCCTTTCTCTTTCATGAAGCTTCCCACAAGTTGGGTCTGCAATTCTGCATGGATTTACGGCAGCCATTTTTTGACAAGAGAAATCTTTTTACAGATTACCATTGTTGATTAATGTAAACTATAAGTGTTGATTTCTTTGGCCCAAAGTTCACTTTTAAAGTTTTTTGTATCTGAATAGCTTGGTCCGTGCAGAACGCCAGAACCTCCTCCCTGCATTTAGTTGCTTCACTCTTACTATTTTCTTTTGAGGGAATCAACAGTAGGAGAGGATCCTACCTCATCCACACACCAATATTGAAATATGCTGTTGTTCTAGTCTGGTTAAGAAGGAATATTTTGCACTGAACCCAGCCATTGAGCAACATTACCACTATAGTACGTGTACATGCCAGATATTGCCCTCCAATCAGTAGTCATACTACATGCAACAAATGGGAAAGGTGGCATTTGCCAATCAATAAGGTTGTTATTTGCCAGTGTTCCTGAGCTTCATGGTTTCAAATTGAATATTACCAATTTAAAAGTAAGAGCATGCGCGCATGTGTGCAAGTTATCCTGCCATACTTGTGAGCCTGCCTTGACAGCCTGTTACCATTACTCCATAATGTAGTTTCGCCTTTAGAAAGAAAAAGGACGCTACTAGTACTAGTACCTTACATAGTAACTAGATTGTTCAAACAATGGTCAACTGAGAATGCCCTGAACTAAATACTTTTATGCTGAAACATAGCATTTGATCAAATTGTATTGATAATGATCAAAGGTATTGCTCTCAAAGATATATGCATGATTTGAGCAGTGCAACTGGATCACATATTTCCTGCAGGAATGTTGCATTTCCAAAATACCTTGTAAAAGTTCAAATATATGTGTCTGGGGAAACACAGCACTTTCCTCTTTATTCCCCAACCTGTTGTTAGCATGCTTACTACTGCGTTTATTATAGGGTGGAAGGATAACAGGTCTGAATTTTAAGAATGGAATGGACTTAGAGCAGGTCACCTGGCCAGAAATGGGCGTCCATGGAGCAAGGCATCTGATGCAACTACAACAGCAGTTCTGGCATGGTGATTTAGCACATCAACACCAACCGCCGTCACAGTGGGAAAAGCAGGGGGATTCCCATCCTCCTGTGTTTAGCAACTCCGGTTCCTCTCTCTTCGGCTATGATCTAGCAGGCTCTAGTAAAACTGGCAAAGCAAACCTCTAGCCTATATCTAAATTTAGTTGTTTGTCATTTACTTCAAGTTTCTTAGCCTTGCTTGGACCACGATTTTGTCTCTTGCTCTGTCCAGAGCGTTTAGTAAACAAATAGATAGGTAAATGTGAAATGTGTGGTTTAGCTCACAAATCTGCAAAGAATAGTTTCTACTAGTGAAACCAACTAAAGATTTAGAAAATCGAAACATGAAATATACCGTAGCCCATTTACATTCATGATCAAATCTAGGATATGCTAGTGTTGCTCTCACATAACTTCATTTAGGCAAATATCATTGTAGAGTTAAGTAGTGGAAAGAAATACAAGTTCAACAGAAAAACACATGAAAGCATGTAGTGCTATAAGCAATTTAAGTTGCATCTCATGCACATGCTAATAAATGTACTTATTATAGACTCCAAACAGAGACACGGTATTGTTTACTTGTGGATTTGAAAGTAATGGAGATGGCTAACCTGATTGGGTGCCCGCCTTTTGGGGGAAAGTTGTTGCCGCAACTTCAGAAAAAGATCAGCTAAGAGATGTATCCTAAGGCCATAGCTAATAAACATTCTCTAACAAAAAGCATGAGCTTATGGTGCTGTTCAATTCAGCCTTTTCTGATGGCTTTTGACTGAATTGGTATTGTAGCGGTTGTTAGCTTTTCCTGAGGCATTCAATTAAATAAAAATTGAAAAAGAGGAAAAATGAAAAACGCATATATATCTATATGGACAATGCAAAGTAAAGAGAAAAAACTATGTTAAGAAAATAATATGTTTAAAACGGCTTTTAAAAGCTAGAAGTCAGAAGCCAAAAGCTGTTTAAAACATGGTATATAACTTTTGATCGAAAGATTACAAAATGCATTTGTTGGATCTTGCTCCTTTTATTTGTTGATTCAACCATTTTTGTCATCATCGCCGCTAATTTGTGTGGTATGGGGCAATAGATGTGTTCGTCAGGTGGACTGCTCTCTGGCATCAGCCGACCCAACTGGTTGGTGTAGTTGGGGCCGAATCAACAAATGCATGTCTAGAAACCATATCCCTCCCGTCTTTCCTTTTCGGCAGATGCAGATCTGGTCCCTTCGGCCCTTGTGATCACTCGTACAACTGTGAAGGACCCACTATTCTGTAACTTGTGCACTACCCGTCTAGGGAACCTCTTTCGTGTAACGAAGGTAGCCAGCTGCAACCACTACGGTATTGTTTGAAATAGCTTTTGGTTTTTGATTTTTAACCGTTTTGAACGTGGTTTTTTTCTTTTTGTTTTGTATTATTTATGGGGATATAACTATTTTTCCATTTCTCTCTTTTTTTCTTTATTTTCTTTTAATTGATGCCTCAGACAAAATCTAATGGCTGTTCAGTGCTTATTCAGCCAAAATTTAATAGCCGCAACAAAAAAAAACCATCAGTAAAAGCCATTTTGAACAGGGGCTTAACCCTGTGCCATTCTGTAGCATAGGGCTGTGGTTGCTTCGATGGTAAACGTCTAATGTTTTGAAGGAAAGACAGTAGTGAAGTGTGATCATCAGAGAGACAGTAGGGAAGTGTGAACATCAAATTAAGCAAAAACATAAACTGACCAATTTGTTAGATTTTGACATCTAGATGAGAAGCCACCTGCCACCTGGCCAAAATTTCTGTCAATCCTGGCAATTCAAATAGGCTCCATTGTAATTTGTTAGATTTTGACATCTAGATGAGAAGCTCCATTGTGAATTGCCCTGTAACTGTCCTAGGCTCCTAGCTAAAGATATAACTGAAGCACTGTCTACTGGCATGTTGTGGTGGAATCAATTGCTTTATTGGAGCACATAGGGCAGTGTAGAGGTCGATTTCTATAGTTTGTGAAAGGGTGTGTAGCTGCTATCATGGAACCCAAGCGAGTCAGCTCCGTTGTTTAGAAATTTAGATAGCAATTATGTTCCAGCATTTCCATCACCATTGCACTGCTTTTGCTTTGGTAACGAGAGGAAGGTATTAGCACTCTGCCGTCTGGATCTGCGGCTCTGCATTTTGGAGAGAAGTGCTATGGGAGGAGGTACGGGCCCAACCATGCAGAGCGTTCAAGAACCATTGACGGCCATAGGGCCCCTCCTGCCAGCATGATATCTGTACTTCATTACGGCTGGCAGAATCTGCGTTTGCCAGAAATTATTGCAGCTTCTTCAGGTACTGGTGTCTGCTCAAAGCAGAGTGGAATACAGCAAGCTCCTGTCCGGTCCAGCCATTTACCTTTATCACGCGGCCCGCCCTTGCAGCTCTGGACAGATCTCTCGTCCATGGCTTCACATTGAATGACCCTAAGTTGGTGTGACTATCCGTTGTAATTTGATTCGTACGCTTTGCATTCTTCTAACAGTCAAGAGACGACAAAAAACAAACGGACATAGTTGACTTGCCTGCTGGTGGCACTGTTATTCTATGCATGCTTTTGTGTGTGTTTTTTGGTCAGATCGACCTCCTGGGTTCAACTGGTTTTACTTTTTAGGCCACAGGTTCAAATAGATTGGCATCTAAGTTCATGGGTTGCTCGTATGTAAGTCCTAAACAACAACATTATAAGTGATGTTGGGCATTCTCTCCTTCAAAAGACTAGTTCAATAGGTGAAGTCTTTCTCACACTTATAAGTTTTGTTTCTTTCTTTTTCACAACTCATATGGGATTAAACCTAACATTCTCCCCCTCCCACATTGACCCATATTAGTTGTGCACTTCTGTAAACAGAGACATGTTAGGCGTTTGGGCTCTAATACCAAATGTTAGATCAGACCCATGAGATCTAACCGAGTTTCATTTCCCAGGTCATAGGTCTAAGTGGGCTAGGCACCTAAGCCCATAGGCTACCCGTATACAAGTCCTAAGCAACAACATTATAAGTGGTGTTGGACTTTCTTCCATAAAAGATTAGTCCAATGGGTGGAGTCTCTCTCACACTTATAAGTTGTGCTTCTTACTTTTCCATAACCTATGTGGGACTAAACTTAACTTTTTTTGGGTTTGCTAAATGGTTCAAAGAATATACTGGTTACTCAAATTGCAATATTTTTGTGAAGTCGCTAAGTGTCTAATCATTTGTGCATCCACTTGGCTCACATATGACTATATATGAACACTTTCAACGATATTTGCTAATATATATTTATTACTTTGTTATATATGGATGCCTCTACTCATTTTTTATCCTTAGGTCCACCCCTCGTTAAACTGTTGAAGACCGATGATGCAAAATTGGGAAATTTGGCTGATTTGGACCACTTTTGACTGATTACCAACCAGTTACTTGGTGTCCTTAGTTACTGTTCATCCCTCTAGTTATATCGAAAAATTAGAACCCTACCACTGACTTAGATTTTTTTACTTTAATATCTTCCTACAGGAGAACAGCAACCCCGGACGAGCAAGCTGAAGACGGAGCTGTGAACGACAGTGGTAGATAGCTGAAAGCCAGGAGAGCGAGCTATACATGAGCTGTGGGCAAAGAGTCGTGGCTGTCCATGGCGACGTCAGGTCCAGTGCTGTGCAGTCCAGGGAAAAAACTTTCGCCGTCAAAAAAAAATTCGGCAGCCAGCGAAACAGCCGAATGGAACGAAATTTCGAAATTTTGTTCACAATTTCGGAAAAAAATTTCAAACGAAATTTTCAAACTTCATTTGAATTCTGACGAAATTTAATCAAATTTGGACAAATTTTAGACAAATTTCAAACAAAGATAAATTCGGTCAAAATTTAACCGAATATTCTTGCTTTCGTTGGGTAAGGAAATAAACAAAATTACCGAAATTTTGTTCGGTTTCGACAATTGTTTAACCCTGTGCGCCGGCAACGCCAGGTGATGTACGACCCTACTAATTTTAACGTATGATTTATGATTGTTTAGAATAAATAAATAAGATTATTTTTGTTTTTAAAACGATTTATCGGAACAAACTTTTCAAAATGATTTATCAATATTCTGCTTATTCGCATAAGCACTCAACCAAAGTTGGAAAACCACTATTGGTGTGCTGAAGGGGATGGATGGATACTAGCTTTTGTGCTGCTATGTTTGTAGAGATGGCGGGCGTTGCTCTGGTTTCTGGCTGATGTATTTATGGGGTATGTCTTCCGACTAGCATAATGGCCTAATCTTAAGGTTATATCTCGATTTAGCTTTAACTTCTAGTTTCTGGCTTATTTTTCACTATTTATAAATTTCGTTTTTTTTTAACTTTTGGTTTTTTTAGTTTTTTTGCTGGTTCTTTTTTTTTCGTATTCGTTTGCGTTGTCCTTGATGAGCTAGCATATTTTTATTTTTAATTTTTTTAAATTTAATTATATCAAATAAGCCACCTTCAGTTACAGTAAAATTTCAGTCGCTACAGTGCAATTTCAGCCATAAGTCATATTTTTAGCAGCATTGTTTGATGAACAAGACGTTGGGGCTCGTGCCCTTCTTGATTGAATTGAATTCTACAAATAATGACAAAGTAATTAAGTAACCCCTGGCATATCCTACCGAGTGGCACCCCTGGCACCCCTATCAGGAACTGAATCCCAAGATCAAATGCAAAGGACAAGGCCACATCTGAAGCAAATCTACCTGGAAAAATGTGGATCCTTCAACGGATTTTCATCAGAACTCAAGACGACCCAAGACGGGCTGACGCGTAGCGCATTGACGACTTTTAGCTACTAGTAGCGCTATAAAACCAAAACATGATTCGCATTTTCACCTACTTCAGTAAAACTTACAAAGACCAATTCTCGATGTCCTGATATTTCTGACTGATCTGATAACTGGTAAATCGAGCTTTAAATTCCTGCATTTTCTAGATTAAGCCGCGCAGAAGTGCCACTGTTACCTACTGCAAATAGAATGTACTGAAGTAATTGTAAACAGCAGAAAGAACAGATCATGAATGCAGAAGCAACGGCACAAGGATTGTCGTTCCCAATTGTTGTGAATTGTTTTTCAGGGGCAACAAAGTTGATTCATCACTGATCAATGTTTTCGTTCTTCAGCAAGGCAGGAGAGCCGTTTTTGAATAGTAATGAGGACTAAAAATCAATTGTTCAACTTTCCGTATTTACATAGAATCGAACAAGTCGACAGTACATATGATGCCCAACAAATTGACATTCTATCCTACCAGCCTATCACCAACCTTAATGGTATGATGTGCATTTCCCCAACATGAGCAACGCGAGATTTGTTACTGCCAACATTAACAATATCTAGGGATAACTGAAACCTATGTTACGACAAGACATTGTACCCACCAATGAAGATCGCCTCCTATTTCATGTGCTACATTTCTGATTCAAATCCAATGTTCCAAAACCCTTCAGGCGTCATTGGTGGGGCATACCTGTATCGATGTCTGGACACACCATCATGATGCTCACACCTCAAGCTTGTAGAGTCCACCCCATCACCATTTACGCGGCCATCAGGAAGAACAGCATCATAGAACTTCTTGCACTGCTTGCATTCAACACCTCTCAAATTCTCCCGGTCAGCTTTCTTTCTTACAGATTCTGTGTATTTGAAACCTTTGTTTGCTGGCTGGATTGAAATCTTGCTTTGCTCTTTGTGAACTGGCATGCTGTTGAGGCCCTGAGTCGCAATATTGAAATCTTGAGTCTCGTCATCAGAGTTATTGAAATCCATATCTTGAGGAGGAGAGGCAGCATGAGCTTGTGCTTCTTCTGGTGTTGTAGGATTCCTGATCGTATTTTTGACAGCCTCCGGAGGTGTATCAAGAAAATCATCATGCGGATCTACAACAGCTGGTTCTTTGCGCGGGCGAGTCTCCCTCCAGTGTAGACTTGGGCGGGTTACACTAGATGATGCCTCTGTCTTTGAATTGCTAGCAGCATTCTTTGGTGGGGGGTTAGTTTGATGAGATGGTAGAGAAAGGCATGAGTTACTGAATGGACTCCTGACTGAGCTAGCATGTTGAGTAGCTTGGGCCTTCGCACATGAAGTAGGTCCTTTCTTCTGGTCTCCGGTCTTAGAAACTACCTGAATGCTCTCCTTTCTTGTGTCCTCCAAATCTAAAAAGCAAGCAAGTAAAGGGAATGTAAAGGGAGATGTCCAATCAGTAACTTCCTACATATTTAAGACACACATTTTAGAGTTTAGGTGATAACATTGGTAGAGCAACGATAGCAAATTAACAATGTTCAATTGCTCATTATGAATTTCATCTGAGGGCATTGATCAGAGTATCATGCATTATAGATCATATTTGCATGAAAAAAGAATGCAAATCCTCATAAGATTCTTCCTGGTAGCAGTAATTCAGGAAAAATGTGATGATTTACAAGACTCAAGTAGCTCTAAGAAATTGGGGAAATCAGAGGGCGGTACCTTTAAGCTTTCTCTTACTTGGAGGACTTTCAGAGGTCTCTCGATTTACCACAGAATCTACAGGAGACTTGGAGCCTTCATTCTGGTCAATCTTCCCGATAAGAAAGGTGTACTGGGACTTCAAATGCTTGTAGCTTGTCTTCAGCTGACTGTAATCCTCAATCAAGTGCCTCCGCTTATCCTGCTCCAGAAGCATATCTTTATCCTTCAACTCCATCTGCTGCAGGAGCCGCTGATGCGCCTCTTTCTCCCTGGACACCTCAGCAGCCTTCTCCCCAATCTCCCTCTCGAGCCGACGAATCGCCTCATCTTTCCTCTTTTCCTCCTCCAACCTCCCCAAAAGCTGCTTCTTCTCAACCTCATGCCTCGCAACCAATCGCTCAGCACCCGCAAGCTTCTCCTTCATCTCCTCAAGAGAGCTCCCCAGCTGCAGAAGCCTCTCCTCCGCGCGCTGCTTCCCGCTGCTCAGCTCCCTCACCAAGCCGACCTCCCTCTTCCTCCACTCATCCTCGGCCGCTTTTGCGGCGTCGGCCAGCCGCGCCTGGAGGAGCTTCGACTTGGCCTGGAAGTGCGGGAAGATCTGGCTGCAGAAGATGAACTCCATCTGGGAGACCCGGTCCTTCACCTCCTGGATGGTGGCCACAAGGATGGTGCTCAGCCCGGAGATGTACTTGAGATCATCAGCCGCGTCGCCGCCGCAATCGGCGCTCGTGACGCCCATCACCTTCCCCTCAGTCTCTACAGAAACAAATCGATTCAGAAACTCGGAATGTAAAATTCACCAAACTGCAGTATCCAAACGAGGGTTTCCGAGACCAAAACCTAGAAATCGCCCAATCTCGCCCGGCATTTCCGCGGAAGCCAGAGAAATGTGGGATCTAGAGGGGGATTAGGGGACGGATATCACCTCTGGGATTCGATTCGGCGGCGGGGGAAACCCTAGCAGTCGCCTTCCTCGCCGGCCGCCGTTCGCGCTCGCTTCGCTCTGGAATGTGAAGAAGCTTTCAAATGTTTCCTCGCTGCTTGCCAGACATGGCCAAATGGGGCGCGTATTCTCTGACGTTACGAAGCAAAGTCACATCCATTCAAAGCTAGATCAAGGGCCCAGATTTTTGATTGAATTTTGATTTCTGTTTTCGCTTATTCTAATTTTTTCGGTTAAAATAACCTATTTTTAAATAAAAATCTATTTTTATTTTAAAAATAGGTTATTTTAACACGATAATATAAAGAAATATAAAAAGAAAAAATTAGAAAAGATAAAATAAAAAAAACTAAAAATTAGAAATCAAAATTTCAATCAAAAATCGGGCCCTTGATCTAGAGTTGATGGATGTTACCAAAGTCACGGAACGTCGAGAATCCTACTGGCCAAACATGATACCGGCTGCGACGTCATGAGGTCCGGCGTCTTGGTCCACCGTGTCAGCATAGCACGACACGAGAAAGTGCTGGACCCAGTTTGACAAGGCACAGGCTATTAGGCCTATAGGTATGATTTATATAATTCTATAATTTAATATGTCTTTTCTATATTTTCTATAATTTATTATGTGTATTTTATAATTTCTACGATTTAATGTATATTCTTTGTATTTTTACAATTTATTGTGTCTTATTTAAATTCTACATATTTTCTTAACAAATCAGTTTTTCATTTTTCGAACTGAACGGGCTTACACAGATCAAACGGATGTGATGTGCCGTCCTAGCCCGATGGACTAATCGTGCCTTGAACCAGCCAGGCACAGCACGACACCCTTCTAAGTCGTGTCTGGGCCGAAGGCTCAAGCCACAGACCGATACAATATGACTCGTTTAAACTGACCAAACAGATCATATTTAATAGGTCCGTGCCTTATCGGGCCTGGGCTATGCCGTGACAGGCTGTCCTTTCGGCCACCACCGCCTGCTGCCAACATTTCGGCTGGGTGTAATTCGCATAAAAACCCCTGGGTTTATAGTTTTCACATTTGCCCCTAAACGTGATCTGGGACGTTCATAATTGATCGGACGGTTGAGAGCGCGCTCTTAGGCTTAATCGTGGTCTAGGAGCAGGCAACACGCGCGGCCGCGCGCGCGAGGTGCTCGGGGAAATGCCCGCGCGAGCCCGACGCTCTTGGAGGCGGGACCATGCTCGTCGCGCGCGGGTTCGGACGTTTGGCGGCAGCCTTCCTCGCGTGGCGCAAGATAAGCGCCGCGTCGAGGATGGCTTTCCCGGGACTGTGGGCGAGGTTACACGACTACGGCGCCGCCATCACGGCGTGCGTCGAGAGGTGGGCGCTCCGGGATGGGCGGCAGGTGCACCCACCGATGTACCTGGCGACGCGGTTGGTGATCATGTACGTGAGGTGCGGCGCGCTAGAGGACGCGCGCAACGTGCTCGACGGGATGCCGGAGCGGAATGTGCTGTCGTGGATGGCCATGATCTCGGGGTATTCTCAGGGCGGCCAGCACGCCGAGGCCTTGGAGCTGTTCATCAGGGTGCTTAGAGCTGGTAAATCATCACAACCATTTGCTCTTAGTCGCCGGGTCGCGTCATTTGAGTAACAAATTGCCCATAAGCATCTCTCACTTATCAATTATCATCCATGGGGTGCAAATGTAGCCCCAATATCTCTAGAGATAGATGATACTAGTATTAGCACACAACTAATTCATAATCCTTTGCACGACCGGACCTGCTAGATCATCGTCGTTATCTTCATTAAGATGTATTCCGCACTGTTATCCTCCAACAAAATTGTAGGACTTTGCCACCACAACTCTACCTGACAGTCTGTTATTTCTCTCACTCTCCCTATTTTCCTATTTAAGATGACATCCATCAATTCCAGTTTGGAAATTTGTTGATGGTTATTGCATTGTGGGCACCTTTCCTCCTGTAGGGGTGATGCAATCACGGGAATATCCTGAACCAACTGGATGTGTGTTTGATTTCCTTCAAGGATCAAACTACATGCAATACTAATTATGTCAAATGTGTAATTCATTTTACTTCTAACTGGCAGGATGCAAGCCTAATGAATTCACTTTGGCAACTGTTCTTACATCCTGTTCTGGCCCTCAAAGCATACTCCAGGTCAAACAAGTTCATTCTCTTGTCAAGACAAACTTTGGGTCGCACATGTTTGTTGGGAGTTCCCTTCTTGACATGTATGTCAAGACAGAGAATATCCAAGAATCTCAGAGGGTGTTCGACATGCTTCCAGGAAGGGACGCTGTTTCTTGTACCGCAATTATACCTGGCTATGCCCAGCTGGGCCTTGATGAGGAAGCCTTGGACTTGTTCAGGCAGTTGTACAGTGAGGGGATGCAATGCAATTATGTCACTTTCACGGCCCTTCTCACTGCATTGTCTGGGTTGTCTTCCCTGGATTATGGCAAGCAAGTTTATGGCCTAATACTTCGTAAAGACTTCCCATTTTTCATTGTTCTACGGAATTCTCTGATTGATATGTACTCCAAATGTGGCAAGCTGTCATACTCAAGAAGGGTATTTGACAACATGCCTGAGAGATCAGTCGTCAGTTGGAATGCAATGCTTATGGGATATGGGAGGCATGGCTTAGGGCATGAAGTTGTTCGTCTCTTTAGATCGGATCGGATAGTTTCCGACCGATCCGATTTTCTTCGGATAATTCTCGGATCGGATACAAATACGGATTTTTTGTCGGATATGGATACGAATACAATAGGCCTGATATCCGGCGAATACGGATACGAATACGGATTATCCGGATAATCACGAAACGGATATCCGAATTTCATCCAAAGATTGCCCAGCCCAAGTCAGCCTCTCTCATCTCTCCTGTCACCAGCCCACTAGCCCAACCAAACCATAAGCCTCCATTACCATTAGGTATTATGTTCCTTAGTCATATTAAATTACAAACACCACTAGCAAATATTTATGTTTATTAAAAAATAAATTTAATATTGTCAGTGGATTAAAATTTGTACCGATTAATTGATGTACTTCCGTTTAAATCATTTTGATGCAAAATTAAATACTTAATTAATTTATTAGTCATATTAAATGGTAGAAATCCATTAAGAATTATTTAGGATTTTAGAAAAAAATAACATCACTTGAAGATTTAAAATCAGATAACCAGTATGACTATTGTGGATAAAAATATTTATGCTTGTTTAGATTTCATGAATGTTTTGACAAGATAAGCTATTTATGTGTTTTCATTGATTTTGGATGTATAGTTTAAGAGATTTTTTATGTTCCGATAAATATTCGTGACCGTATTCGTTTCGATTCGTATTCGCTCCATATCTGTATTCGATATTATTCGTATTTGTATTCGTATACGAGGTATCCGTATTAGTATCCGCATCCGAGAAAAAAATATGAAAATAAATATGGTAGAAATATTATCCATCCGTATTCGATCCGTTTGCATCCCTAGATCTATGCGTGAAAGGGTGAAGCCTGACAGTGTTACTCTGTTGGCTGTATTGTCAGGTTGTAGTCATGGTAGGCTGGTTGATGAGGGTCTTGATATGTTCGATCTTATAGTCAAAGGGCCTGTTTGGCAAGTCACAAGCCGGCCGGCTTTTGATTTTTGCTACAATACCTAACTTTCAAACGAAATATTTTCTCAAGACGGGCTCTACAAGTTAAACGTAGTACACGTTAAAAGCCCAACATCTGTACCAGCCAAAATCGTAAGTGAGTATCGGTCTCTCCGTAATCTGCACTGTAAATGACCAAAATTTAAAATTTCACCAAAAGCCATAAGCCGCAGCCAAAAAGAACAGGCCCAAAGAACAAAGTACAGCTCTCAACAAAGTACAGCTCTCAACATTGGACTTCGATACAAGCATGGTTATTAAGGCGGTACGGCGAGACACGGCGATTCACCACCTTCACACAACATCGTTTATGGTGCGCGGCGTGGCGACGCCATACCCATAAGTAGCCACAATAATATCGGACTTCCAGAGGGTCTAAACAGAAGAAATATAAAGAGAGAAGGACTTTATTTCAATTTTAGAAAATAAGAGGACTAAATTGCAAAATTTCAAAACCCCTCATAACCAGCGCCCGGTACCGCCCGCCTTGAAGATTCTTCGCCCGCTCTCTCTCTCTCATTTCCCTGTCTCCTCTACCTCTGGCGCCGGCGAGGCCAAGCCAGCTTGCCGACGGCCGCTCCCTCTTCCCGTCGCCACTCTCCACCGCCCCCAAGCGGCAACCGCGGAGGAGGTGCGCGGAGAAGACTCGTCGCTTGGCGAAGCAGGAGGTAGCGCCACAGCGGATGGTGCTACGGCGACGGCGGATTCGGCTGCGGCGGCAGCGGAGGCGATGAATCTGGCGGTGGCGGCGGGATCCGGCTACGGCGGCGGCGGAGGGATCGGCGGATCCGGCGGCGGCGGATACGGCGAAGCGGCCGGCAGGAAGTGGATCCGTCATCGGCGACGACGGATCCGGCTGCAGCGACGGCGGATCCGGCTACGACAGAGGCAGTGGATCCAGCGACGGTGACGGCGGATCCAGCGACGACGGATACGGCGTACCTTCATGCCGTCCGGACGGCATAGACCTCCGGTCTGCCACAACGATATGGCGACGAGATATCGCCGATATCTCGACGCCTTAATAACCATAGATACAAGATATGCCATTTAGCCAACTCCAGCAATTTGAGTTTCATTGTTTGGTGCTTGCAAAGTTCATGTTAATGCTCATGTTGGTGAGCTTGTTGCTCAGAAGCTTCTGGACATGGAGCCAGGGAATGCTGGCAATTATGTGATTCTTTCCAACATTTATGCTGCTGCTGGTATGTGGAAAGATGTTTTCAGAGTCAAGAAGTTAATTTTGGAGAAGACAGTAACCAAGGAATCAGGGCAGAGCTGGATAGTTCTTGACAAGGTTATCCACACCTTCCATTCAAGTGAACAATTCCATCCCAGTAAGAAAGATATAGATGCTAAGATAAAAGAGGTATATTTCAATATCAAAGCAGCTGGCTTTGTTCCCGACCTTATCTGTGTACCGCATGATGTCGATGAGTAGAAAGAACACATGCTTCTTGGCCACACTGAGAAGCTGGCGATAACTTTTGGATTGATGAACATCCTCTAAGCTTGACCATCCAGGTTATGAAGAATCTTCGCATTTGTGTTGACTGCCACAATTTTGCCAAGTTCGTTTCAAAAGTTTACAGAAGGGAAATACCCCTCAGGGACAAAATTCGGTTTCATCTACTTGCAGAAGGACTGAAGGAGCTTGCACCTGTGGAGATTACTGGTGAAAGATATGATGCTATATTGTTCATGTTGCTTCGTTGATAGCTGTTTTATGCCGATACTGCAGATAACATAATAAGCAATGGACCATTTAACAGATTGAGAGGAGTGAATGAAAAATATCTTGTGCTCTTCTCTTTCTGAGTTCAGATCACTACACAAGGTCAGAAAATATTTCCTGCAAAGAACTGCCATGAGATCTTATTAGCATTCCATATAATCTTGTTGCTGCTAAAATCTGTTTTCTTCCATCTACTTTAACAAACTCATATATATTCACAGGACATACTGTGATTTTTTTTAAATTTTACATTGGAAGTTATTCTCTTGTACCTAAAACTATATATCTACTAATAATGTCGCATGTTGTTATGCTTGCAGACTCCCACGATTATCTAGATTCTAGGCTGTTTTCGAGCTTTGCAAATTTCAGTTGCCAGAGAACACTCATAAATGCGGTGTATCACCAACGACATTCTTAAGGTGATCACTCACTTTATTACAATAACCTTCGAAATGGTTCATTTCATTAAAAGGGAAGAATTTTAAAATGTATTCTATGTTGACCTATTTAGCTGGAGATAGGAGGAACCTGGAGGCAGTATATATATACACCAAGCACCATCAATCGGGAAACTGGAGTTGTTACTATGAACCAGCACTTCAAACATTTCCAGTCATCCAACTCTTGCATTTCTGCAGAGAAATTCAGACATCTTTCTGTTGCTGATCAGTTTCTTTTTATTGACGGAATACGGCGATCCCATTAAACCAAAGGCGTAGCTAAATCGCTGGCCACTAAGTCCAGTACAAAATTAGGGGTCCTGAAGATAAGCAACGGGGGATCACCCTGAACAAGAATTCTACCATGTATCGGTAACGCATGCGCCACCTTATTACAATTTTTAGGACAGAAATCAATCCGAGAACTAATAAAGTTCAGGGCTAGAAACTGCTTAATCTCCAAAAACAAGAAACCAATGACAGAAAGATTAAAAGCTTCTCCTTCTAATGCCATCTTCAGCATAAGAGAATCAGTTCTTGAAGTACCTGTATAGTGTAGAAGGTAGATGACTAGACAGGGCAACGAAAGCTGTGTGTGACCAAAATCTAACTCTGACAGCTGCAGGTAGCTTCTTGTCTCCAGCATTTTCATATCTTTGTGTGAACAAAGTTACAAACTATGTTTCGGTTGTTTACCATGACGGTAATGTTAAATGTCTTAACCTTTTGGTTACAGCCAGCTAGGCATTTTCTCTCAATCACCATTGGTAGCTTGTTGACCCGAGTCCTTATGACCTTATTGACTGGTAATGAAAGGGCAGTTTACGTCGTGTCATGTTAGGTCGATATAAAACCTATCATGGTAGCAGTAGATACAAATGAATCTATTCTGTATGCAGCTACAATTGGTTCCTATTGTTTGTCTTACCATGAAACTGCAATAACGCCAAGGTCCTTAAAAACTATCATGGCTGGCAATAGCTATTGTGGAAGCTTTCGTGCTTGTAGCTATAATTGATTACTATTGTTTGTTATATCATGGATTCATGATACTGCAATGATGACATTGTCTTAAAACTATCATGATTGGCATTAGCTATTGTGGAAGTTTTTGTGCATGTAGCTAGAACTGATTCCTAATCTTGTCTTAATAGCTTATCACGGAATTAAGAAAAATTGTGAGATTCTGAAAAGGCTTCCTTGGTTACTTAGTGCAGCGGAAACTATTATACAATAGCAGGAATTGATTCTTGGTATTGTCCATTCATGAAACTAGCAAAAAGCCAAAAGTTGAGAAAGGCTACCATGGTTAGCAGTAGCTATCATGGAACCTATTGTACGTGTAGTGACAAACTGACAGCTTACTATTAGTACTGTCTTACATGAATAGCAAAAGAACGAAAGAGATGAACAGAATTTAACAGATTGATTTCTTGCCTGCAAACTTGGCTTGTTCATCACATGCAAAAAGACAAGATCTGGAAGATAACTTGGTTGAAGCTTAGCTATATGCCAACTGTGCATTATACTTTGGGAATACCTTCGCTTTGAGGCTAGAACTATTTTGGGATTTGGAATTATCAGAAGAGACTGAAGTGCCATGAGTAAGTTCATTTTAATGCAATGTGGGAGAAGAGGCTGCGGCTCGGACGGGGGAGAAGAGGTGGCCGACGGCGGTGAGTACTTGGCGGTGGGATCTCCCGGCCGGCCGGGCAGCGATGATGGCCAACAACTTGCCTGAGGAGAACGAAGGAGATGGGGAAGGGTTGAAAGTTACGTTGAGGGGAGGTGGCCGGCTTGGTGCTCAATTTCAACAGATTCAGAGCCCTGTTTGTGAAAATTGAAAGCTTAATTTGTTAAAAATTATATTGAAAAGAGATCTGATATTGACATATAGTTGGAAATACTCTATAAGTGTTTTATGTTTCTTTGTGAAATACTTTGGAGTATGTTACAATATTATATCAAACATCTTTTCAAAATTCAGATCTTATCTGTACTTTCGATTCGAATTCCGATACTATCGCAGTGCATTAAGCGGTACTACCGCTGAACGGTACTAACGTAGTTATAATGATGATACTTCCAAAATTTCTGACAAATGGCTTATTTATTTCAAAATTTGATTTCCAATTTTTCTCAGCCATTCCCTTTACTCCTCAAAGTCACGTTGATCCTTGTTAATCCTTGCTAGCTACCCTCAAGTATTTCTTAACTCAATATACCATTTTGCTCTCAATTTGACTCTTTTTCATGAAATGGCATCCTTTCCATAGAGTGGTAGAGTTTTGATCACCTTGACCGTAGCATGAGTTTTATCCATGTCTTTACAAGTGTTATCCCTGTTCCTCCAAGTGGTATCTGTCAAAGCGATATGTTTTTTCCTCTTGCGAGCAAATCTTTTCTTATCCAACCTCTCTCACCTATATGATATCTTTTATTTATGGTATTCACCTTTACAAATGGTGTATCATCTAATGATATCATCCTCTTCCTACAAGTGATATTTCAAGTAATATTTTTTTACAAGTGGTATCCCTTTCAATATTTCAAGTGAAAATCATTGAAGTTCTCTCAAGATTGATTCAAATGGGATACTAGTTGATCATACAAGTGACATCAAGTCTTTACAAATGGCATTAATCACACTTGGTGTCATGTATGCTCACAAGTGGTATCAAGTACTTACAAAATGAATTTAATCATACTTGATATCGTTTAAGCTCATAAATGGTATCAAGTTTCTACAATTAGAATTAAGTATACTTGATATCATTTATGTTTATAATGGTATTTTCACAAGTGGTATCTATTGTCATCACAAGTGATAAATGTCAAATCTCCTGGAATTAGATGACCAAGAGGAAGACAAAGTTTAAATGGGGAGAGATGACTAAAGAACAAGAAAGTGAAGAATCCTTTGAGTGTCAAAGAAAAACAAAATACCAAGAAGATCCTTTATGTAAATGGAAGTTTTTCTTTATGAAAAACATATATAGTACTTTTGGGCTAAATCTTAAAAGGGGTAAAGTATTATTATTGGGAAATCTGTTTTACCTAATTTGCCCAAAATATTTTATGGATCTTATGAATGAATGTGTTTCATTCGCATTTGCTTAATTTGGCTTTCATGAAGCGAAAATTGATTTTGAGCTCTAGTTGAAAAATCATTATCTCTTATGCTTTCAAAGTGTATTTTAGCATAACTTATGAATGGAGACTTTTTTAAAAAAAACTATTTGAAAAGTTTCTTAGGAGTCGAAAGATAAAAGAATAATGATCAAGATTGTTCTTTCCTTCTCTCCTGTGGCTTAAAACATGAGCAGGTGCAGTTTGACTTACTACCGCCTACTGTTGTTTGTATTCTATTCAAGTGATCAGTGAAGTGATCTGAATGGTATGATATTTTGACTTGGATGATTCGAGGTGATTGAACAAAGCAAGTTGTTTTATCCGATGCGGCATGTCAAACGCATTGTATCATGGTGTACGATACATTATCTCGGGGACATGATTACAGTATCCTCTTCTGTCTTCGCTTAAGGTGGTGATCATTTGGGCTTATTTTTGGTGGCTTATGGTTGAAAAGTCTTGTGGTTGGTGAAAAAACATGGACGAGGCTTATTTAACATAATTAAATTTAAAAAATTAAAATATATAAAAATATGTTAGCCCATCACAGACAACGCAAACGAATACGGGAAAAAAGAACGGGCAAAAAGCTCAAAAAGCCAAAAGTTCGTTTATAAATAGTGAAAAATAAAGCAAGTCGAAGCGAAACATCACAGCCTAAATACAAATATGTGGTGCTGTATACTGTGCATATTGTTCATCTAATTGGTACGAACTGCGTCTAGGCACTCTGATGTCTGCCCCTTGCTGTCAAGGGATGTCTCATTGGCTGATGGTACAGAATGAATACAAAAAAGCAATAGCTTGTTGACACTTGTCGTTTAAAGGAAGAAAATATTGCCAAAAGAACTGCTCCCTCGGATCTGTTTAAATTCAAGTTTTTGACTTTTCATGGCTTCCGACTCTTCGAGATACGACTTAAGCGTTATTTTCTATAACATTATATTAAAATGTACTAATAAAGTTGTATTGTTACAAAATATATTTAACGATACATGTAATGATATAATTTTGATGTAGCCAATTTAGATAGTTTTAAACCTCTTTACGTACAGTAGGAAAGGACACGGAGAGTACGAATTTAGGCCGTTGGAGGTTTGAACTCTCCACCCGATCGGTGCTAGAATTAACTGCGTTACTTGTTACTCCCTCTTCTTTTACTTGACACTCTAGAATCTGTATCGTCAATTTTTCTAAAGTTTGACCGTCAATATGTTTCAAAATATATAGATTGGTAATATGAAAATTATACCATTAGATTTGCCGTTTAAAATACTTTTATAATATTATAATTTCATTAGTATATCCTAATTTAAAGTTATAAAACAGTCAAAGTCACTTCATCACATATCGCGAAAAAAATGGAGTACTAGACATTGGATTAGAAGCAAAAGGGCAGAAAATCCACAAGTAAACCTTACTATCATTTGCAGAACGCCGATCGCCAAGCCCTGCATCTAATCTACTGCAGGATTGGCCATCAAGATTGAAATTCTAGCACGTAGTGATGAGAAACACTAGATCCGAGATCTAGTGGTACTGGTGACAGCGAGGAGACCATCCAGACATTCAATGACAGATCCAGGAGACGTACCGACGGAGAACAAAAAATAATAAGTAGAGAACAGAAAAAAATTTATAAAAGGTTTGGCCAATGAAGATATGATCGTAGAATGCCCACTCCAGCTGCTCAAGGTACGTACGACATCGTCGGCAGCATCACCAAATCAGCTAATTCAGATTGCGCTAGCAAAGAAGAAATTAAGTCTCACCAAATGAGTTACCAGAACATTTGTTTCGTGCCATAGTGATGTAGTATTTCTAGATCTCAACTCTGCTCAAACATGTCCCCAAAGCCAGAAGACAACAAATCCTGCTAAGGTTCTTATATGGCTACGGTTTATAGATTTTGACTGAAATTTTTAAATTTTAGTTGTTTATGACAGAGATTACGGAGAGAGATACTCGCTTGCAATTTTGGTTGATACAGATATTGAGCTTTTAACGTGTGCTACAATTAACTTGCAGATCCTGTTTAGAGAAAATATTTCATTTAAAAGTTAGGTACTGTAACAAAAAGTAAAAGTCGTTAAAGAACAGGCCCAGGCCCATGTTAGTGAATAGGGCAGATAATTCAGATAACCTCCAACTGAGCCACGAAATCAACCTTGTGCTATAGCCTCACGTTAAGCTTCCCCTGGAGTCATGTGGAGTGGACTACGGCTCAGCTTAGAATTGCAGTATGATAGGTGTACCAAGTAGTGTAAAGTTGTCATGGAGAAATATTGTCATATTCAGTAGGATGCTGCCTGTGCTAACTAAAGTTGATAAATGACTGCATCCAAAATAAGCGACACACAGAATATTTGAGCTGCTAGCAAACAGCTCTGTTAAGCGGTTGGAGCTCCTTTACACTAGGCTATATACCGAACATCAATAGGCTAAAAGACTCCCACTAGCTACCTCCCAGGTATCAAACCAAGAGAACTCCAGTAACACTTGTTCCCAGCTTACATATATAGCAATGTTAAGCTAAATGCAAAGCATGACTTAAAACCATTATATTTCCTTTAGATTACACATTAAACCCAATCTGCCAAAGTTTTCGCATAGACCAGCGCAACATGCCAGAATTCTCCATATATCATACCATAAAAGGGAAACCTACACAGACCAACCTCAACAACATTCCACCAAACATCTCACCTGAACCATAGCATTGTCTTTGCGGGGATAACAAAGATATGCAATGTGCCAATTCTCCCAGAGTTTACTGGCTGATAGAAAAGTATCGTGCATGCAGGTACCATATAACAGACGATCGCTGATTACTATTACTGGTTGCAATGTAACACGCCAGGGACAATAGTACATTACAGAGCTAGCTAAATGCGAGGCCACAATACCATCCGCACAAGACGACCATAAACAAAGCTTACACAACATAGCCAACATGCAAACCATTCGGATTGACCAGAGAGGAGGGTTCTTGAAGCTGCCGAGGTGTGCCATGCATCACAATGCCGAACAACTAGATTGTAGCAGCCAACATGAAAGGAAAGGCATGGGTAATGCAGCAAAGACGCTGGATGAAGTACCGCAGATTGTGACCTTTCTTTCGTCAATAATAAGAAACCCCTAGATTTTGTCAAGCTTCTCCGCCTTCACCACCGGATTGGCCTTGGCAATTGCATCCCTAGCCGCAGTCCGATAGTCGAACTTGCAGTCATGCTTGTCGGAATAACGGTGCAGCGTGCAGTACAAGTTCCCACATCGGCAGTTGAATCCGGTAAGCCCAACCCTCTTCCTACAAGTGGTGCACCGATTTGGGCCTTCCTTCCCATTGGGGTTCGCCATCACCCCCTCACTAGGACCAGCAACATCAGCAGGCGGTGCAATATGCGTCTTCACCTCAACATGAGCAACAGTTACCTCTATGTTACCGGCAATGACAGGTTCCTTCCTAGCATCACCACCATTGACGATGCTATCGATAGAGGAGGCAGCCAGCTTAGCCTGTTCCTGCTTCATTATCATCTCCTTGTGGCACTTGGAGCACATGTTCATGGTAGCCGCACTGCCGAAGAAGCCACAGTTATTGATGCAAAGGATGGGGCCCTCCGGAGGCTGGCAACCAGTCTCCTTGTGCTCCATGGCTTGGTTAACTAAAAATCAGACACACCAGACACAGTCAAGATTACAGGTCTACAGGAGTAAACAGGGCTAACATAATTGTATTCCGAACAATCACCGCACAGTTAAAAAGTTGCAACAAAGCGTTCCATTTTGAGGTAAATAACTAAATATGATCATACGATCTTCAAGCTATAGTTTTGATTTTGTAAAACATGTTGTGGTCTATGGTCTAAAACATGCTGTCGCCTATGGTCTAAAACATGCTGTGGCCTAATGAATCCAAACCTAACAGAGTAAATTTATTCCAAGAAGCATCTTACAAAAAGGCTAATGGTAGCTTGGTCAAATACCAAACTGAAGGTACTAGCACCGCAACCTGCCATATCATTGAGCCAACAGCCTGATCACCTAACAGCATCAGAAAAGGGGAAATTAATTCAAAAAAAAAACCCCCAACTTTACGCCGCTTTACGCAACAGAGCAACAAATCTATAAAGTAGCAACCATATCTGGCTCACTGGCTTTCCCCAAAGCACCTAAAGAAGCCATCAGCTAGTCGCAGCAACCACCACGAATACATGTAAAGGAGACGACGCATTTACAACAGAGCGCCCAATTTCTCCCTGTTCATCACTGTTTTCCGCGCAAATAAACATCAAATTGACAACCGGAGCGTCTCGATTAGTTCCACAACAGGCCGGACATCACCACCCAAGAAAAATCGCAACTTTTGACCGGGAAAAACATACAAACTACCGCGAAAACACATTAAAAGTGCCCAAGAATCATCAGCGCGAATAGAGAATCACCGAGCCACGAACCTTGAACGAGACGGCCCTCGTCGCGATTCCTCTCCGGCGATCCCTGCACAGAAACCCAGTAAACCAAAAAAATAAGCAAAAAATCCGAAAAAAGAACCCGGATCGGCCAGGCAAGGCCGAGCCGAAGCCCCAAATATAGAGATCGAGCGGGCTCGAGAGCAATCCGCGATTGAATCGTGGAGGGAGAGGAGCGAGGCGCTACCAACCCTAGGGGAGGACGAGGAGGCGAGGGGAGAGGAATCGCGGCGAATTCGGTGGGCTTCGAAACGGGGGCGAAACGTGGGGAGGTGGGAGAGAGATAAAGGGAGCCGCGGGTGGCGCGGGAAATTACGGGGGTGCCCCTCCCAGGGCCCCGCCTCGATTTTCTATGCCGGCGTGAGGGTCCCCACCGTTGGATTGGAGCTAGTGTTTTTTTCTAATCGTCTTTTATTCTTCTTTTAGAGAGAGAGAGAGAGAGAGACGCAGACAGAGATTGCTTCTGTGTGTTTTGACATGGGAGTACAGGGTACTTATCAATATCATTATGCTGCTTTCACAGTGTTGCGTAATTGTAGCTAAGACACAGCTTCTTCCAGATTTATCACAAGATTAGCGCAACAATGGGTCAATAAACCAATTTGCTCGGTAATCAATGGCGAACATGGATGAAAATTGAATGTGGACTTAAAAGAACTGAGCTAAATTGATATGAGCATAGTTTTTTACTTTTGTGCAATTTAAATTCATACATAAATAAAAAAAGAAGCAAAACAAAAAGATAAATACAATGATGGTACTTCACTATTGGAAGCACATCCTAAAAATATATAAATATGTTTTCAATGAGTAACGATGTGTATCAAAATTAGCAAAATTAGTGATACAATAATAAATTATAAATGATCATAAACATTCAAAATAAATGAAACATGCCACTAAGGTGTTAGCTTAAATCAAAAGTCAAATTCATTATGTGAGATTTCATGCCTTAGAAAGGTCTTATGATTCTATCATCAATGCTTTTAAATATATCTCGCTCGATGTAGCATATTGTTAAATCATTGAGCTACTCATCGGCTACCTTGTTGCGTAGATCTATTTTGATAATATTTATTGTTGAAAATATTCTCTCAAAAGATGTCGTTGCCACTGTAAAGATCAATGTTAACTCGATGAAGCGATATACCAATGAAAAAACTCTTATCTTTTTTGGTTTTGACTATCATTTGAGCAAGTTTTGTAATATCACGACATCCATAAAAATCCTCACTTCTCCTAATATTGAGAATGAAGGCTTGGGGCTGACTTCTCCTAATATTGAGTGCTACTTAAATTGTTTGAAAATAGTTACGCAAAGTTCATATCTTCATTATTGTAAATCTACTAACAAATTGTAAAACTCATCACTATACAAAAACAACTAGATAGTATATATACAACATCAACAAGAATAAACAAGAAAGGATCATGAATTCACGATAAAATACCTGTATCGGTCCTCCCATCACTTAGAGTCAGTCCTCCCTCACTCTGTCCACCCCCTTATTCACCTCCTCTCCTCGGTGCCTCGGTGGCCTCGACCAGTGAGTGGTGGCGCCTCCTCTCCTCAGCCTTTTGGCTCCTGCCTCCCTTTCCAACTCCCTTCCTCCTCTGTCCGTCCCCATCTTCCATCCTCTCCTTCCTAGTCCTCCTCCCGACTCTGGGCTTTGGCTCCTCCTCCATCGATGCAAGCGTTGTCGCCCCAACGCAGACGGCATATCCCCTCCCCTCTTCCTCCACCCCCTCCTCTGTTGTCTCCTCCCTAATCTCCCTCCCCAGGTCCGAGCTCCGACTCTTTCGTCAACACCGGTGCCACGGCCTTGTGCAAACAACATATCCCCTCCCCTCCTCTTTCGTCCTCTCATTTGTCGAGTCGTGCCTCCTCATGTCACCACCTTGGCTTCCCTGTGAAGCCACCGCCCTACTCAGGTGTTCCACACTCACCTCTCCTCAAAATTGAATCTAGTTTGATTACATATTTGCATCTGGATGACTGGATATGGTATTCTGGTAGGGTGAGGTGGATTTGGATGTGAGGATTAGTTGCTAGTTCTACCTTGTTTGTGGACTAGTGGTTGGGTTGTGGGCTGGTCCATCTTCACCCCTTCCTCCCTCACTCAGCAATCAAGCTTCAGGTCTTCAACTGCATCCATCCATGTCATCACCGTCAGGGGAGGGGTTAGGCTAGAACCTAATGAAGCCCCCTAGTGGATTACCCCTTATCGGTAATATATTGTGCCTTCTTGGTGTCATTGTTCTCGTCAAAGCATCTGGGTTGCTCAAGGTATTCTGCCTTGGTTCATGGTATTAAGTATTTGAAGGTGGCGATGGTCGATAGCATCAAACATTAGGATAGATTATACGTAAAATTGGAAGATACTGAACTTTTGTGTTGTTTGCTCTGTGATATTAAAATTTTGTGTTTTGTTGAAAATAGTGAACTTCTATGGCTCTTTGCTACATGACACCGATCCATTATGATAGTATTATTCTGGCCAGTAGGCGAGAAATCAACCTATATGAAGAAAGAAGGGGCAAGGATGGAGGGGCAAATATGACATTTTGTATGCTCTCCCTTCTAGCCAAGAAAATACTATTATAATGGGTCCAATGTCCTACAACAAAAAGTTAGTATGTTTTAGCAAAGGCACAAATATCACAAAAGTTTAGTGTCCTATAATCAATTTTGCCTATATTATAATAAAGTAATGTAGGGTATGTACTATAGTATGATATCACCTATCAATTCATCCTGCCACATAGGAATTTTGTTGATGTGGAAGAGAGAACAATAAGAGGAGAGAGTTGTTTTCACTTGATGAAGATTGATGTATTACTATTTGAGGATGAATGTTTTATACCTACTCCACCTAGAAGACAAGAGAGCACACCACAACACTCAATTTCTCTCAAACTCTAACCCTAGAAACTCATGAACACTACTTGGTCTTAAGTGAGGATAGTTAATACTTGGTCTTAAGTGAGGATAGTTAATAGCAAGTCTTCATCTCAACCTGTTAAATAAATAGGCTAGCCAGCCTCATCTAACCCTTACTAGATATTATCCACTTAGCACCAAGGAGGAATCCCGATAACCCCACACACATGGGTTTTAACTCACACACTGCTCTTATACACGCTTTTCAAAGTCCTTAGCTTTGATCCAACTTGATCTTATTAGCTTCTCTTTGACCTAAATCGGTCTCTCAAGCGCCGCAGTTTTGCTCGAAGGTAGTTTTAGGTATTTCGCCAAAGTACCAAAATATCCTTTTTTGATCCGATCTTCTCCTTTCACTATACGCAATCGTCATGCTTGTCATGTGTAGGTGCATCACTAGCTTATCATGTATCGGCAAGTCTCTCCTATTCTAGTTTCACTGAACTATGCCTCACTTAGACCGATCAAGCCACATGATGCAACACGCCGTTTAAACTTTCCTTCAATATTTCCTATTTTTATCGTGCCATGCTTGAACTCAGCCATCTCACACTATATTCTTGATCGTTCTGGGCCTTGGCTCCTCTATGAGCGTAGCCCAATCCTCACCGTTGACTACGGTTGACTCCAAGCGACCTTGCATATCTAAGACAAAGAAATCATTTTCGGGTGCAAGTTCTTCAAAACTTAACCCACATTAGCAATAACATATCCCATACTACCTGTAACCACTGATCTAGGTGACCAAATCATCCCATGACTCAAATTTTCCCAAAATCGACCATTTTTGCAAGCTGTCTAGAAATATATGCAAATTTGAAAATTCTAAATTTTCACCCCTCTAAAATAATAATGGTTTATCATAATAAAACCATATATATTCTTACATGGTCCTTCAGATATATAGAAAACAATTATCTCTAGCATACGTACCCGTATGGCTACAATCCGCGATAGTGGAGAGTTCATCTATGTGGCTTTCTTAGGATCCAGCCCACGATAGTGGAGAGTTTGTCTATGTGGCTTTCTTAGGATCCTCTAGTTAGAGCATAGTTTTTGATGATGGTACTGTCTCCGTTCATTTTCAAGTGATGTTTTTGATTTTATACCGTCTTTGATATGTAACTTTGACCGTTACTTTTTATAATTTTATCTTATTATATATTAATAAAACTATAATATTATAAAAGTATTCCTGATGACAAATTTAATGATACAATTTTTATGTGGTTAATCTAGATATTTTTAACATATCAATGATCAAAAGTTGAAAGGCATGGATTGTCACTTAAAAAGAACGGAGATATCACTAGTTTATACCTTTTATAATTAGGTGTATAAACAAGGTCATAATAATAGAGTTATTGGTAAAGTGCAAAGAAGCATATGCCATTAATTGTTCAATATTTTGAGTAAAATTTGTTTCCAGGCGCCGCACGATGTGATTTTTCTGGCGCATGGTGCATTCAACAGCTAAAAACCAAGGCGTCTATAACACTTCATATTGAGAGTTCGAGGCATAGGAGAAACCATCTAGGTACATCTATTTCCCTAGAGTCCAACCCTTCCCTCCCGTCAAACCCACTGGCCACTAGTAGACTCTAATTAAGGGCTCGTTTGTACTGACTTTTATTGATAACTTTTGGCTGTGACTGATGAATAGTAGTGATTGATAGAAGTGACTTATAGAAGCTAGGTCAGTTTTATATGACTTATGACTTTTAGTTCTTTGCTGAGTGTATTATATAAAAAAAAGAGCAAACGATAGTGCAACGAAAGACACTACAATATTTGGACCGCCATGCGACTTACGAAATTATAACATAATAAAATGCAATGTGTATTATCACATGCGAAAGCATAAAGTAGTGACTGATGAATAGTAATGACTGATAGAAGCGGCTTGTAGAAGTTAGAGCATTTGTATTGATTTTGGCTTCTCTAAACCGAAGCCAGAAACTAAAACCAATGCGAACAAGCCCTAACTCTTCTGACTACACTATCTTAATTATTCAACCACAAGGACAGAGAAAAAATGTGGGGGGGATGCACTGACCAGGGAGTTTTTGGTTGAAATCCCAAATTTTGAAGTGTGATTAGTAAAAATGACACCCTTACAGCCGCAATTGTAAAAATAGTGCTTTTGTCCGCACGGTCACCGTGCGGACAAGCCATGGGGTGACACGTGGCGGAGCACCGCACGATCATCATGCGGTTTTAGCCACACATGGCAGAGCACCGCATAGTTACCTTGCGGTTTTAGCCATGGACGACACGTGGTGCTAAAACCGCATGGTTATTGTGCGGTGCTCCGCCACATGTCGCCCCGTGGCTTGTCTTGTCCGTATGGTGACAGTGTGGTCTTTTGCCACATGTCACCTCACGGCTAAAACCGTATGGTGACTGTACGGACGAGAGTGTAATTTTTATAATTACGACTACGAGGATGTTATTTTGCTAACTATACTATAAAATTTGCTAATTTGGCCAAAAACTCTTGATCAAGAACAATGAAAGAACTACTTGGAATCTATCACCGTCCTATCACATGACAGAGGGTGCATGCTATTTATGCATACTTGAAAATAAAGCCAGCGTCAAACAGAAAACCAGAGGCAGATGGCCTATTTTTTCTAGGCTACGCCGATAGATTTGGTAAATAGTATTAGTGGATAAAAGTTAAAATAAAAAATTCACTGAAAAAGAAAAAAGAATGGGACCGATGCCTCGGGCCGACGCCGCTGCGTCGGCGGCCAAAAGCGGAGCATCACGTACGCATGGAGAACAGTGAGTAGAAAGAAAAACTCGTAAAAAATGCTTGTCCATGCGCCAACTAGGTGTCATGTTCCGCGGCAGGAGGGCGGTTCGGTCCGTGGACGGCCGTCGGGCCCTCGGCACACGCGCCCCACTCCGCACAAACGCAGGCGCGGACGTGCGGTGGGTGCGCGAGCGAGGAGAGGAGGAGCCGGCGCGGAGCCGTGGTCCCTTGGCCGGCCGCCGGCGGCACTGTGCTGCGCGTACCGGCCTGATTGGGTCAACGCGTGGCTGAATCGTAAGTTTGTCTCGTGTACGCGGCAGGCAAGGATCGGAGTGGGTACGTGTATGGTGTACACCGTGCACTGCCTATCTACGTACGCAGCAGGTAAATATTATGAAAACTATTTGTATCACTAACATGTTTATTCAAAGTATATAAAGCAATCTTTCAACAAGAGAACTTAATCTTCATAAATACATCACTTCTAAATGTATTAGGTTGTGCCGGTTTCTTAAAAGGAAAACAATAGAAACAAAATGCGGTATCCTTTTCCACACTATATTCCAACCAATCAAATTTATTATACCATAATTCTTGAAAGGACCGTGACTGTTTGCCATCCAATGTCTGCGAAAATGAATATCCAATTACTCGGGTAGGGCTATTCAGTAAATATGCCCTTCTCACTTGATCTCTAATTTCGTTAGCATAATCTTCAATTGGTATGAGCAGCGTCGGATTGGCAATTATTTCATTTGGATTAAATTCTAGTCAAAACTTCTTTGGTTGAGTTGTACTCTTATCGGTTGGACAAGAACTACTTGAATTACTTACGAAATAGTTACATAAAGTTCGTTTTTTCATTATAGCAAAATCTATAAATAAATTATTAATTTATGTCAATACAAAGCTATAAATATATATATATATATATACATATATATATATATATATATATATATATATATATATATATATATATATATATATATATATATAGATATGAAAGTCTAAAATCTAAACTCTAAAATACTAAATTGATAAGCAAAAACTAGAGAAAAATTACCCACTCTGAAGCTGTCGGCCGCCCCTATCTCCTCAATTCTCTATCTCAACTCGACACTCGTCCGCCTGACCACCCGCGAGTCGCCTTTATCTCCTCAATTTGTTCGCCCGACCGCCTGTGAGTCGCCTTTATCTCCTCAATTCGTCCGCAACTCGCCTCACTCCGTCTCTCACTCTCTCGGCCTCGATTCAATCGCTCGCCTCATTGGCTCGGTCCGTCCATCCAGTCGCCTCCTCTCCTCACTTCGCTTGGACTCATGGCTTCCACTCCCTGCTCTCCGCCTCTCCTCCTCTCTCGCCACTCGGCGTTCTCCGTCTCCATGGCCTTGGACTCGCCAGAATCGCCGGCGGCGCCTTAGCCTCACCGCCTGCTCCCCGCCTGCTCGGCACCCCTCGTCGCCCGCTTTGACTCCCCTGCCATGTTGCCGCCAGATCTGGCGAATAGCCTCCCCTCGGCCGGCTCGGCGACACCCCAATGCGCGCGTGGCGCGCCCTCGCCTGGTCACCCCAGTCCCAGCCCCCCTCTAGCCTCTGCGTTGTGGCGGCGTCGATGCGTCTCTCTTCGCTCTGGTTCTGCCGCCGCCCGCGCGGTCTAGGAAGTGGAATGTGAACCAATTACTTTGTTGGAGTGGGTGTTTTGGTGGGCTAATGAGATGAATTTGTTAGCCCTCTTTAAGGGAAGTGGGCTGCCACTTGAAGTCTTGAATTATGTTTTTGTTGTTTGTTGTTTGTTGGGCCTCTCAGGTCTCAACCTTTGTGACTGTTCGCTGGCGTCGGCTGCGGGCGCTTGCTAGGAGGGCTACCGGAGGAGCTCAGGCTCGAGTTTTACTAAACATCCCTTGCCTAGAAGTAAGCGCAATCGTTGTTGAGCGTTGTTGTGTTTGAGCGGTAAACCTGCACCATCCACCGGTATGATATACCGATCCTCAGCAAATTTTTCCAGAGGGCCTTTAATATCGTGCGTGACATTCAACGCGGTCGAAGTTACGAGCGAATTGTTATACTTGAGCGGTACGGTACGACACGCGTCCTACGGCTAATGACGATGGTTTAAGTCCCACTAACTACGTATTAGACGTATTTAATTACTAAGTCTTAAAGATGACTGATAACTAATCATACTTTTTTTTAAAAAAACACATTGGTCTTGCTATTTTGGATTGTGGTTGATAGTTTTTATCTATAATTTTTGAAAAGATAATAGTGTTAAGAATAAGAATAGGACTCTAGTTTGTTTCCTTATAGGACTCTAGTTTGTTTCCTTATATGAGTTGTATTCCTTCTTTCCCCCCATGTACTCCCTATATATATTGCCTCTTGGGCCTCATGAATATACACATAATATATTCATAACATGGTATCAGAGCTAGGGCTCTGACCTTTTTCCGCCGCCATTGCTGCCGCCGCCGTCGCCGGGCCGACGTTGTTCGAAGTCGCCGCCGTCATGCCGCCACCAACCGGGTGGACGCCGCCGAGCGCCGCCGCCGTGTCCTCGACCGGATCGCGCCGCTTGGTCGCCGCCGCTGCGGTTCTTCCTGCCGCCACTCCCGACCTGTGCGTGAGCCGCCGCCGCCGGTCGACCTCGTCCGAGCCGCCGCCGCCAGTGTTGTCTTCACGCGGGATCTGCCGCCGCTCGGGGCCGCCGAGCCACCGCCGCCGCAGTAGTCGCTGCCGCCGGCGGTCGTCGTCGCCGCCCGCCGGTCGCCGCCGCCTCGCCCCTCCGGCCGCCGCCTCGCCCGGCAGCCGCCTCGGTCCTCTCCTCGCACCGAGTTGGTTCGGACCGAGCCGGTTCGGTGATTTTATATAAAAGATCAAAAATAAAAATAAAAACGTTGCTCTAACCGGCTGCTGTCCAGCCCGCTGTTGAACTTCGTTGCCTTGGTCGCCGCGTCTGCCGTCGCCTCCACCGATGGCTTCCGCTCCATCTCTGCGATCCCATTTTCGGAACAAAACTTCATGGAACAAACTACGGTTATGGTCTTCTCTCATGGAGATCACGCTGACGGTCTCCGTCTTTGGGGACATGTTACCGGTGCATGTCCTTCTCCGTCACCGCGGTTCAGCCTCCTCCTCGGCAACCTATTTCTGTACCTCCACGGAGCGTATGAGGTCGCTAAAGAGAAAGCAGAGGCTGCTTGCTATCGCCGATGTCGCTAATGAGGCTTTTCAAGATGCCATTGACGCTTTCGGCCGGTGTCGATGAGGCCCGTGTTCGTGCCATCCTTCGGTCGGCGTCACGACGACCATTCACCGGATATTGTTAGGCGAGGTCTACTCGATGATCCGGGACTACTTGCGTGAGCGATACCGGCAAAGCGGTGATGCTCGGTTCTTTTCGCCCGCCGTGAGTTGGAGATGCTTCGCCAGGAGATTCTTCCGTCGACGACTTCTTCCGAGCTCTAGCTAGTCTCTGGCGACAGCTGGATGAGCTGGCTTCTCCACTATGCCAGGATTGCCACGAGTTCGGGCGGATCATGATCGTCTTCGTCTTTATGATTTCGTCTGCCGTCTTCGCCCGAGTTTGAGCTGTCGAGCTCAACTGCCGAGTCGATCGCCACGACCGATCGTCACCGAGGCTCTTCGACACTTCGGCCGAGGAGCTTCGTCTTGGTTAGCAAAGACATCTGTTCCAACCGTGTTTTGCTCCTTCTTCGACTACATCGATGTTTCCTGCTACGACTACGGTTCATTCCCAGATGCCGCTTCGCTCCTCGCTTTTGCACCAACCGAGTTCAATGTAACTCTCGCAAGAACTTGGGCATAACTACGAGTTGTGCGGTGCGGCGACATAAGGCACGTGGGGTAGACGACCCAAGGGGGGGAGGCCCTTCCTTCACAGTGGATGCACCCGACTCATCGGGATCTCGGCGAGGTGACTCGCTCGGCAGCTCGCCAAGCTCTACTTCAACATTTCTCACACTCTGCGGGTTCTCGCCACCTAGCTCGACGTCTTCCCCAGGTACCTCTTGGGTTCTAGATTCTGGTGCTTCTTTCCACATGACACCGGATTCCACATCTCTCATTTCAGTGGGATCTCCTGCCCTTCCTATCTCTAGACTGCGGATGGTACTTCCTTGTCTGTTAGCTATCAGGGCACCCTTTTTGACTACTAATTTTTCTGTTCCAGCTGTTTCTCATATTCCCCAACTAACCATGCAGCTTCTTTCAGTGGGATGACCACCGACCTTGGTGTAGGGTTGGTTTTGACTCTCATACTGTTTTGTTCAGATCGACAAACGTAAACGATACTTGGGACCGGCCGTACCGTGAGGGATCGCCGTGGTCTCTACATTCTTGATCGTCTTCATCTTCCGTTCACTTCAGTTGCTCCTACCACGTCTTCAGCTGCTCCACCTACTTCTATCGCCACTGTTGCTACCACTCCTGGAGTCTTAACGCAGTGGCATCACCGTTTAGGTCACCTATGTGGGTCCCGTCTTTCGTCATTAGTTCGTCAGGGTGTACTTCGACGTGTTTCTGTTGACATGTCCATGTTTTGTCAAGGTTGTAAGCTAGGCAAGCAGCTAAAACTTCCTTATCATTCTAGTGAGTCATTGTCTTCTCGTCCTTTTGATTTAGTTCATTCAGATGTATGGGGACCTGCGCTGATTATCTCCAAGGGCAGGCATAAATTTTATGTTATTTTCATTGATGATTATTCCTGTTTTACTTAGCTTTTTCCTATGTCTAACCGTGGTCAGTTTCTTGCGATCTATCGTAGCTTTGCCATGATGGTTCGTACTCAGTTCGAGTCCTCTATTCGCACTTTCGTTGTGATTCACCGCAGTATTGTTCTAATGCGTTCGCACAATTTCTTTCCGATCGAGGAACGCTTATCGCCTTCTTGTCCGGTGCCCATGCTCAGAATGGCGTTGCTGAACGCAAGCATCGCCATCTGATTGGGACCGCCGCACACTTCTTCTTGCTTCTCACGCTCCACCACGCCTGGTCGAGGTCGCTTTACTACCGCATATCTCATTAATATGCGCCTCCACCGCTCTTAAGGATGTCAGTCCTACAGAGCGTCTCTACTCTAGAGTCCCTCAGTACATTCATCTTCGTGTTTTTGGCTGCACTTGTTTTGTCCTGTTGCCGCCTCGTGAGCGCACTAAACTGATAGCCCAGTCAGTTGAGTGTGTGTTTCTTGGGTACAGTTATGAGCATAAGGGTTATCGTTGTTATGATCCTTCTACTCGACGGATCAGGATCTCGCGAGATGTTGTCTTTGATGAATCTCGACCTTTCTTCTATCGAGATTCAGCCCCTTCCACTGCTTCCACCATTGAGACGATCTCCTGGCTGTCTCTTCCTGACTCCTCACCCATTTCCCCCCTTTCTATACCTTCACCTTCTGTGTTGCCTCCTGCAGCACCACCTCTTGCTCCTACACCTTCACCTTCTGTGTTGCCTCCTACAGCACCACCTCTTGCTCCTACGGCGCCACCGTCTCGTTTCTCTGGGTTACACTACTCCAGACGTCCTCATACTCCCTCTCCTGGTATCTTGCTGACACCGATGTCTGATTCATCTGGTGATGCTCCTCGTTACACCCTTCGTGATCGAGCAACCATTCGGCCTCCTGATTGTCTTGTCTTTGCTTCGACAGCTCATGCCCTCTCTGTCACTGAGCCTAGTTCTTATCGTGAGGCTGCTTCTCACTTTGAGTGGCAACTCGCTATGGCAGAGGAGCTTGATGCGCTTCGTCGTACGGAGACTTGGGATATTGTACCGACACATGCATGCTCGTCAGTATCACGTGCAAGTGGGTGTATAAGATTAAGACTAGGTCTCGAGGGTACTATTGAGCTACAAGGCTCGCCTTGTGGCTCGTGGTTTTCAGCAGGGTATGGTCGTGATTACGACGAGACGCTTTGCTCTGTTGCTCATATGACCACTTTGTTCGCACACTTGTTGCGGTTGGTTCCGCTCACGGTGGTCTATCTCTCACCGGATGTTAAGAATGCCTTCCTTAATGGCGCCTTGCATGAGGAGGTTTACATGCAGCCACCACCCGGTATTCTGCTCCGATGGTCATGTCTGTGCGCCTTCGTGCTCTTTATGGCCTCAAACAAGCCCCTCGTGCTCGGGTTTGCGCTGCTTTACCTCGATGATCACCGTTGGTTTCACTTTGTCGGTGCACATGATCCTGCTCTATTTATCCATGTCTCACCTCGAGGTAGAACACTGCTCCTTCTATATGTGGATGATATGCTCATTACAGGTGACGATCCCTCATTCATCGCATATGTGAAGAAGCATCTCAATGAGCAGTTTTTGATGACTGATCTTGGCTTGCTTACATACTTCCTTGGGATTGAGGTTTCTTTCACGTCTGAGGGTTACTATCTCTCCCAGCAGAGTATGTCCAGGATCTTCTTGATCGGTCCGGTCTTGACTGATACTCGCACTCTTGAGACTCCTATGGAGCTCTCTCTTGACTTCAGCCATCGATGGTGATCTTCTTGAGGATCCTACCGGTATCGTCATCTCGTTGGAGTCTGGTATATCTTGTGAGCACTCGTCCCGATATTGCTCATCTTTGTTCATATCTTGAGTCGGTTCATGGCTTGTCCTACTCATATTCACTACAGTCATCTTCTTCGTGTTCTTCGCTACTTGCGTGGGACCATCTCTCGTCGCTTGTTTTTCCCTAGCTCCACCACCCTCCAGCTTCAGGCGTACTCTAATGCGACCTGGGCTAGTGATCCTTCTGATCGTCGTTCTCTTTACGCTTCGTGTTTTTCTTGGCTCCTCCGATTGCCTAGAAGACAAAGAAGCGACTGCGCTTCCGCTCGAGTGCAGGACCGAGTTGAGAGCTATGACACCGTGACAACGAGATTACTTGGTTGAGATGGCTACTACGCATTTTGGCGCACTGTGAAGGGACCTACTACTCTTCTGACCGACAGTACAGGAGGTATCAACATTGCTCGTGATCCAGTGAAGCATGAGCTCACCAAGCACATTGGTGTGGATGCTTCATACACTCGCTCCCAGGTGCAGGAGGGTGTACTTGCTCTTCAGTTTGTATCATCAGAGTTACAGATTGCTGACTTCTTCACTAAGCCGCAGACTAGAGCACAACATTTGTATTTTCTCTCCAAACTCAGTGTGTGTGATTCACCATGAGTTTGAGGGGGGTGTTAAGGATAAGAATAAGACTCTAGTTTGTTTCCTTATAGGACTCTAGTTTGTTTCCTTATATGACTCTAGTTTGTTTCCTTATATGAGTTGTATTCCTTATTCCCCCCATGTACTCCCTATATATATTGCCTCTTGGGCCTCATGAATATACACACAATATATTCATAACAAATAGATGATAGAGACGTCAACACGAACGACGGACTTGATTTTAGGCTCCAAAAGTTGTTTGGAGAATTCGCTCCAAGAATCTACCTCATTTATTTCGACTTTCGGAGAAATTAAAAAACAAAGAACATGACCATTGATCAGTATAGAGGCCTTGTTTTTTTGAGCCATAGTTGATGATTTTGGTTGTGCCTTTTAAGACAACAGTAATGATAAGAACACTGATACAAATAACATATATAATTTTAGACTAAAAATCGTTTAAAAAGTCTGCTGGGGAAAAATAACGTATAGCGGAGAAACCGAAGAACATTTCGAAGCAAAAAACCCATCCAGAAGCCCAGAATAGCATGGCGAGAGTACTACGTGCGGCGCTCGCAGAAGTGGCCCCCTATTGTCTGCCGCCTTTTCGGGCGTCGCGCAGAAAAAAAATGCGTTTGGGCCTGCGCCGTCTCGTCCAGTCCAGCGCCCTCTTCACAGCCAACACGGCCTACTCGTCAAGCCGGTGACGTCGAAGCAACATTTTTGGACCGAGACCAGACTTGAAAATTAGGCCCAACAGCATCTCATCGAATGGGCCGGGCCTCTGCGGGCGTCGACGTAAAAAATAACAACAAAAAAAAAAGGGTGGGAAATAATTCCAGCGCAGCAGCGCTCGCTGTTTCCTCCGATCGCATCTCCCGCTCCCACCCGTCGCCTCGCGCCCGCAGGAGGAGACGGCTAGGGTTTCCCGCGGCGCTGGCGACTGCAGCGAGGAGGAGGAGGAGCACACGGCCACCGGCCGCGGCGAGGGCAAGAGCCTTTACGAGGTAAAGCCCCCGCCTCGGCGTCGGCGCTGCTCGCGGGCTTATATATATGTGCACTCATATCCGGGCAGTGGAACTGTTTCGCCGGTTATTTTCTGTTTTGGGCACTATAGATCTATAGTCGAGAGATACGCTCATACTAACACTGTAACACACGCTGATTATCTGGTAGGTTGCATTGATCACTAGTAGGCACCTCTTTTGTTTTGCCTGGGCTGTAGGTTGCATTGATCACTAGCAGGCACCTCTTTTGTTTTGCCTGTGATCTATTTACAATTGCTCTGTTGCTGTTCTAATTAAAGAGTGTGAGGAGTTTTTGCCCCTTGGAAGTTCAATTCGAACTCAACTACCGATCATAAGCCTGCATTGATTCAATGTGCTGTTGTGGCAGTTAATGTTAGATTGTTGGTAAGAAATAGGTTGGAGAAATACAAACCACTGTTTTATGATAATAGAACTTCTTGCCTAGTTGTCTGTGCTTTATTTTGTTTCAGTGTTTGCTTGCCTTTGCAATCACTCTGCCACCACAATGTGCAAAGCAACAACAAAATGGGTGCCTTTTTGTCCCCTGATTGCTTTTCTTTGCAAGCACTATCAGTGAGACACGCAAATTATATGAACTAAGGTTTCTTTGCATCGATCATCTATTCAATGAACTTAATGGGTATAACTGGGTATTGGTTATTGTAGGATGAGATGTCATTACCTTAGTTTGTACTTCCATGCTTGGTATAATGTGTGAGCAAGTGTTTATCATGTATGCAAATATAAGGTGCTTTTGGGAGCTGTGGCCCAGCTGGGCAAACTAGCCTATTTTAGCCATTTACTGGATAGCAATAGTAAGTAAACAGTAGCAACGAGTCTAACCTAGCATGGTTAGAATCGTCTGTGATACAGAATTATCACATACAGTTCTTGTTAATACCGTCTGTGATAGTTCATAGACAATTATTAAAAAGAACCGCCTGTGATAATTGAGATGTCATAGACGGTTTTCAGTTAGAACCGTATGTGATTTTACCACAGATGGTTATTAATACAAACCGTCTGTGATGTATATCTTATCTTTATTATTATAAAAATGTGAGTTGGTGGTCGTCGGTCCGTTCTTCCTCCTCTCTTCTCAGCCATCCGATCAAAGATCAGCCGTCCAGATCTGCATGTAGGTAGTTCTTCCACTCCTCGTAGGAAAGGTCGGGCCGACGCGTGGGCCATGCTTCTCCTCCTCTCTCCCCCGGCATCCTTCGCCTCCGTCATACTTGACATATTTAAAAACTTTTAGAACATGTTTGTATGTATATTCTAAAATTTTTTACCACCCGTAAGTTTTAAAACATGTAGTATAATAAAATTTAAAAATCCGTAGTAACGCACAGGGATTTAGCTAGTATGCATGAATGGCCGAATTTTTTCTATTTTAGCCCTTTTTTTGAAAAATATTCACATTTAGACCCCTGATAGTTTTAATTCCGTTTTTGGACCCGGGGTTCGGCCAGTGACCCAAGGCGCCGAGTAACATCTCGGCGCCGTGTGGTCACGGCGCCGAGTGGCCGAGCCCGCACCGGCAGGTGGCTGCGTGGCGCCGACGTGGCAAACCTCGGCCGTGGGTCGTGGCGCCGAGCTCGGCGCCGTGGATCTGGCGCCGAGCTCGCACTCTTTCCGAGCCGAGCCTCGAGCTCGTTCATTCTCCGCGCCCGCCCGAGTATCCGCCCCGCCTCCCCGCCTCCTCCCCGCCTCCCCCCGGCCCCGGCTTCGGCCGCGTGCCCCAGGCCTTCCGGCCGCCCTTCCCGCCCCCCCCCACGGGCCTTCCTCCCTGCCTTCCCCTTCCGCCCGCCCTCCGGGCCTCCCGCCCCCGCCGCCTCGCCCCCGCCTCGCCGCCTCCCCGCCCCCACCGCCTCCACCGCCCCCACCGCCTCCCTCCCCCGAGTATGAGCCGACACCCCATTCCTTCTTGCTTGTCCCATTCGATTTGTTTGGCTTGCTTGGCGTGCTTCATTGTGGAAGCTTCGGTACTGTTCGATGTTTAGATGCGATCTGCGCAAGTTTATCAATATTAGTCTTAAGTACATAAGTTTGAAATCTTCCGTTCTAGTTCGGTTTATAAAATATTAACAACAATGTCACCACACCTAGATTTTGCCCTATAGTGCCATCTAGAGGATCAAACTAGCTACTTGACATTGTGTTTGTAAGTTGTAACCTTGCGCTTACATATGATGCAAAATGTTGTATACTATGTGCTTGCTGTGATGCAAATTGCTTTATGTTGGAATTTGAGTGACCTACGATAATGTTGGGAGGCATGGTAATTTTACTCCTAATATGAAATCGGGGTTTGATGTAACCGTCTAATTTCGCCATTGTTTGGTTCTTTGGCGTGGTCATTCTTGAGATCGATTGGTGTGGAAGACCCAAAGGTGAAGACAGTAAGTTTGTCCTGTTTGATTCTCATATTTTCTCCAAAGCATGCATTCACCGGCCCTTTTCTCTGGTTGGTTAAGGTTTCCTTACTATTTAGTGCAAACCGCTAATTAAGAGTCATTTGCTTGCTTAAAATGATAAGGGAAATTAGATATTAGGGTTTATGTTCGCATTGTGTGAACTTCTGGAACAAATAGCTTTTTTTTGTTAGAACTCACGGAAGAGCTATCAACAATTTCTAAGATTCCCTTTTGCTGATTACGATTATATTACTAACTAGCCTCTGTAATGCAAGATGTTGTTATGCTTTTATTGTACTTTAATTTTTGCTATTATGGACCTTTACATTTTTTATTGAACAATATTTTGTAACTTTGAATACCCATTCGAAATTCCTAGATCCGCCATGCGGACGGTCACTTTGCCGGGTTTCACGCGAGGTCACCGCCGCCGCCCCCACCCTTCCCCGCTCCTCTTCTGCGGTGCGAAGACTTGATCGCCCTCCGTCGAGTCCATCGCCTTCACCAAGACCACAAGCCCACAAGGTATGCACCACTGCTTGCCGTAGATGTGAGATTGTGGTTAACCGTGATGAAGGGCATGGGTATGTTAATGAGTTTATACGTTGTTTGACTGGCCTGGTAAATAAAGTTGCAAATAAGGATTCATATGCTGATGCTTGTTATGAGCTCATACTTATTGATGGTATTACTGTGTGAAGGTATTCATCTGTATGAACTAGATGGACAACCTAGTCACCCTATATCATGGAGGCGGTGTGACAAGTGATGATTATGGAAATGTTCGATTTGTTGAAATGCAAAGGTGCCTCGATATTCGATGATCGGCCGTCGTTTAGTGAGTTGGTTGCTAGGGCCCGGAGGAGGTACATTGTCATGCAAACGAGGAGAGCATCACGCTTGAGGGGTTACTTCACTTGGTTCGAAAGATACAATTCTAAGGCGATTGATCTTAATTGGTTGTGAGGATCAGTTGGACAAATATGTCAAATTGGTTATGAAGAATGAGTTCCAATGTTTGGACCTTGTTGTGTGAAAGGTGTCCATTGATCCCACCCCTCATGGTCCATTGATCTTAATTGGTTGTGAGGATCATGCACCCTTTGACCCTCCGTTACCGGACCTTGCGGTGGATGTGGAAGAAGTGCACGAGGTGCCCGATGCTCTATCTCGCCTGAACGAGGGTCGATTTCTCAACCGATTCGAGTCGAATGTCGGACCGATGATGTCGTGGCCCCTCGTGATCATCCCGTAAGTGTTGAGCAACTCTTTAGCCTTTTCCCGTCATTCCATGCTTTTGTCTCAATCCCATCGTTTTCGTGCTTATGATGTAGTATACATTCCTGATAATATGGGTGCTCCTCCCGTTGCTCCATCTGGCAACGTTGAAGAAGTCTGTAGGGACTCCAACAGGTGGATGTTCAAATTGTGGATGATCCGGAGCCTTACGAGATCGCTAGGGCCGTTGATTCGATGATGACCGCCTTTGGAGAGCGACCGAAAGTGATATTGAGTCGATCAGCGTTATTGTCCTGGCCGGGATCCATCAGTTCATGAATTCACGATCTTAGGCATTCCCATGAGGCTTATGCAGAAGGAAGGGATGACGAGTTGCTAGATGCTCCTGAGGCCGGGTCAAGCATGACAATTGAGAAGGGCATGGTGTTTGAGGACTTGTCAGCATTGAAAAGGTGGCTACGGGGTATTCATGATTTGAAAAGGCCATTCAAGGTGAGGCATTCTTATGTGGAGCGGAGGTACAGTTGTGTGAGAAGGAAACATGTGAATGGAGGGTTTGTGCAAGAAAGCGAAGGACACGAAAGTTCAAGATCACAAGAATCGTTGGCCCACACACTTGTGCCGAAGTAGAGCTCAAACAGAAGCATCGGCAGTTGACCTCTACCATTATTGCTAAGTCATTGTGTCACATAGTAAAGGGAGAACCCAATATGAAGGTGAAGATACTAGCTGGGATTGTTAAGGAGAAATTTGGATACGCGATAAGGTATGGAAAAGTATGGAGGGCAAAACAACGCATCTGGAAGATGATATATGGGGATTGGGAAGATGAGTACTTGCAGTTGCCAGCACTCTTCAATGCAATCAAAGCGGTTAATCCAGACATGCATTATAAGTATGTCCCGAAACCAAACGAATGGACTCAAGATGGCCACTTAGTCAGGTGCAAGTGCGTGTTTTTCGTTATGTTTCGTAGTTCGTCTAGTTGTTTTCACATATGCAATTTGCTATGTTTCTTGTTTAATTTCTTATTATTTCCATTATTTCATGCATGTTGAATGTTTTGTTTACTTCTATGTTGGACTGACAAATTCATTTTTTAGGATGGAGGCCATTCGGCCCACCTGCTAGACCCAGACTACGAGGAGAACCACCGAGGACGGCTCACCGTGGAGGGAGGGTACCGCCTTTATCACTTCTGTGTAATTTCATTTTATGTTGCCGCATTAACTAAAAATTGGTGTATTCTATACAGGAGCTGCCCATCCTTCCTCCTCGAACTCATGACGGGTTCCTGGACATGCGGTACGACGAGAGGTACACTCCCTTCCTGGAGAGGGCGGCCTAGACGCCATCTCTTACTGTGTTCGCCGTGGGTTGCCCACCTTCAACCCCCGCCATCACTTGACCGATTGATGTGTATTGTCCTAAACCATTGCTCCACTTGCATGTTCATTGTTTATCGGCTATGTTCTCCTAAATTCGCTGACATGTAGTCCTCTTTTTTGTATCATGTAGGTGGAGGCCGAGACTCGCCTTCCACCTCCCTTTCGGGAGATGACTATTACGCTCCGGGACACTCAGAAGATACTTGGTGTCGCCATTCACGGCCATCCAGTGATCGGACCGTGCGTGCCTGCTGGTTGGAGAGCCCGAGTGGAGGCCTTCCTCGGGAGAGCTTCCTCATGAGGCGAGCCATCGCGCTCGGAGTTCGATCACATGGCTCCGGCAGACTTTCGCGAGTGTCTGCGGATGCGACGAGCGAGCGATGGCGTACTACTACAGGTAGGGGTGGATATCGAGCTGACTTGTCGTCTAATTGAGCTTTTTTCTAAAATTGACACAGTTTGATTTAATATCATTTTACATATAATTACAGGGCATGGATCCTGCACTTGTTTGGTGCGTTCTCTTCCCCGACGGAGCACGGGGATACGTCGTGGATGTACATCCACCGCCTCACCGGCCCAGGACACGGCGGGCGATGCAGTGGGCTTCCGGGGTATTGGCGTTCCTTTACCGCCACCTCTGCGAGGCGTGTCGTCGGAGTTCGGCGAACTCGACAGTAGGTGGTTGCCTCTACCTCATCTAGCTGTGGATGTGGTGTCGTCTACCAGTTGGTCGTCCCACGGTTTCGCCTCCACGTCCGTTGTTCGCAGAGGTTCCTCGTGACCGTCTATATGTCAAACGAGCCTCGTGGCACCCACATGGAGTGTTGCTCAGGGGGCCGTCTCGGACGTGGCTGGCCGTCGTGGAAGTGGCACGCACATATGCAACTAGGGTTCGCGCAGCAACATGTGGGATCATAAGAGCTTCCTATGTTGACGACCTCCTCGTTGCCCCTCTCGCGTTGCATCTGTTGGCGGAGGTCGTTGTTATCCTCACTGAGAGTCTCGATTCGGTCCTCTAACTCCAATATTCGCTGCCATAATGTATCCACATAATAGATAATATACCGTTCATGAGGAGGGTCAATCCAGCGGGATAAGTCGCATTTTACCATCTGCGGGAAAGGACGGTAAACATGGAGGGTCCATAGGTAATAACAAAAAATGTAGTATTACTATTTTCTACCTCAGAGCGTGGGCATCGGAAGAAACGTCGCCCGCCATCGGACGGGCCATCCAGGACCTGCACGACAGCGTACTCATTGTGTCTACATTTCGCCACGATGGTTGAGCACGCCTTGGTACCAAGCGATGCTGCATCAAGATCTCCTCCTTTCTAAGGGAAGGTCTTCCTTCGGTGACCCAAATTCCACTGGCCCATCCGCTTCCGACATGATATTTTCACAACGGAAGAGAACGTACTTCGTTGTGTGATTTACATGGTTCTCTGCGTACAATGCCATGTGACCCCAACCTGGCTATTTATACCGAACGGGAATGACTTACTGCAATGACCACAACTGAGATGGCAGCTTTGCGTAGTGACATGACAAAAGAGGCCAGCTTTGCGTAGTGACATGACAAAAGAGGTCCGGCTTTGCTCAGTGACGTGACCAAAGAGGCTAGCTTATGACAAAGATCACGACATGACAAAAGAGCCCAGCTGACAAAAGAGCCCGGACATGACAAAGAGCCCGCCTTTGCGCGTGACATGACAAAAGACGAAAAGGCTACGAACTATGAATTTATTACGAGACTACAGTGCTCAAAAGCCTACATAGGAACATTTATTCTGAACCGAATCTGAAAAGCAAAAAGATTCGATGCGACACCATCTCCATGGACTATGCCCACTGCACCAGCTAACATGCCTACATAAAGGCCTCCTATGTCTTCCATACCACATCTCCTCCTCAAGCCATCACAATACTACTACACAACAATGTCTTCCTGGAGTTCCGACCCATTTGGAGTGCCGGAGTGGCATGAGCGCCCGAAGTGCCATTGCGGCTTTAGGACGATGTTGGGAGTCTGGACGGATCGAGTACAACGAGCCAAATACGGCCGTAGGTTCTTCAAGTGTCCAGACCTGGATGACGACTTCGTGGTAACGACGACAACTAAATCATTTGTTTCTCGTTATCGTTTTTCAACTTGATCCATGACATCTACCACGCCACACATAGGCTTGCACGTTCGTCGAATGGGTTAATCGGTGTCGCGGTATGGCCAAATAACCAAGCGGTGGAGGTGGAAAACAAAGGACAATACTTTGTCAAGATGACTCAGGCTCGCGAGGTGGCACGCCAGATGCGCCTTGAGCAAGAGCGCCGCGTGATAGTGGCACAAAACCGTCTGAAGGCCAAGGAGGATGCGCTGCAAGCTCGTGAGGCGCTCTCAAGACCAAGAGTGACAGAAGAATGATGCGGCAAGCCATCCTCGGGCCCAATAGAAAGGGAAAACAACTACGCTACACCCAAGAGACAAAATGTAATAGACCCACGCTATCTACGGTCTATGCAATCCTATTATTATGCAATCGTATTGTGTTTGCCTAGTCATGTATCGACGCACTTGAGACTACCGGTATGACGGTATTATGTGATCGGTGCTTCACTAAACTACAATTTAATAGAGTGCATAATGTTGCCCACCCATGCTTGCTCCAAAGAATATCTGCATAATTGATTAGTTTGCATATAGAAAAGAACAGGGAAATCATGTCTACTCAGTTCAAAATTGTAAATCATTATATGCAAAGTTCACATTTTCAAGCACACAAATGTCTGCAAAAGAACAAAAATTGTGTTTCACACAGTTCATCAATTTTCTAAATCTTTCCAAAAGTTACGGATTATTTTGAAGGCGCCGAGCTGGAGCGCCACCGACGATGGCAGCTCAATTTGCCTGACTGGCCCGGACCGGCCACGGCGCCCACCCAGCCGAGGTGCTGCCACGTCGGCGCCACGCAGCCACCACGTTGGCGCTGGCTGGGCCACTTTCGGCGCCGTGTACCACGGCGCCGAGATGTCTTCTCGGCGCCGTGGGTCACAGCGCCGACCCCCTGGGTCCAAAAACGGAATTAAAACTACCAAGGGTCTAAATGTGAATATTTTCCAAAAAAAGGGCTAAAATAGAAAAAATCGGCATGAATGGCGCGTGCTTCGTCTCCCCAATGCGTCTTTGATCGCTTCGTCTCCTCGATGAGTCTTTGATCATTTCATCTCCCCGATGCATCTCTTCATCTCACACACCAAATTTATAAAAAATGATCATCCGCCATGTACCGAAGTTGAATCCCCATATCGCTGATACAACATATCTACTCTCAAGCACAAACAAATGGCTTCAGCGAACTCTTCCTTGTCGCTTGAATTGATGGCTAAGTTGGCCATCCTGTATGAGCACCTCGCTGCCCTTATGATGGTGGATGATGCGGAATGGCACTGTGCCAACAGTGTCCTCCCTCGTATGTCCGATTATTTGCCAAAGCAGTGGGCGTATTTTGGGTTTTGTTCGCTGATGATCCCGAATCATCCAATGGCGACCATGTTGCCTACGACGTTTTGAAGATGGAGATAGCATGCTACCTCCACCACTAGAAAAACTTCGAAGCAATTAGGTTTCTACTTTTTTTAATATTTTGTAAGAAGCGGCTTGCCACGCTTTTTGACCATATGTAAATACAAGCAGTTGAATTTGTACTTACTATCTTCTATATATGTAAATAATTAAGTAATACATATTTACTCCTAAGGCATTACTGAATTTGCATTTATGTATATGAGACTGTGTCATGTATGTTTGAATTTTCATTTATGTACATGAGAATATGTCATATATATATATATATATATATATATATATATATATATATATATATATATTATAAATTTGCATTTATGTATATGAGAATGAATGTAGAACCATCTGTGATGTTAATTATCACATACGGTTCTAATTGTGAATCGTCTGTGATGCATATTATCATATATATATATATATGCATTTATGTATATGAGAATGAATGTAGAACCATCTGTGATGTTAATTATCACATACGGTTCTAATTGTGAATCGTCTGTGATGCATATTATCACCGATGGTTCTAATTTAGAACCGTTTGTGATGTATATTTATTACATACGGTTATAAAGTAGAATCGTCTGTGATGTATATTATCACATATGGTTCTAATTTAGAACCATCTATGATGTGTTCAATCTATTTATATTCGGACTCTAGGGTTTGCCCAAGCCCCTACACAGGCTTAATATATCTCTAACTCTCCTCAAGCACGAGCTACCGCCTCCTCCTCGAGCATGCCGCTTCCTTCCCAGAGCCAACCGCCTCCTCCCCGAGCACACCGCCTACTCCCCGACGGCCCTCCTCCCTGAGCACGCCTCTCTTCCCTGTGCATGACGCCTCCTTGGTTACTGTCGGAAGGCTTGGATAAGGCCGGTGAGCTGATTTAGATCTGGGGCGTGTTCCTCATCCTTCTTGTTCTTGGTCTTCGGGCGCAAGGCTCGGAGAGGCCTTTAAATCCATATGGAAGAGATGAGGATTCGGGCAGAACTCAAGAGCTCACCACACGAATCTTGCCCTTACTGCCTTATCGGTGGCTTGGATTGCCATCGCCTAGTGAGCTTTACTTTGCATTCTTGTATTACTGTTGTGCATAAGTTTGCCATGCTAGTTTGAAATCAGTTTATTATCTATGAAATTTGTGAATAATACTAGCACTAGGAGGACTTTGCATGATAGATTGTGGGTATTGAGATTGCTCGATGAGGACAAATTGTCGAACTTGAGATCATTGTGACTATCTAGAAGTATTCTGCTAGTTTATTGCTTTGTCAATTGCTAGTTATATACATTTGTTCAGTGTTTCTCACTGTTGTCCTGTTATGAATATTGCCAAAATTCTGTTGATACTACAGTAGCATTTCTCAGTTATCTATTTCTAGTAAGAACTGCAATTGTTTTGTCATTATACTGAGGTAATTTAGATCGGTAAAGTAGCATAATCTAGAAGGGATAGTCACTCTGATTACTGATCTATTGACAAAAGTAGAGAAGGCCAAGATTTAACTCTTGAGCAACTCCTCAACCGAGAGCAAAATAAAATATCAATTCTGTGCATTATGCAGATTATTATTGCCATAGTTCAGCATATTATCATGTTTAAATGACCTGAATACTTTATCTATATTGAGAGATAATTGGTTTATCTATGTTCCTCGCTCCCATGGGTGCCTTCATCACCAAGGTAAGAATACCACTTATTAATGCTTCCTACCACTTTAGCTTCACGATCCGTATGACAACCATTTGCAAGTTGGTATATCTGAAGTAGAAAAATAATTTTATACAGCACACACCAAGTATATATTACAGAATAAGGAATGAATTAATACTTGGTGTGTGCTGTATAAACTTATTTTTTCTACTTTAGATATCACCAACCTCCACTAAGGAACCACATGTTATCATTACTAATCACCATATTGGTTATTCTTATCTTCCCCATGCACTGGAAGCAGTACTTATATATTTTATGGTAACACTAATATATGTAGTCTTGCACATCCCATAATTTAAATGAGGTAGAGCCAAAATCAGATCCCATATAATACTTGTGCTTCAAATGACATAAAGCAAATCACACACTAGATCTAGTGTGATTTGCATCATGCCCTTTGAAACCCAAGGGTGATAAGGTGAGCTAGAGACAAAATTAGATCTCATACCACACTTGGCCTTCAAAAGGTATGAAGCAAATCACACACTGAATCATGCCTTTCGAAGCCCAAGTGTGATTTGAGATCCGATTTTATCTCTAGCTCATTTAAACTGTAGGGTGTGCAAGACTACATATGTCGTGTTACTATGATATATATATATATATATATATATATATATATATATATATATATATATATATATATATATATATACTTCTAGTGAATAAGGAAGATATGGAAAACAAAAAAAAAGGTGATTAGTAATTCAAGTCCTGTAGAATTTCATTGAGGTTCGTCCGATCAAGGCCATAACTGCATGAGAGTAATGCGTATATATTTGCCTTGAAAAATATTTTTATAATATTATATTTTATTAATTTTAATAAATATATTAAAATAGAAATAAGTAATCAAAATTATATTTTAGGACCGCGTCGAACTGTCAATGTCCAAAGCGACTTCGTTCTGTGCGATGGGAGGGAGTCATGGAAATTGAGAGTAATTTTTTTTAGAAAAGGAAGAAATGGTGGGTACCTTATTACATGTGCCAAAGTTGTCGGTGTATACCACAGCTGGCTTTGGCTAAGAAATTCCAAATCGAGGGGGGCCAGGGTCCAGGACCTAGTTAATTTTCCCTAACGAAAGCTGGCTTAACGAGAAATTAGTAGGACCGTGCGTCTAGAGGAATCTAGAGGAATATCATCGCGAGCACGCATCAACAAGGCCGTGCGTGCGGCCTTCCTCCGAGGAGGAGGAAGAAGAATTTGGCAGGCAAGAACGCGGGATGCACGGCGCACACGCAGGCGCGACTACACGCAGGCCTTACACTATCTCTAATATTATATTTTAACCGATTCAAATAAAAAAAGAAGACATTAAATCAATCTAATATATTGAAAAAGTTAATTTCAACAAAAAAAATCATAGAACCAGACTCTACTTAAGAGTCGATTTAAAGTATTAAACAATCCATATGAGCATTAAATAACTATATAGGAGAGAGTATGGTTGAGAGATGATATTATTATTTTATATTTTTAATGTAACATTGGTCCTAGTTATTAGTATAAATTGATTATATATATATTAGAGAAAAATAAACTTATTTTCTCAAATACTTACGAAGCATAGTTTTAAGTCTTACCTCGATTCAGTACATTAGATATGCTCTTGACTCCCTCGCTGCTGTGTTGGTTACCGCTGCTAATGTCCGCGTCTAAGCCGGCACGACCCGGAGCAGATGCATGCTTGCGCGCGCGGGCATGCACGAGTGGGCGTGCATCGATCACTGTGCTGATCGTGTGTAAGTAGCATGCAATTAACTAATCACTTCTCAAAAAACAATTAACTAATCTAATCTAATCTTGACCTACTCCTATAAACGTTTGGGGAACCACTGATCTTGTGTTGGATACACGTGGTGAGTTACGAGTATAACCCTATTAAATTGAATTGGTGGGAGTAATCCCACGTTTCAGTGGTCATGTTAATTGAAACTAGCAGGTTTGTTCGTGTAATTACACAATTATATAATATGATATAATTGGATTTGGTATACAACTCTATCGTCTATGTTTGAAATATAATTGTATTTGATGTACAACTCTAATATACATATATAATTAATCTACACCGTTATAATTTGATCCCACCAAAATAAGTGGTGGAGATGTTTCTCTTTTCTCTTGATTAATGTTAGAAGTTTTTGTTTTTAGGATTATTGTGGGATTTTCTTACTGTCAAAACGAAAGATGTGCTTTAAATCTTAGTTGTTTTTATTTATATAGATATTTAAAATTTGTTTGATTATTTGAATTCTCCTCATTACGATTCTTTTAGAATTCATTGGAGTACTAGTGAGTTACATCCTAGTAGTTGGTGTAGTTATCTTTAGATTTACAAATACAAGATCACCATGGAATAACAAATATGAGTAATCTAAGAATAACTTACCAAGGAGTGTACTTAGAATAAGAACCAAACTCTAGATTTACAGCTGAGGTGTCACACCGTTTAACTACAGGTGGTTGGTCCCGGCTTTGGGCGGTTGATTTCAACATTTTCCTTGTCACGAGGGCACTCCACAAATTTATTGTTTTTATTTAAAGATGAGATACTCAATGATTTTAGCTAGAGGCTTGAAAGAGAAGAATGGGGTAGACATGGGGATCAAAGACAAAAGCAAAAGATAAGAAAAAGAAAGTTGTGGAGAGAGGAAAGAGCATTTCCTGGCCTCTTCCGTTCCGCTTTGTCAAGGACCGTGAATTGAGGGGAAAGAAAGAAAGAAAAGCCAAGGTACGTGGCACACACGGCCGAGATCCTACTAATAACAAATCAAATCACAAATCAAATCAAGGGATCCCGTTGATAGATTGGCTTCTTATTTTTAAATCCTAAAAGCTGTTTTTCGATTTCTTAAAACAAGAGATTGTCGCTTTCTTAAAATCCTCTCGAACCTTTTAGGACTCTCGAATCCTTAGCCTATACAGGAATCTAGTGCCAAAGAATATTCTAACCTCTAATCTGCTCGTCCGCCTCTTGTTCTTGATGAGTTCCTCTAGCTTCTTGCTTCTTTACTTGGGTTCTTTATAGCCTCCCCGCATAGATTTATATAGTACATTTAGTTTTCTTTCAAAGAGTAGGAATCCTACTATAAAGAGAAGTAGAAATCCTAATCCTATTAGAATTCATTTAATAATTCATGTAGATCATATTTCCAAGTCCTGAAGGAATGTGATATGTGTCACTCTATCTCAATAATTCTTACTTTGATGCTTATCCATTGAAATCACTACACTTGTAATATTCTTAAAATAACTCTCTTAAGGATCTATGAGTGAATAGTAAAAAGGAAATACGTTAAAATAGGATACACACACTTTTAGAGAGTAAGTTATTTTCTAGAACAAGCAGGGGCGAATCCACCATGGGTGTTCGAGCACCCCCTCCTCCCACCGTGGTTGAAGAAGACCCAGCCGGCCCGGTCGCCCGGAGGTTGAAGAACCGGAGGTCGGACTGTCGGAGGATGAAGAATAGCCGAGTGAGTCGGAGTTGAAGATTGAAGAAAGCATGAGGCCCAGTCGGTGTTTTAAGGCCCAGCGCCGTAGCCGGCCCAAATCAGTGGTGAATCTTGGCTCAAAACCCCAAGGACACCAGACAGTAGATAAGGTCACGAGGAAGATGAACAACACAATGCGATAGTGATAAGGTCACAGAGAGGCCGAGCCGCCGAGACACTAAGTCAGAGAGGGAGTACCGGAGTAGAGATCACCGTCACGAGTCGTGGAGTCGGCAGCCCGCAGCCTGGCGCGGCGGAGGGGGAGCCGAGGAGGGGGAGGGCCGGGAGGCGGTCGGTGGCCCGGCACGGAGGACGGCTCTACATGGAGAAGAGGGGATGCGGTTGGCGGTCGGCCACTTGGTGGGCGGTGGGTGGGCTAGCGCTTGGCGGGCGGCGCACAGCGATGGGCGGCATGGCGCTTGCATCGGACTTGATCGCATAAGAGACGGAGTCACGGAGAGGATGAGGCGACGAGCGATGACACAATTCCCTATTCGGTGATTCGGCTAGATGGCTATATTCCCTATTCATTCCCAACCCCAACGAGGCAATGAAGTGGTGTCTATGCCTCTGTGGTGAGCTGTGAGCAGGTGAGCTAGTGAGTCCGTGAGACCATGAGGGTACTAACTAATCTGGTTAGTGAATGTGAATCCCATTTTATTATTGTTCTACTGATGCAAATTATTATTTAATCGATACTCCACAATAGCCATTAGGCATTAGTCAATTAGCCAATTTGTTTAATCAGTTGTTGACTGCTTGTTGTTTAATTATTCTTAGATTTACAAAAATGGAGAAGCGAACTTTGCACAAATATTTCTCAAACAATGCAACTAGCAGTAACCCTCTAACCATAGAAAGCAGAACTGAAGCAAAAAGGTTCGACATGAATTTAATTTAGATGATATTATTGTCGATCCAGCATGTCGCAAACTAATTGAAGATTATCCTAATAATTTTAAAGATCAAGTTAGGAGAGCATATTTGTTAAATGGTCCAACTCAACCAATTGGTCATGATTTTCCAATTAAAATGCAAGGTTCAATTTCAAGATCCTTTCAAGAATCATGGTATAAAAGTTCGGTTAGCTGGAATATAGTGTGAAAAAGGATGCCGCCTTTTGTTTCTATTGCTTTCTTTTAGAAGCCATCACACCCCACTCACTTTGGGAGGGATGTCTTCACAAAAGTTGGGTATGTGAATTGGAGAAGTGCTATGAAATCTTTCAATCAACATGTTTGTGGACCTACTAGTATCCACAACATTGCAATGCTAGTTTGTGAAGATTTTCAGAATCAAAGAGCAAGTGTAGATCATAAATTAAATACTTATAGTAAGGAGTCTGAAATTGCATACAAGATTCGTTTGACTGGTTCTTTAGATTGTGCAAGATATCTCATTCAACAAGGTGAAGCTTTTCGTGGACACGATGAATCATCTATTTCCATGAACAAGGGCAATTTTGGAGAGTTGGTGGATTGGTACATTGATAAAAAGGCAGACATGAAGGAGGCTTTTGAATTTGAGGGTGGTGGCAATTGTTTGATACTTTGTCTAGATGTACAGAAGGAACTCGCGAAATGTTGTGCACAGGAGGTCACACAGGTGATTAAAGATGAGATTGGAGATAGGAACTGTGCAATGCTTATTGATGAGTCCCGTGGTTCATCAATAAAGGAGCAGATGTCCGTGATTGTGAGGTTTGTTTACATATAATGTTTTTTAGTCGTATCATTTATGATTTGTGTATTGTGGTTTTGTTTTAACTTTGTACAATTCATATTATGTAGGTTTGTAAATAAAGAAGGAAAGATCATGAAAATGTTTATTGGTATTGAGCATGTCACTTGTGTACATCTATTGCACTGAAGGAAGCTTTGGTTCGTGTGATTGCTAAGGTTGATATACCTATTTCTAGGCTACGCGGATAGGGTTATGATGGAGCTTCAAATATGAGCGGAAAATTTAATGGCTTGCAGAGATTAATACGGATGAGAATCCATTTGCTTTCTATGTCCATTGTTTCGCCCTTCAATTGCAATTAGTGGTTGTCACTTTGTAAGTTGTAGTGGTGCTATTACTGATTTCTTCAACTATGTTTCCTTGATAGTGACCACTGTGAGTTCATCTTGCAAAAGAAATGATGCTTTGATGGAAAAGCATCAGGAAGTCTTATTGGAGAAAATGGAGAATGATGTGCTTTCAACAGGAACATGCTTGAATCAGGCAACTGGCCTAGCTAGACCTGGAGATACTAGATGGGGCTCACATCTTAAAACATTACTTCGTATATATCAAATGTGGGAATCAGTGCTTGTGGTGTTAGAGATGATATGTAAATATGCAGTATATCCTTCAAGTCATGGTGGACCAACAGGGTTGATACAAAAGATGGAGAGCTTTGAATTTGTGTTCATCATACATTTCTTAATAGACTTGTTAAGCATTACACATGAGTTACCACTTTCTTTGCAAAGAAGGATCAATATATTATTGAAGCAATGGGTTTGTTGTGGATGTGAAAACACGCTTACAAGACATGAGGGACAATGTGTGGGTGCCATTGTTCAACACAGTAAAAAGCTTTTGTGAGTCAAATGAGATTGATGTGCCATGGATATCACATCGGAGTAAAGGGTAAATCTGCACGTTGGAAGCATAAAGTTAATCTCCTTCACTATTATCAGATTGATATTTTTAATGTTGCTCTTGATGCCACTATGGCAGAGATGGATCATCGTTTTAATGAAGTTTCTTTAGAGTTATTGATATGTATGTCTTGTCATGATCTAAGTAACTCATTCTCTAAGTTTGATGTGCAAAAGCTAGTTCGCTTTCTGAGATTTGTACAATTGATTTTACCATAGCTGATTGTTTGTTGTTAAGAAATCAACTTCAAACATTCATTCTCAATGTTAGAAGAAGTGTTGAATTTCATGACTACCGTGATCTTGCAAAAGTTGCTTAAAATATGGTTGAAACCGGAAAAAATATAACTTTTGCATTGGTGTATCGCCTCAAGCTCACATTGATCCTTACAGTGGCAACAACATCAGTTGAAAGAATTTTCTCAGCAATGAAGATTATTAAAATAGATTTGCGCAACAAGGTATCAGATGAATGACTCAATGACTTAATGGTGTGTTATACTGAGCGAGAGATATTTAGAAGCTTTGATAACAAAAGAATAATTCAACGCTTTCAAGACATGAAAACTCGTAGAGTGAAATTGTGTCGTAATCAGATTTAGTGACTTAGTGGTATGTTTTCATTTAATTTCATTTGTAATGTTTATGGACATTTATAATTTAATATTGTCTTACTACATTTGATACTTCTTATCTACATATCGGTACTCACTTATTTATGAATATTTAGGGGCACATTATCTATTAGCAAGGTAATAAATTTATTGTATGGTATATTTTCAATTGTTTCTTTCCTATTTATGTATGAATTTTCAATAATGGAATTAAATCTCCTGCTATGATATAAGAGAACGTGGGGTGAGGAAAACCTAAACATTAGCTTTTCTTTTCCCCGACCGGCGCCCTTTTTTCCCCAACTACCATCGCGTTCAGCCTCGTGCTAGCACGGCGTCGTTTCTGCGCCGAAGCCACCATCACTCTGCGTTCCCACGCGCCAGTGCTCGCCATTGCCGCGCTGCTGCCAGCCACGCGTTTGCGCTCGCTACGTATCGGGCTACGCGCAAGGATGCCGCGTGCTGTGCATGCCATCGTGCCACGCCCGCCGCTTCGCCACGCGCCTGCTCGCCCGCGCTATAGCACCTCCGCCCGCGTGCATCGCTCGATCTTCGCCCAGCCGCGCGTGCAGGTAGCGCCAGGGCTAGACGTCGCCTGCTGCTTGCGTGCGAGTGCACGCTGGTACTGCCGAACGCCAAGGGAAAGCCAGTGAGAAAAAAACAGGAGAGGAGAAGAGAAAAGCGGGAATTAGATCGGAATTTTATCGTTTGTCTGTTGGAATGAGGTTGACGCAAGGAGAGAGAAGGGGCTGATTGATGAGAGGCGTGACGAGGCACTGAACCTTTTGCATTCTGTGATGAACTAGTCGAATACTAATTGTAATCTTGATAAAGAAATCAGTTTTGAGCTCTATTAGTTTGATTCCACTGACTGAGTCGTAGCCTGTTGTATATCTGTTGAGAAGAAGTGTTAACATGCAGCTGAATTTGTTGAGTATGCAGTAGTTTCTGTACAGTTCGGTTCAGATCAGATTATTTCTATACAGGAATATCTTTTGTTCAATTCTGTGTCAATTCAGTCTTTCCTATGAACTGTCATTGCTTGCATCTTCTGATCCAGAGATCTGAGAGAATACTGTATATTTGCATGTGAACATTTAAAACAACATAATTCAATATCAAAGGAGGTAATAATAAATAGGCATTAGCTAAATTTAAAACTGGATTTGAAATATATTGAATAAAAATATGCATGCAAAATAATTTAAAACAACATAATTTTAATTTGAAATCTGGGATCAACATGATCAATAAGTGTGACTTGCCTTTCTCTACGGTTGGGTGAGACTCGTCGTCGAAGAAATCTCCCGATTCGTCATAGTCTACACATGAAAATAACACACCAAACTAAAATAAAATTCAAATAAATTCAAATAAACTTCAACTATTTAAATTAAGGGCAGAAATAGATAGAGGGGAATTTTTGATGAATTTAAAATTTTGAATGGGCTCAATCGGAGTTAGGATGGAGGAGAACGGACTTTCGAAAGTTTAAAAATCAGAGAAAATGATTAAACTGGATTTTTAGAATTATTATTCTAAAGGAAAATGAAATTATGACATCAGCAAGAATTAAGGAATTATTTTTCTAAAGGACAACCAGGTTGATGGCGTTAGCCCTGGCTTGGTGAGGCTGATCAGTGGGTCCTGGTCTATATGGACCAGGTCCATGGACCAGAGGAAAGGTTGAGGTGGCGAGGCTGGTGGGGTGTGCCAGCCGGCGCTTGCGTGGCGCCCGCGTGGTAACCATGTCGGCAGCCACCTCACCCCGGTGTTGACGTGGCGAGGGGCCGGGAATCGGTTTCACCTTGTCTCGGAGCTCGGTAGTGAGTGGTGGTGCCCGACGACAAGGAAAACGGCGGAGGCGGCTCGGGTCTCCGATGCGGCGGCGCTCCGGCGGCGTTCGGGCCCGAAGGAGTGGCGAGGAGCTTCTCACAAGCTCGGCGGAGGTGATGACGGCGTCTGCTGGGCGGGAGGAGGCTCGGGTCGGTGGCGATTTCTCGTCGAAGTTGGTGGCAGCGGCGGCGACGAAGGCGCACGGCGTCGAGGCGCTTGGCTCATGGGAGATTGGAGAGAAGGGTGGAGGGAGATGGTGCCGGGGGGATTTAAATAGGGGAGAAGGGAAGCGGGACAGCGCGAATTGCTCGCCGAAGAGGCGGAGGTGGACGGTGGTTGCGAAGGAGATAGGGAGAGCGGGCACGGTAAGAGGGGAAAGTGGGCGCGGGGAGTAGGGGAGGAGGTAGGAGCGGGCATTGCGGCGCACGAAGGAGAGAGGTGGGCGGCACTCGTGCGGGAAGGGAGCGGCGATTTCGGCGGGGAAGACGGCAGGCGTGCCGAGAAGAAGGCGGGGAGGAAGAAGACACGGCTGACAGGCGGGGCCCGGGCGCAGTGAGACAGACGAGGGTGGTGTCGACAGGTGAGGTCGAGGAGAGAGAAAGAAGAGAGCGGAAGGCGGAGACCGATAGATGGGAACCGGACGGCTGGCGAAAAGAGGAGGCGGCTGACGGGCGAGATGGCGACGCGAGGGAAAGGGACAGAATCGGACGGCTTACGCGCGAGTAGGACGAACGGTGGGATGGGCTTGGCGAAGGTGAATCCACGCCGGCCACATGTCGGCTCGAGGACTGAGGAAGGCGGGACGAGTGGGCGGTGGGAATAGCGGCGACGTGGGCGCATCTGGACCGTCCACGCGTCGGCTGGAGGGAAGGGGAGGATATTTAAAATTTTATTTTCGATTTTGATTTTTCAGAAAAGCCTGAGAAAATTCAAAAAGACTCAGAAACATACCAAATTAATCCAAAAAAATCCCAAAAAAATCACATAAATTCATGGAACCATTTTGGACTTAGTAAAATTATTTCAAACTAAACTTGGTATTATTTTTTTATATTTAAAATACCTTTTAATTTTAAAATGGAAAAACTCAGAAAATCCAAATAAACGACAAATGGCTCCACATAATGCATTTAAAATTGGATTCTTATAGAAAATCAAAATATCATTTTAAATAATAATATTTTTAAGTTTATACTTAAAATAATATTCAAATCCAGCCTTTTTAAAAAGCAGAAAATCAGGGCAAAACAAAAACGAAAACTTAGGGAAAAATATACTTATTTTAATTCAAATTTTATTTTAATATTATTGATTTACTTATTTATTTTTATTTTAATAAAAACCTGGGTTGTTACACCACCACATGCCCGACCCCTCATTCCTCATGAAATCAGGGGCGATTGTACCCTCCGATATAACACATTGAGTGGTATCATCTTGAAGCTGTGCTTGTGGTTCCCCGGGTGTCGAGGGGCCGTGCTCATCAATGTTTTCAGACTCCTAGTGCGTGAAACTTACATATACCATTGGTCTCCCGTAAATGGCCGCCTCAGGCTGGTAGATAATTTGCATGTACTGCCTTCATGCTGTAGTGCCATTCACCTTCACGAGCACCCACACGCCATTGGTGCAGGTGATCCCCTCGATGGCAGGTTTCATCGCCATTGCCTTCGTGGCGAACTCTCTTTGGATGCAGTTTCGTAACTCATAAATATTCATGTTGCCGAGTCTCTCGGTCTGAAGCAATTTGTATTGGCATGTTGATAGATCCAACCCATTGGGTCCAACCCGTACAAGACCATTGCCATAGAACATTATCAAGTGTTCCATGTCTGCGACTACCTGAAGCCACAACAACCAGATTCGCAGTAAGCGTTACAACAAACATAATTACATGCATGTAACTACATACGAATAGTGCATTAATTACTGACAATTTGACTGCCAATTTAAAAAATTACCAATCTTTCCGTGAGCGATGAGCGATTGAGATGACCGATGGCCAACTACGACAGGTTCGTATTTATAGCTGAGCGCAAAGTGAACCCGGTACACTCAACCCACAAATTAAGGACTTCTTGTCGATGTGCAGCACTTTTGGTGAGGGGGGAGGGCATGGCAACATTGGCAAATGTGGAGATGAGGGTGCGGACGACATAGATATAACGACATCGGTGGAACGCGTGGCGGCACGCGAGGTGGGACGACATGGGAAAAGTGACATTTGTGCGAATCACACAGTGGAAAAGAAAAGATAGCAACAATGTACCAACATATATGTGAAGGACAGAGGTCACGCACTTCAAAGGAGGACTGAATTAACATGAAATGATAGCAGCAACGAGCCGATAATTACGATAAAATTATCATGAATGAATATGGTAAATTCGGAGCACATAAAATTCCCAAAAAAATTACACAATAACTATTACTATATCGAGAGGCTGCACATAACATTTTGTAATTTTTGGAGATCGTTTCCTATATCTAAAAACTCAGAAAATTATCAAAATTATATATATATATATATATATATATATATATATATATATATATATATATATATATATATATATATTTATATTTGAGCAACATTCGCATGGGATAAAATTACCTAAAATTACATGCAAGCACGTTGTGTTAGGAGGCCGACGACATTTTCTTAAGTTTTGAGCTCATTTGTTATATTTAAAATTCAAACAAAAGTAAACAAAAATTAGGGCAGTAATTAGGCCGGCTAATTAGCTCTCCTAATTACCTGTCGCCTCCTTCCTCGACATCAAGCAAGCTGCCTCGGTCCCGGGCGGCAGCGCCGCCGCCGATGGCAAGACCACGTGTTGCCTCGCGGGCACTGCCGCCCGGCCCGCGAACGGCAAAAATGATATTTTTGTTAATACGTCTCGCATACTGCTATTTTTGTAAATATGGTGCGAAACAGTGTCAAAACTGGCTTTGATTCTATATATATGTACATGTATATATGTATACATATACATATATAGGACGCTGAAATGGAGCACCATGGTGTCTGGGCACCAAGCCTCCATATCTTTGGATTGTTTTTATATACGTGCTAGTGTAATGGTATAGAATATATCATACATGGTAAATCAATTATAGATGGAAAGTCTTAATCATGGATGAAAAGTCTCAATCACACTAGTACGCTTCTAAAAGCAATCCAAAAGCAGGGAGGTTTGGTGCCCAGACATCATGGTGGCCTTGTTATTTATACTATATATATGTGTATATACATATATATAAGCCTCTTTTCTACACCCGGGTGTAATTACACCCTATATCGTATCTCGCAATAAGGGAGTATCTCGCAGAATCGGAGGGTATGTACGTAGTATACAAGTATTTAAGACCATCTAGGTGGTATGAATAATTTTTCAAAAGTGGTATGAACATTTTTTCGACATACTCCTTTTTATGCGCGTATATAAGGGTATTTACAAAATACGCTAAAAACTATAAACTCCTTTACGAGTTTTTCGTGTGGTTCACATTGGAGTATCTTATAATTGGTATACAAATGTACCTAAAGTGATAAAGGAGTATTTCAAGTTTGTTTAGGTGGTATATTAGAGGTGGGTGTAATTACGCCGTGTAAAGGTATTTTCATATATATATATATATATATATATATATATATATATATATATATATATATATATATATATATATATATATATATATATATATATATATATATATATATATATAATATCGTATATTTTTTGAAAATATCATTTTAAGGTATATACTTATCTATAACAATTCAAATGAAACATATAAGTTTGAAAAAATATATTCAAATTTAAAGTTTTGAACGAATTTAAATCGCATATTTTACTGATTTATACATACAATCAGCATATACCTATAATCAAACTATCGTAAAAAAGAGCAACTACAATTTGGAATTTAGTTCAAACTTGTTTGAACTAAATGTAACAATGTGAGTACTCCGGTCCTAACAAACCGTACAACAACAAAGGTAATGGAAAAAAACTACGACTCACTTTCCACATTAAGCTACACAAGACCAATGTGGGCTGTTCGTGTAAGAGATTACAGTGTAACAGTAGCGCACATGCGGTTTTTACCGATATAAATGAAGTCGGTACAGTATGTACTATAATTAACTAGTAGACCATATCTTAAAAAGATACTCCGTTTAAAAGCTAGTTATTGTAGAAAAGCCGAAAAACAGATTTTAGAAGCTGAAAAGAACATGCCCTATGTAAGACCTTCGGGCACTCATTGAAGGATTGCCTCGACAAACCGAGCTTGTCTGGTCGCCACTCAGTGTCATAATCTCATGTATCTTTTACTGTATCGCATTAATTCATATTTGTACCCATTTGAGATGTAATTGACAATGTTTGATCAATGCATATCGACCCCTCTAGCTTAATGCACGCGATGCAGCATTTGAACAATCCACTCAAAAAACAGCAACCGCAACGACACGTACACCATTCAGTTACATGCTTTACGAGATTGAACATAACCACAAGCTACATGCTATAAGCTTCTCTGTGCATGCCTACTTGTAGAAGGTGCCTCGTGATACTCACATGGAGTGTTGTAGTGGGGGGCGCCTTGGACGTGGCTGTCCATCGTTGTAGTGGCACGCACATATGTAGCCAGGTTCGCGCAACAGCTTGTGGGATCATACGAACTTTCTATATTGATGGCCTTCTCGTTGCCCCTCTACGTTGTATCTGTTGCCGGAGGTCACCGTTCTCCACATTGAGACTGTCAATCCACGTCTCTATCTCTAATATTCGCTCCTATAGTGTATCCATGTACCTCACAACATAGTGTTCATAAGAAGGGTCGATCTAGCGGAGAAGTCTTATTTTGCCATCTGCTAGAAAGGAGAATTAACATGAAAGCTCTTTTAGTAGTAAGAAAATAAACTATTGGCTAATTATACCCTAGAGTGTGGGCATGGGAAGAAACATCGTCCGCCATCGAAATGGCCTTTGACGACCTGCACGACCATGTCCTCCTTGTGTCTGCATTTCAGCCATACCGGTTGAGCCCTCCTGTTTGGCATCAAGCGGTAATTACGGCCGAAGTCCTCCCTCATTTCCAGGGGAAGGTCTTCCTTTGGAGACCCCGCTCCGACTAGCCCCTCGGTGTTTACCATGCTGTGTTACTGTATGACACAGAAGGTTGTTCTTTCTATAAGAAGCAAAACGTAGTTTACATGAGAGATGAGCGATTGCGAGAGCTCTGTATTTGAAGCGAGTGAAAACAGAATCCGGTGTGTTACCACCAGAAATTACGGACATGTTGTCGATATACACCACCACGAGCGACAAGGGACTACATGGTAAAAGTGAAATATGTGCACACGAGGGAGCAGGCGAGGCGGGGCGACATGGCCAAACTAACATTTGTGCGAGCGAGAGAGCGGGCAAGGGGGGCTGGTATGTCAAGCCAACATATATCTGAAGGAGGGAGCGGGCAACGACGTACAGTATAGACAGACTGGCATTTCTGTGGGGCACATAAAATTTTCAAAAAATTACACAATAACTATGAGTGCGTCGGGAGGCTTCACATAAAATTTCATAATTTTTGGAGCTCATTTGCTATATGTAAAATCTTGTACAAATATTGAAATTATATAAATTTTTGAGCAAATTTCACAGTGGGTAAAATTACTGAAAAATTACATTGTGAAGTACGTTTTGTCGGGAGACTATACATAAATTTTCATAATTTGTTGAGCTCATTTGGTATATTTAAAAATTCAAACAAACACTAAACACAAAAAAATGAGGGCAGGTAATTAAGCCGGCTTAATCACCTGCCGTCCTCTCACCAGACGGCAAGCAAGCCTGCCGTCCCCCAACCAGGCGGCAGGTGCCTGCCGTCTGGTAAGGGGGCTGCCGCCGCCGGCATCGGCACGTGTCACGTCGTCGGCGCTGCCGCCCACCCACCAGAGATAGAAGTGATATTTTTGTCAATACGGTGCGTATACAGCTAGTTTTGTAAATACGGTATGCAACAGTGCCAAATCTGGCTTTAACGCTTAGATGGACTAGGTGGTGTACATTACGTTTCTCGAACATTTTGTTCCAAAACCTGCGGTTTTTTGAAAAAATTATAAAATCTAAGTTTTATGTTACCTTTACCTAAAACGTAGGATTTTCTAAAATTTACTCAGCTTAATATCTCATGACTCGTAGTCTATATACACATCTGTGATCTGTTCCATCTATCACACTAAAATCAAAGAACTCAAATGAGAAAGAAAATGAATCAGCGTATCACAAGCAAAGCCACAGGAGCTTTACATCCTGCAGAAGCTGTCAGGAAGCAGAAGCAGCAAAATAAATTGCTGCACCTTTGCTGCCATTTCCTTGCATCAATGCCGCTGAGACAGAAGGTTTGAAAAGCCACATCCAACTGCATTTGGTGCAGGGAGAACGACTAACCTTGGGACCTAGACTTCATTTCTTTCTCTGTTCAACCCCTCTCTCTCTCCTCATCTGACACCACTGCACTGTACATGGTGTGTAACTGATCATGGAAGAAACAAGCATCAGAACAGAAGGGAGTGTACATTGAGCAGGTGAAAGTGCTCACTTGTTGTGCTAAAGAAAAGCAATGGGACAGAGAAGTGGATAGGGAGAGTAGCTTTTTTATATATCATAAAAAATGATTTTTTCTCCCTCTGTGCTGCAGTTAATTATGACAAAGTACATGGACTTGTGTGAAAGAATGTAGTGACTGATCAGGAAAAAACAAGCAAAGGCTGTAGATAGAGCAGGTGAAAGATGCCTTTCTTGCGGTCCTCAAAAGAGCAATTGGACAGGGCATGGCTTATAACTGCAACTGATGGTTTATAATATTATTGTCAATGAGATATTTGGTAATTTCTTGTTTTTGATTAAACAAAAAAGGGAAATAGAATCATGCCCTGTGGGAGAGTTAGGAGATAAGGCCGGCTAGCCCTAGTGTGGCTGGGGAAAGGCGTGAGGACGTGGGGATCGATCTGATCCCCACACCCTCATCGGTGATTTCGGCAGACATTGCGTTGTGGTAGTGCCGCCTCCCTACCATCTTATAGCTGGCCTCCCTCTCCTCCTAGGTGGGCACAAGAGACAACGCACTACTACAGAGAAAGTTATGCTGGACATCTCATCATAGATGGTTCTACAGAATCATGTCGGAAGCCTCTTCGCCATTGCAGGGATCACAGACGAGTGTGCCTGAAACTAGTTAAGAGCGAGGATATCTAGCACGTCTTTGGGCACCATATCCTTCAAGAACCCGGCAGATCAGGAAGTGTCACAACACTTGGTAAGATATCGTACTACCTAGCTGGTAATATGTCCATAACTTCATAGGAACTGAAATAACATGTTGGCCTCTTGTAGGAAACATTGACCGAGAAATCCTCCCAAGGAAACTTCCAGGCCGTTAGGGAGAGGGACATATTATCCACTGCCCTGAGAAACAAGGAGCACCCAGGTAGCATGCAAGGCCTTAGGGTTTATGTTCCCTAGAGGCAGGAATTCCCAGACGACTCCGACTCATACAGGAGTCGGAAGAGATCGAAGGCCGAGTGTAAGAAGCACATAAAAGAGGAGATTCGTGCAGAATTTTCTGAGAAGTTAGCACGTTTAGAGTAAAGGCTAGGGCAAGTACTCACTAGTCGTAGGCCGCCCGTTATTGTGGAAGCCAGTGTACATCACCATCGAAGTAGCTGCGCATCCACATGCCAATCTAGCCAAAGCAACACCGACTTCCAATCAACGAAATTAAGGTAATGTATATCGTGGAATGCTCCAAAGATAGACTTATACGATGCCTTAGTTAATTATGTATCGTTTTATAGGAGCCCACTCCTGTAAGCTCTAAATGAGACTGGTTGGGTCCATTCCTATTGAGACTGGGTGGAGGATGGCGTTTCTATACCAGGAAGGGATAGTGCTGCACAGTGCCCAGCTAGTGCAAGGTTACACCAAGGTCTAGGTGGACATGGTGCATGTCCATTTTATGGCCGTCCCGTTGGAGAAGCCCTCGAATGAAGACTTCATAACACCAAGGGACGTCGTGCACACTTTTGTCCAATAGCCCAAGAGGGACGTCGTCCTAGACCCCAAAGTATCGCGATCTTCACATGACCATGCCCCTCCAACAGAGCCCTCGATGACTCCACATCAACCTTCGCTTCAGAAGGCCGTCGTATAGACTCCCGTGTAGACGACGCTGAAGAAACAAAAAAAGCTTGTCGATGTAAGATCGGAGGTCGACTAGAGGGGGTGAATAGGCGGTTTTAAAAATCTATTAGCGTAAATCAATTTGATTTACCACAAATAATGTCTAAATCAACTAGACTCACCTAAGTGCACCAACAACCTCAGTCTATGTCAAAGGTTTACAATCTTATGTGTGAGACCATGTGGAGGTCACCCCATGGTTGTGATGAGTAATTGACTCTTGATCTAGAAAGATTGAGTTTGGTTTTTGAGGTTTGAGCTGACTCTGCAAAGTCGTAAGCCTTAACAATTGTCGCCAGATTGCTTACGACACGTTGTCCTTAGTTGAAACCGAGTGAGGCATTGAACGAGTGGTCGGAAGGCTATACGACCACGCTGTGGAGATCTACGATCACGTTGTGGCCTTCTCGACAAGTTTAGCCGTGGTCGAAAGTCTCTCGGGTGGAGTACGACCACGTTGCGGAGCCCTCGGAATATTTGGCCATGATCGAAGGTCACCCGGCCATTTACGACCACGTTTGGTCGTGGTGAAACCCTTCGAGTCTTTGTCGACCACGTTGGTCGTGATCGGAAGGGTATACGACCACGTTGAGCGAAATCAAGAACCGGTCGAGTGGCGTCGACCACGTTGTGGAGTCTCGACTCGTTGGCGTGGTCGGAGGCCACGGGGCGATTACGACCACGCTGCGGCATCCTCGGTGAATTTGGACGTGATCGGAAGTCGGTCGGACTGCGTAGGACCACGCGGTATCTTACTCAGTGAAAATAACCGTGGTCGGAGGTCTCTAGGGCCATCTACGACCACGTTGTGAAGTTTCGACCACGTTGGTCGTGATCGGTAGTCGGCGCGAGATTTACGACCACGTTGGGCGCTGGCGTTCGACCACGTTGTGGCGCGGGGTCCTCGACCACGTTGGGAGATCGGGCGTTCGATCACGCTGGGCGCTAGCCGCTTTCGACCACGTTAGCGGATGTCGACCGTGGTCGATGGAGCTCATTAAAACCGGTCGTGTGGGCACATATGGTGTCCGATTATGATGGGAATCGGTCGGTTGGGTTCTGGTGATGTTGTGGACCTTGTGGACTTATTGGTTCATCATTTTGATGGTCTTGTTGCAATCTATTTTCTGTTGGGCTCGAGTGTCTCGGTTGGTGCAATGAGTGCTCGTATGAGGTCTAGACTTTGTGCGATAAAGTCAAAGCGGCTAGTGATGGTCGTAGCGTATGTTCGCATGGTCGTAACGAGCTTTGAGATGGTCGTGACGGCATCTTTGTGTGGTCGAAGGTTGTTGAGAAGTCTTCTAGGACTTGACCACTTCATGAATTGAGTGTTCGAGTGGTCGTATGGGTGTACGACTAGAAGGTTCTTGTGATTGTGCATCGAGATCTTGTTGAACGTGACCATTGATGGTCAGTGTGTTTTGGTGCGGTGCTATGTGATGGTTTGCTTGTCTTGTGGCTGCAGGACTTGAGCTATTTCATGGTGAGGTGGGAGGACCGGGACTAGGCACGGAGGTGTTGAGGTCCGACGGCCGGAGACGCAGAAGATGATCGAGGTGGTGAGGTGGTTGCGGCCGGGAGACGAGGAACCGGGCTGAACTGCCAGAGCCGAGCACGACGGGCAACAACGAGGAGGACCGGACTAGGCTCGGGAGGAGCTGAGGTCCGACGGTCGGAGGTTGGGTGCGGTCGTGTGCGGCGGAATAGACCGAGACTAGACTCGGAGGAGTCGGAGGTCCGATCGGTCGCAGGGAACCGAGAGGCAGTCTTGGTGAGGCTTAGGAGGTCGGGACTAGACAAGGGAGTTGTTGAGGTCCGAGCAGCGTGGAAAAGCCGAAGAGGACGTGTCGTGCTGGTGGGGGCGACAAGATGGACAAGCAGAGCGGTGGAGGAAGCTTCACGGAAGGCGTGAGGGGCATTTTGGAGAAATGTCAAAGCTGGGGAAGCTGTCCTCCGTAAAGCACTGAGAAAAGAAGTGGATTCTTGGCTAGCAGACAAAGTGCGGGTCTGTTGGGATAGCAGCAAAGCATTTGAGTTAGCGGGCAAAGTGAGTGTTAAAACCCGGTGTTAGATGGGGTTTTCGGTTATCCCAGATGGACTAATGGATGGATCCATTAGGGTTAGTCTCAGTGTGAGGCTATAAAAGGGAGAGGGAGGCAAGTGTTCGAGAGAGTTGGTCGGCTAGGGCCTTGGAGGCACCGCCTCCCTCCTTGGGAGTATATCTGTGTGTGTGTGCTCTAGGGCTAGAGCTTGTCCTCCTGTGGGAGTGGTTGCGAAACCTCCGTGTTATGATTTGAGAGGACTCATCTCTCGTACTTGTTAGAGTTTATCTATGAGATGGGTCCGTGTTTGTGATCTGGGTTGAGAGGTCGTTCTTGAGATGTTTTCATTGATTTATTTGCCATCTCTTCATTTTCGGTTCATTCAGTATTTCCTTTGAGAGTTGGCTTATATTTGATTTGCTCGAACAGAATCGCTCAAGGCAATTTGGCGTTCATTCCAGAGCAAGGTCGAATCGGAGAAATTTCTGTCTCTCGGTCATGCGCCTCCAGTTCTCGCTTTCGCTTTTGACCGTGTCGTTCTAGCCGATCATTGCAAAGACTTTAGTTTTACTAGGTGATTTCTCTTCCGGAGGATGTGAATCTTTGTGGTTAAAATATCTCCTCATTTCGTTTGAAGATTTGCAAGTTATCGGGTTTTGGTCTTTGCGATCGTGCGCATGGAACGGCTCTGCTCGAGCTTACGACCACGTGATCTTGGCGTGTGCGCATATCGACCATCGGGTTATCTCGCTTCTCGTTTCGACATCACGGTATTCTGCTTATTTTCATTTGCCGGTTCGGGTAATCATTTCACCACGTCGGCCGTTCGATCATCAATTGACTTACTACCACGCGAGTTCGACCTCTCTCGTCTCGACGCACCACTTCTGATTATCGACTACGAGTTGCCGTTCGACTACGTCCATATTCTTTGCTACGACCACGGCACCGTGGTGGCTACTCTCATTTCAGCGGTCGTCCGTGCGACTTGCGCCATCATGTATTCGACTACCTTGAGTTGGTCTTACGACTACGATTCTTTGGTTGTCTCGATCATGAGTTCTTCTCATTGTCTTTCGATCACGATAAAGACCTTCCGCAGGTGATTCGACCGTGGTAATTCTCGATTTCACCGATGGTCCGATCTTCTCGGTTTAGGCTGGCGATTGTTTTCTTCGTCCATTTTCGATCCGACGACCACGTAATCTATTGTCGGACTCAATCGCCGCCTCTCTGTTTTCCTTGATTTACGACCGTGTTGATCTTCATGAGATATCTTTTGACCACGGCAATTCTTTGGTGTTCTATGTTGTTTTTCTTCCAAATGATTCTTCTCTGTTCTCTCCGAGTTTTCGTTGAACAATCAATCCTCTTCTTCACGACTCTTTAGCTATTGGAGAAAAGATAGGATTGAATATTTGAGAATATTTTTAAGGCACCATTCACCCCCCCCTCTGTTGCCATTTTGGTCCTACATTATGGTAACAAACAATCAATTTAATTCTATGAATATGAATTGATTGAATGTAAATTGAGCACAAGAAAACAAACCACAAAGACACGGTTCCTTTTTATTGTGGTGTTCTGAGACTTGCCGGTCTCCCCTAGTCCATGTTAAAGTAAACCCAAATGAATTAGGTCGACTCCACGAATTAAGCCAACACCTCAATTCCACTAGTGGTAACTCTTTCCCGTTCCGGATAGGTAAGATCCAACCTTCACAATCATGCCGGGTCTTCTCACAACCTTTCTTGAGAAGATCACCATGCACGATGCCTCCAACGCCGTCTAGAAGTCGACAACCTCCAAGAGTAAGAAATCAAGCCCCTTACTTGACTCTTACCACGTCCAACGAATGCACAAGCTCAACTGGATACAAATTCCACCTCTATATACAACACATACAATGTAGAGACTTCTCTCCTTGCTCACAAGGTACAACACATGCACAATTGAGAGAAGAAATGCACACTAGCTCAAAGTAATGAAATGGAGTTCAGCAATATTGTCTCCAACTGGCCACAATGGGGTATTTATAGCCCACACAATGAAACTAGCCATTGGAGACAAAAACCAGGAAATTCAGTAGTACCACTGTTATATGACCGGTACTACTGCTCCCCGCGTAATGGTCAGAAAACTAGCTGTTATAGACTGGAATTGGTAGTACCGCCAACCATGGTCTGGTACTACCACCTGGCGGTAGTACCGCTCTATACATGCAGAACTACCATTTTCTAGGGAAGGATAAGCCTCCCAAAAAGTATATCTCTGGAAAAAATGTACCGCAGATAAATCGGTCATATCGCAACTCTGGTCGTACCACACCATACAGGTCGGTAGTACCACAGACTGGTCTGACCGCTCACACAAAGTCGATACTATGGATTTTCGATCACACAGGTCTTCAACCATGTCAGGTGGTCAATCTTCGACCACATCGGGTGGTCGGCCTTCGACACATCGGTCTTCGACCAACCGATGCGGTAGTACCATTATCTCAACGCCAGTAGTTTCTCCCAACGGTTGTACCGCAAGGCTCACAGTGGTAATTTTGATTTTTTTTAAAGTGTATATACTTCAACAAATTTTGCAAAATATATTTGTAAATTATAGTATCATGCACACAAGCATCAACCATGATTCCCAACAAGTTGTAAAACATATTTACATAGTTTAAGAATCATGATACAAGGTATAGGTATGTGGACTCAACATGTTTGCAAAATACATTCGTAAACCTAAGTCTCATGTTACAAGAATTATGTGTGAACTTCAACCATTTACAAAACATATTTACAAATATAAGCCTCATACCACAAGAAGTAGGAAATATGGACTTCAAATATTTGCAAAACACATTCACAATATATAGTCCCATGTTACAACACATGAGTCTCAACTATTTGCAAAACATATTCGTAAATATAAGCATCATGCCATGGAGAGCTAGAACAAGTGAGATTTGAGCTATCAAGACATGATAAGACTTAAGCTATTAGACATGACCTTTCTTAATAGTACGATAACCTATACTAGTAATCTGGTCTTCCAACCAAATACCAAGACCGATAAAAGACCAGGAACACATCCTTAGCCCTAGCTAGTCATACCTTTGCTTTGAGTATCCTCTTGAAGCTTGATGACACACATCTTCTCTTCAAGTTCGGCTCTTTGTTTTTATATGCATCAACACATGATGCATCATTCACTTCAACTTCATCAATATATGATGGGTCTTCACTTGATTTGATGATCAACACATGATCATCTCCTCTTTCGAAATCTTGATGTGCATCAACATATGACACATCTCTTCTTTAGGATCTTGATTAACTCATGGTAATCTCCTCTAGGACATGCATTGGTGGCTCCCTACGACAAGAAATTCATATTTATACCCTACAACCAAGGGTAAATGCTACACAAGTGGCCATACTTGTTGATTATACTTTATAAGCAACATGAACTTAGGGTTAATGGACATGATGACATACCTGTGTAGGTTCCACTGGAATCTAATTGTAATTATACCAAAATAGAATAGGGTAATATGCCTTGATTCTCTAAAGAAGGCCAAAACCGACTTCACAGTTGTCCAACAATTAGTCGACAGGTAAACATATTTTCTCCATAGATAACTTTATTGTAATATTTCCTTTCTTCGCAATGACTAAGGCTAATTTTTTGGAATCATATAGGTCGTTCACCTCATACTTTGCAACTATAGTGAAATCTAAGGGAGGGATCAACACCCTATGACACAATCTAGATTTTTTGGTATTCGTTAGTACACATTAATTCTATATAACACTTTGTAGTAATGCCTCTCGAACTAATAAATTCTATTTTTGCAATGCCACCATCCAACCATTAACACATAACGGAGGAACTAGATCAATTTATATGTATGCACAACATTGATTTTCCTACCGACAGATTGCAACCATCGCTATAACTGCATTGGAACAGGTCGAGCTCCAACAAATTTAAGGACAATGTGCATACTTCATGATGTCTCAGGTTGTAAACAAAGATGGGGAGTTCCACATTGTAGAATAAATTTGATTGGGATAAGATTGAGCTTATTTGTATATGTGTGTATTTGTTCATAGATGGTTAATTTATTTCATTTGAGTTAATTGATTTTTGAAGTGGATGTTCTTGTTTCTGAAATGAATGTGAATTGGATGTATACATGTACTTGTTGCGTTTCTTCTTGTTTCAAAAGGCATGGGTAGCATTTCGTGAGGCTAGCCAACAAACAGAAATAGCTTTAAGAATACAAAATAATATCATAGACGGTTATTAACTCATAACCGTATGTGATACTAAACTATCATAGATGGTTTGTGGTAGAAACCGTCTGTGATATGTAATGAATCACAGACGCTTTCAACTACAACGGTTTAATTATTTCCTTTGATGATTGATGACAACCTAATTACAATTGATTTAATTTAAATCAGTCATGAGTATATATGAACTACACAAACTATATATACTCAAGAGATATGTTTCAAAGTATAGATCCTAATATGTGTTGAAAAGGAAATATCGATCAATACTAATGAAACCACAAAACATAGAGTGAACTCACCTTAAATATGTGCATACAAGAATGTATAATAAAAACATAGCACATATTCAAGTTAGACTATTGATGGAGTTCAATCTATATTTTGGATTCGATGAATATAATAAGATATAAGAATATGATATCGAATGCATACCTCTATGATTTTTACCTTTTCATCCAAATGAGACTTAGCAATATCATAATTAGCAAACGAATTAGTCTCACATTTATATTTGTCATTAATCACATCTAAATAAGACTAGACAATATCATAGTTAATAAACAAGTTAGTCTCACAATTGCATTTATCATTATCATCAAAACCAACTTAATGAAGCTTAAACTTACAATCTCTTCTTTTAGTGGTTGATGACAAATCCATTAACAATACTATTATTTGGATGAAAATGAATATGTGATAGAAAATCAAACTATTTATGCATGACACAAAACAAATGCATGAGAGAAGGGGAAGGCACAATTATCTAAATGTGTTAAATTTAATTTTCTCTTTGATAAATTATTCTCCCCCTAAAAAATTAATCATAGCTCATAAAGAAAATTCTTCCTATTTTTATCAATTTTAAATTTAACAAGGATATTATACACTTTTCTCCCCCTTTTGGCATTGATCACTAAAAGGCGAGGAAAAGATTAAGCCAAAATGGAGTCTTGACAAAGCAATGAACTTGACAATTAATCCAACTTACTTGGTCACAAAGAATATGAAATAGACACATATGACCAATTTGGGAGTTTGATATTAACAAAGACCAATAAATTTTCAATAAAATCCAAGAATTTCTCAAACTTCACTTTCATGGCCTAAAGAAGCTAAACAATTTGAAACAAGGCCATATTTGCAATTCAATTTGAATTTATTGGAGCATATCACTTTCTTAGCTTTATATGAGTTAGAAATACTATTTTAAGCCAAGATACACAAAGAAATCTAGCTCAAATAGCAAAACTCACTATATGCAAGCATATGTCATTTTAGGTCAACACTAGATTTTGGATTAGATTCAAATGAGTATACCTTTTCAACGGTTAGTCTTTTATAAAAATCTTGAGCTAGATAAATGTTTGAAATGACCAGCCCTTTGAGTTTTGTATTAACCACTATTTCAAATACTCAATAGATTTTGATTTTTGGAGATATGTCTTTTTATTCAAAAAGAAGATCACATGAGATCCTTTTGAGGCCAAACTATCTTTTGGTTTTAAAATAGAGATTTTTACTCAAAAGGCTTTAAAAATATTTAAAATATATATTTAAGTACTTTCATCTAGTTTTTCACAAATTTTAGCCTTTTAAACAAGATATTTTATTTTTAACTAAAATAGTTCTTTTGAAAAACTAATCTTGCATATCATTAGATTTTCACTCCAAGAATATCAAACGAAGCAAATGAGAATGAAACACATGCACTCTCAAAATCCATAAAATATTTTTGGACAAATAGGTAAAATAATTTACCCCTTTTGTTTAAGTAAACCAAAATACTACATAAGTTTTTCACAAAGAAAAACTCCCCTTACACAAAGGTTCATCTTGGAATTTTTTTTCTTCTCCTTTGATACACAAAGAATTCTCCTTTATCTTGTATTTCTTCTTTTTAACATCTCTTCTTTTTATGTAAACCTTCCCTCCTTATGTCATATAGCACTAAGAATCAAATATTTATTCTTTTCTCCATAATAGATGCTTTTTAACCTTTCGTGGTTCTTTTGTCTTTTTCATGGAAAGCATACATCACTTTTGATATTTATACCATTTATTATGATATTAGATACCACTTGTGAAAATAAATGATACCAAGTATATCTAATTCCAATTGTAGAAATTTGATACCACTTAGTGAGCACACATGCCACCAAGTGTGATTGATTCTGTTTGTAAAAACTTCACGCCACTTGTACGATCAACTAGTATCCCACAAGGTCCATTTGGGCACTTGATATTCTCTCGAATGATTAAAATCCACTTATGAATACCAATTTTAAATTTATCTTAAATAAATGAGGTATCACTTGTAGTTCACTTGTAAACCACTTGAAATAACCTCAAGAGATTTTCAATGATTTCCACTTGATATTATTTGAAGGGGATACCACTCATAAGAGGATGATGATATCATTTGAGAAGATACCATATAGGAGAGATATCATATAGGAGAGAACTTGGTTAAGAAAAGATTTTGCTCGACAAGAAGAAAAAATAGATATCACATCGAAAGGAAAAAGATGATATCACTTGTAAAGACATGGAGGAAACTCATGTCAAGGTCAAGATGATCAAAAGTATACTACTTTAGGGAGAATGCCATTTTTATAAAAAAAATATCAACCTAAGAGCCAAATAGCATATGGAGTCAAGAAATACTTGAGGGTAGCTAGCAAGGATAATAAGGATCAACTTTGAGTTTGAGGAGCAAATGGAATGACTGACAGAATTGGATATTAACAAATTTTGAATCAAATCAGCCATTTTTCAAGAAATTCGGTAGTACCGCCAAAAGATGTGCGGTCATACCATGCAGCGGTAGTACTACTTGAAACTTGTGGTAGTACCAGATTTCAACTGAAATCATGCCAATAATTGAAATTTAGAGGAGAGAAAAGATATAATGTTGTAACTTGCTCTAGAGTTTTTCGCAATGAAACATATATCACTTGTGTAGCATTTCCAACTATATGCTAAGATTACAACTCTTTTCAATATAGTTATCAAAATCTAAGCTTTCATTTATCAAAAACAAACTCATTTTTAATAAATTTCTTCACTATTGTCAAAATGATCATGTGAGGGTAATTTTTACATCCATTTTCATGTATGAGATATAAATACAGTTGTGAGCTAATATATGTTAATAAATTTTGGCTCAAATGGCAAAGCTCATTTAAGTGCTAGATTCTAACCACTTAGGTCAACTTAAGATTTTAGATGGGTTTCAAAACCAAATAACTTGCATTTGGTTAGCCTCTTGCAAGAACTTTGAATACCAATAATATTTAAAATAGCCAACTCTAGGTTTTTGGTACTAATACTTTTTGAAGTTCTTTTTAGAATTGATTTTGACCCATTTTTGAGTTTAAAGCCAAAACAAGATACTAGATTGCTAGTTTTAGGTTAAAACTCAATTTTACTTAAAATAAGTTTTTTCTAAATTCAAAACCTTTTTTGAACTAGTTTTTCGAAGATACTAATAATTTCAAGATTTTTACTTTTGGCTAAATGGCTCGATTTTGAAAAACAATACAAGTACTTAATTAATTTAGCCACACATAGGGATATGATATACATGACTGTGATTTAACACTTTCCTTTAATGTGCCACTACCATCTTGCTCATGATTACAATAATGAACTTTTTAGGACAAGAGAAAGAGCACCCATTTTTAAAGGATTTTCTTGTAATGCAATTTACACAAGGCAATGGCTAAATATTTCAATGTAGGTACTTATTACCGAGATGTCATTGATTCATGATGGCAAGATTATCCTCAAATTTGGCTCCCATTTTGCACGTGGTAGAATTCACCTCTTCATAAATGAACCAAGCCTCCAATGGCTCTCCAAGTTCCTATTAAGCATCTATGCGATTTTGGTACCCACAACTTGGTTGGATCAATGAATGTTAGTCACAATAAATTTAGGCACCCAAATGGCCATAGTAATAAATTTATGTGAACTAACATCTCTAGCAAACACATTATCATTTCTATCCTTCCTAATCAAATAATATTCATTATAAATAGAGTGCTTAGGAGTGATATCTTTAGGACAATCCTTACTAAAATATTCCTTTTTCCGCAATTGTAGTAAGTTTGGCATTTAGTTCAAACATGTCTTCTTGTCTTGTTTATTACCGGTTTGCCTCTTTATTGATTGCCTTTACTTGTCATCCAACTTGACATTCTTTGAGTGTCTTGCATTGTGTCTTGTCTTGCTATTATCCTTCTTGTTGGAGATGAAACCAATACTTCTCTTGTCATTTGAATTTTTTAGTGCTCAAAAGTTTGTCAAGAGAGGCATTCCTTTGTAGCACTTCTCCAAGTCATTTTCAATTTTGTGGATTAGGCCTTGAGCTCATTATTTTCCCTACAATATTAGTCTCACCAAGTATAGAGAAAGTAGAAGCATCTATTTTTTAGCAACAAGGTATATCAAGTAAATCATCATAAGAGGTGGGTATGCTAATCTTAGATGAAATGCAAGAGTTAGGAGTTACACATGGCATATCATCTAGTAAGTCACATGTAATGACTATATCCACCTTGGGTTATAATATTTCTTGAGAAGTAGAATTTTATGTTCTCTTTAGCTTATTATAATCATTTTGAAGAGTGACATATTAGTTCTTCAAAGTCTTATACTTATCCTTCTCCTTCCTAAGATATTCATTAAGCTCTTGTAGTATATCTATCAATTAATCATATGAAGGTTTATCATTATCATTTATCTTCTTATTACCTTTTGCCATAAAGCATCGAGTTGATGTGAACGGATTTGTAGATTCTTTATTGTCGAGGTTGGAGGTTGAGCATTCTTCTCCCGACATCCACTCTTGCACACAATCATCATCGGTTGAGGTGGACATTTCATAATCATATTGAATTTTAGTCCACATCTTATGAGCGCTCTCGAGATTGCATATTGTATTGAACACCTCTACACTCAAAGCACTAAATATGGTGTTAGTTGCTTGAGCATCGAGATGTAAGCATTTCTCTTCCTCAATTGTTAGAGCAAGATGATCCAATGGAGAAGAAAAGCCTACATCTACAATTCGCCAAATTTTAGGGCTCATGGCCTTAAAATAACATGTCATGCATATTTTCAATTAGCATAATCTATGCCACCAAATAGAGGTGTTTTATCTAGGTGCACTATATTACTAGTCGTCATCATTTAACTCTTTAGGAGGTGAAGCCTAATGAATAAGAGACCAGACTCTGATACCAGTTGTAAGATTGAGAAGGCTGATTAGATGACGGTGAATAGGCGGTTTTAAAAATCTATTAGCGTAAATCAATTTGATTTAGCACAAATAAAGCCTAAATCAATTAGGCTCATCTAAGTGCACCAACAACCTCAGTCTATATTAAAGATTTGCAATTCTATAGTGATAAATAATCAATTTAATTTTATAAATATAAATTGCTTAAATATAAACTAAGCATAAAAAAATAAACTACAAAGACACGACATTGCCACCCAGTGTTGCCTCCACGCCCTGGTCGCCGCCACTACCAAGTCGTGTGGTGCGTGACTGCGTGATGCTACGGGCCTGTTCTTTTCCTCCAAAGCCGGCGGCTTTTGGCTTTTGCTACAGTACCTAACTTTCAAACGGAGTATTTTCTCAAGACGGGGTCTACAGGTAAAACGATCTACACATTAAAAGCCCAACATCTGTACCATCCAAAATCGCAAGTGAGTATCTGTCTCTCCGTAATCTGTACCGTAAACAGCCAAAATTCAAAAATTTCAGCCAAAAGCCATAAGCCGCAGCCGAAAAGAACAGGTCCGTAGTCTACCGGGGATCGTTGTCGTGCTGTTGGTGTAGTTGCTTCTGGATGCTCTGCGCCATGTTATCTCCTACTGCCTTGCTGCCGGGAAGGGGGACAGCGAGGAGGGCTTGATCCGGCTAGAGAAAAACGCGTGGGGGCAATCAATGCTCATATGTTGGCATTAGGTATTAAAATCTGAAGCCTCCTCTGTTTTATTTTGTTGGGATTAGATGAGTGATTAGTGGTTAATTCCCTAGGAAGCTGGACTAATTTTGAAGGCAAGGTTGCTATTGTTCCAGATTTACATCCTGTAGATTAAACCAAATTGAGACAGTGTTAAAGACCCCGAATGGAGTTAATGCTGTTACAAAGGTTGTAGATAATTTTGCTAACTTTCTATAGAAAGATTAATCACATCAATTGATTGATTAGATAAAGAGTTATGATTTTTGTAAACTTGTTGTCAGTAGAGTTATCATCATTTGGCAGGAACATGGTAAACTGTAGATTAAAATTATTAAATGGATTAAATATGGTTTTTGCTCTATATTAAAAGTGTAGATAATTATCTAAGGATTCCATAGAGTCTAATAAAATGAATTTTGGTTGGGTAGAATAGAAGTTATGATGTTGGAAAGACTGTTATATAGAAATCAGTTGCTACTGGATGCGGTCGTGGGAATCTATTAAATTGACTTGGTAAATGACATAATTAAATTTTAAGCATAACTAGAAAGAAGTAGCTAAATTTATATAGATTATAAAAATGTTGCAGTTTACTGTATTTGCATGAATAAATTAATAGATGTGAAATTATTGATCCTGCATTCCAGTAAGATGGCAGATCTATCTTCTGGACTAGAAAAGAGGTGTCAAATAGTCTAATCAGGAATTGTGGTCAACTAAGAAATTGTACGAATTTTGTGTAGATTCCAGAACTAGTGTGGTTTGCTATGTTAGGGTTCAAGAGTTGAAAATTGTGCTATTTGTATTACTGGGATAGCAAGAGGAGATTGTCCGGTAAAGGAGGAGTATTACGGAATTGGGAAGCGTGTAGAAGCGATGTCATTTAATTATTGTTGTTGTACTGCTGTGTCTTGTTATTGAGTTTGGGTGTTTACTGCAGGAGGAGTAGCGTTGGGTTTGTTATCATCTTCGAATCAAACCGTTCCCGTAGCTTGAAAAGGCAAGTGCATGGCTGAATGATATTCGTGTGTTTGAACTTGATGTTATGTTTAAATAAATATTTGTCATGATGATTCACATGATTATACTTGTTCTCGTGATGCTCATATATTTATAGTAGAATGATGGTGATGTTTACGGTAGTATAATGATGATGTTTATGGCAGAATGATGATGGTGATGATTATGGTCAAAATGATGATGATATCAATTGATTAATGCAGATAAATAACTAATAAAAGATATAATCATTGTATGTTGAGGATTCATGTTGCAAATAAGTGACCTGTGACCTCTCTAGAGCTTACTTTGTGTAGACAACACACGTGAGTGGGTAGAGAAAAATCTATTTCGATAGCCACCCCCACAGAGGTGGAGAAAGACTTATTTTGGTAAGCACTCCATGGGAGTGGAGTTGAGACCATGTATGAAAAAGGACAATGCAAGAGTGATTCATCGACGGGTGATCACTCTGTTATACCGGTATAATCAAGAGAAGTGAAGACATATGCATTACATTCATGAAAAGATAAATGAGATAATGACACATATGTATGAAACTTGATGAGAATGAATATATGAAATCGAGATAATGGTGAATAGATATTAATTGTTAATATAATGTTTACATGTGTACTTACTAAGTTGTGGGTTCACTCTTAGTTTGTTACTATTTTAGATACTCGTTGATGACAACATGCATGGACAAAAAATAGCATAAGTTGATATTGCCCTTTATAGTCCTTTCTTTCACTTAGTTTTCAATTATTCCTTATTAGAAATAAATCATCCTATCCATGAAATCCTTAGATGAATAATGATTTTCGTTTAGCACTTAATATTTTTTATATTGTCGCTATTTATCATTTCCCTTGATTAAATTTATTAATGATTCAGCTTATTGTCAATTAGTTCACTTTATTGTCAATGATTGTTTCTCGTATTGATGAAATTCCTATGTCCATGATTATGTTGAGAAATTATATATGCTTGTAGTCTAGTTATTGGTAATTTGTAATTAATGTTTTAAACTGGTAGTTTTTGTAGTTGTGAGCGATATTCTGGATTTTTGTTAAGCCGGAGTGTTACATACCATTTATTAGTAGCTATTATTATGCTTTTGGTTCATAGTTATATCTAGGTTTTTTGTGATATATGAACTGAAACCACATTATGTACAATATATAGCCCTAACATGAGAACTTATGCGAATGAATCGAATGCCGATAAGGCGCTTTAAAAAGACTGTTTTGATAAGCTGTTTCAAAAAGTGGCGAAGAAGCCACCCCATTTGTTTGTTCAGAGAAAATCATAAGCCATAAGTTAAAAAGAATGGGATTTATACATGCATGATTTTTCCTTTTTATAGATATAGAATATTAGTAGGAGGTATCTTTTTTTTAAGATTGCAGGAGGTATCTTTTGATCCTTTCATTTTTTTTCCCAAACGGCAGCATGGTGTTTCAGTTCAACTGCGATCCCTGAAGGGACCATGAGGTGGAAAATTGTTGGGGCACTTAACTGTTTTGCTCGGACTAAATAGTATCCATAGTTTCAAAATTTTTGTTTTGAAAACCGAAACTGAATAAATCAAATGCAGTTTTAAAACCTAATATAACGTGACAGTTTAATTTGGTTTAATGTATTCAGTTTTCACTGGTTTATTAAGTTGTGAAACATCTTATGATATGTAGTAACATTTTGTGGAAGAATCGTGCTTGTCATCAATATACAAACACAGCTATATATTTTGGTTTTCTAGACGTAAAATATTACACTCCCAGTCCGACTAAACAGTGAATTCCATGCACAATTGTAAAAAAATGCATTGAATTTTGTGTACTGAATTAATAACCAGACTTCTTTGTTTGACTCAGCTTGCTTAATTAATTATTCCCTTAAAGAATTTATAACACCTCAAAAAAGCTTGCTCATCGAGTTATTTCAACTCGATCGGTAAATTTGCTCTTTTTAGGTTATTTTGGGGAGGACTTAGGAAAACTATAGGAGGGTACAAAAGGAAAATATATTATTTTTAAGGGTAGGAACTTCTAAAATTTTCCAGATTCTATCAGCTCGAAGAAAATCTAACATTCTCCAAATTCTTAATAGATTGAAGTAAATCTAACGTGTTCGTTCATAACAAAATGGTTATTTTCCGAGGGAAGATCAATGCTATTTTCTGAGGGAAGATCAATGATGTTTTCAGGAAAGTAAGAAAAAATTTTAGCTCAAGAACAATTTCAGTTAGCTCTGATTTGAAGTTAGCTTTACTTTGCCCTCTTGTTCCCTTTGTCTGCTAGCTATATCTTATCCCTAGGGCCAAAGCATGCAAACACGTAGAACTACTAATGGTTGCCGAAGGCTTAGATCTTTTTTTGTTGATGATTTTTATTTATGTTTTTTAAGATAGCAACAAACGATATGAATGATGTGCATAATTTTGATATTAAAAAGCTGCTTAGAGAATCTATTTCTAAAAATCACTCTGTTTATTTCAATTTTTGAAAAAACTAAAATCCTAAATCCCAAAAGAACGGAGCACGCGGCAGGCAATGGTAAAAAAGAAACTAGCTAAAAGCTAACAAACAAAATGTTACCATGGGATATTTTATATGTGACGATTAATGCTGTATACTGGCATTGGCTACACGTCACCTGACTGACAGGTAAACAGGTCTTCACTGTGGGAATGTACAGTCAATCTAGTACTGCATTGCTCTGAAGTAATCATTTAGGGACACACACTTCTAAACAAATTCCTTAATAATTATTCAAATTACCAATGTAAGGTGGTGATCATTTGGGCTTATTTTTGGTGGCTTATGACTGAAAAGCAACAGTTATGTAAATTATTTAACATAATTAAATTTAAAAATTAAAAATATGTTAGCCCATCACAGATGCAAACGAATACGGAAAAAAGAGCAAAAAGCTAAAAAAGTTAAAAGTTCAGAAAAAGACGAATTTATAAATAGTAAAAATAAGTCGAATCCGTAAGTCGTACGATCATAGCGTAAATTAAACTTGCACCGTCCTTGAACCATGTTACTACGTACGTACCATGCATATATAGCATCAGAATCAACAAAAAGTTATCATAAATCTATCTGATCGACGAATTATAACAAGATTAAGTAGTGTCTGCAAATAAATTGAACTTGAAATTAGCCGAAAAACCTGAAAAAGGTAGCGAGGCTAAAGGCTAAGAAAAGAACTAAAGCTTAAGGTAACAGGCAAGAGGAAAAGAGCAACCTTTAAGCCCTCTTTTGTTACTTTGATCATTGCAGCTGTGATCAGCGGCGGGCAAAGATAAAAGAAACTGTAGGACAAGGCATAGTTCACCAGATACAGGCCGTTAGATTTTGTGCCATCGTTTACCTTCACCTTTTTCTCCTCCTTCTCCATGTTAATCCATGCAAAATTGACAGGGATATAGAGACCCGTATCTCGTGATCGATTCTTAACTAGCTGAAAGCACACTGCATTTGCCATTGGGGCAAAGCTAGCTAGCTAGCATGCATGGGCCTAATTCACATTCTTGAAAGAGTTCTCTCAGGCTTAGGGGAGGTTGCTCAAAGAGAGACTAAAGCCTAGCAAAGAACATGTCTTTATGCAAAAGATGGGAGCGTTAAAGCAAAACTAGATATGAGATTCTCATGAATTGGGATCCAGCAGGGTGCCGCATGCATGCATGAAGAGAGCAGCATATATATATATATATATATATATATATATATATATATATATATATATATATATATATATATATATATATATATATATATATATATATATATATATATATATATATATACAGCTATAATTCCTTTGCATTTCTCTATTGATCAGTTATGCATTTTCATCTTGCATGCTTGCTTCCTTAATTCAATCTTGCAGATCTTGTAGACTTTTCACGCTGTTGCATTTGAGGAAACGTTTGCGTGGCGGTTTTGGTATGGTCTTCCGTTGAGTTCAAACAGTAGAAACCCCTACATCCTCAAGGAAAAAAGTTGCGATTAAAATAGTAGATAACTATGCAGTTCCAAACTCTCCCGTTAAAATGTTACTATTAACAATAGGCGTTTTATTATTTAAACATATTTTTAGAGTATTATGACAGTCTAGCTACTTCTTACTACACAAGAGGGCAGGGGATGGAGCAGCGTAGTACTAGTACTCGCTGCCATTTTTGTCTTTTAGGCTATCGAGCTAGCTAGGGCTCAATCTGTTTACCCCCGTTGTGTATATATGCCCATTCAAAGAGTTTTAACTACAAGTAGAAAAACAAAGTAGGCTTACATCTTATCGCCTGTCAGTTCCAACCGTCTCAACGACTTACTCCATTAGAAACACATAAGATGCCAATCTACCACAATTACAGTGCTAAAACGAGATAAAACTAGTCATAAACGCCCAACAGCATAAAAAAAAGGGAGTGACTATTGCCAAGGCGATTGAAATTTTTTTGTCTCTCAGTCACTTGAAGTTGCACTCTCAATCAACTAAAATTGCAGTTGTTCTGAGAGTGCAACTTTTGGAGGGGGGCTGTTTTTTTTGAGGGGCTGCAATTTTAGTTGATTGAGAGTGTAACTTTCAAGTGACTGAGAGACAAAAAAATTTCAGTCGCCTTGGCAATAGCAAAACCGTAAAAAAAATTCATGTGACTGAAAATTAGCAGAACCGAAAAAGAAAAGCCCAGATACTATCTAGTGTATGTCAATTTTGCTTGCATGCATGCATGATGCAATATTTCTCTCGAATTAATTGACATGGATTATCTGTATCACCATATATATACCAAATCAAGTCTCTACACATACAATGAAGCTAGGCTACCTCCAAACAATTAGAACTGATCACCTCTTGATCATACATCGATCATCCATTTCATTCGTGCATATACATGCTGGGTTTCGATCTCAATTAAAAACCCTTGATATGTTCGCACTATCTATACGCCTGCTTCATGTATATGGATAGTACGTACTACGTAATCCCGAATTAACGAACAATTTTTTTTATCTCAACAAAAATAACACAGACCCTGATCACCGACGGACACTGGACACATGTATACATTGGCCATGCATAGCATACACTCACCCTAGCGATCGGATCGATGATCGCCTGATCTTGGCGCCAGCGGTGTCCACTGGTGGTGGTCGTTGCCAGCGCCGGCGAAGTAAACGGTGGTGGTGGTGGCAGCGTGGTCGACCTCGGAGGAGGGGTCGCGGTCGTCGTCGTCGAGGTCGAAGAAGTCGATGCCGCAGGCGGCGTGGCCGCGGCCGAAGGCGCGGATGTGGTCCTTGAGGGAGCGCTTGTGTTTGAAGTCGGAGCCGCAGGCGCAGTACCAGAGTTTGCCGCAGTTCTTCTCGTGCGTGCGCCAGTCGCCGCGAACGGCGAAGGCCTTCCCGCACTTGCGGCACATGAAGGGCTTGATGCCGTGCTTGCGCTTGTAGTGCGTCTGCAGCGTCCGGAAGTCCTTGAGCGGCCGCGCCCGCGGGTGGTCGATGTTGTTCCGGCACCCCGCCGCGCAGCAGTAGCACGGCAGCCGCAGCATCGCCGTCGGCTGCGTCCCCCGCAGAGACTCCGGCCCCTTCCGGTACTGCGACCCGTGCCCCCACATGTGCATCTGCATCATCATTCGCATCCAAATTATCAATTAATACGAGCATAGTTAACTGCATTAGGTTACCACTAGATCAGTACACGCCTAATTCACACATGCATGCGGTTGCAACAACAGAAGCTAGTCGCATTGCATTGCCGCAGTGTGCCTAGTCAGGAGGGAGAGCTAGAACGGTGTAAGCGAAGTGACGCTCATCACGTGTTGAGAGGCAAGAAGGCATTGGGGCTGCAGACGGACCGGTTCCCTCCTGCTGGAGCCATAGATACATCGATTGGGGGGCAAAAGGGCTGTTGTGCAGGGGGTATGAGCCAATGGACTGTGCAAGGGCTAAAGGGCACTGCTCGTGGTGGGTTTGTTTGCATTTAGAGCCGGGGGTGGGGGTGGCGTCGCTTGAGACGCACAGCTGTGTAACCTTCAAGGAACTGATCAGGGAAAGATAAAGACGCCTTTTTGCTAGATCTTTCTTCTCAGATCTCTCTCTGCATCCACTGCGAATTGTAGAGGCACAATAAGCACAGAGTCCAAGAACACTAGGTACCACCATGGGAGCTCTGAGTTCATGTCAATGGCCGTTTGAGACCCTTTACTGCATGCCTCTGTGCCCCTGCGCGGTTCAATCAAATCAAAGATACGGTGGGGAGAGAGAGAGATCAGAAGGACCACATCCGCGCCTTCGGCCCATAGTAGCAGTACTAGGAGCAGCAGCACTCCCTTCCAGATCCACCACCACCACACACAAGCTTCCCACAACTGAACCCACTAGGTATACATGCAGAAAGGATCAGAAAATTCAGAGTCCAACGAACTCAAACAGACAACTCCAACATGCCAAAATCAATCACCACGAGCCCACTTCGAACAGAACCGAGCGCCCAAAATTAACCAAAAGATGCACAAAATTAATCACATGAACAATTAACCAAATCAGACATGCATGCACCAGCAAAAAGAATCAGAGAGCAGTCAGCAGCTAGCAGATGAACAATCACCTCACCTGCATGTTGTTGTATCTGTTGAAGGTCTTGTAGCAGACGGGGCATGAGAACTGCGTGGGCCCAATGAGGATCTGGGAGGGGGTGGGGATCCAGTACTGGCCCTTTGTCAGCCTCCCTGGCCCTATGGAGGCACACCCCAGCGGCATGGTGCTCTCATCCTCTTCTCCTTCCCCTTCCCTATCACCTTCCCCTTCTTCTTCCCCTTCACCGCTGCCTCCTCCTCCTTCCTGTCCTTCTTGCAGGCTTCTCCCTGCAGCTCCTCCTGCTACTGCTCCTTCTTGGTGGTTCCCGCTGCCTGCTGCTGCTGCCTCTGAGGGGCCGAGGCTGGGCAGTCCTATGTGCAAGGCCACTGTGACCTCCCCTGCCTGATCATCAGCAGCTGCTGCTTCTTGGTTGCTGCAGGAGGTGGCGTGTGTGAGGGCCACCTCCTTGTTGTCTTGATCATGGTGGTGGTGGTGGTGTGGCTGGGTTGAGGGTGTGAGGCTGAGGAGGGGAAGGGCCTCCCTGATGGGAGGGGAGGAGGGAGGTGCGGGGTGGAAGTAGGAGGTGTAGCCGGAGAAGGAGGAGGAGGTGTAGGGGGTAGGGGAAGGGTTGGAGTAATGGAGGTGGTGGTAGCCTCTCAAGAAATTGGTGTAGGGGTCTCCCATGGAGGAGGGTGGATTTGTGTGGAGCTGAAGATAGGAGAGAGGTATGGATGGGAGGATGGCAACTATGATAAATATATAGAGAGAGAGGCTGCAGTATGGATCACCAAGAGAAGAGAGAGGAAGAGAGGGGAGATCAAAGTGTTGTGTGTGCGTGTAGCCCTAAAGGTGTAGATGAGGTTGTAGAGGAAGAAAGGGAAGTTCACTAGAGAGAGAGAGAGATGAGGATCACCTGGCTGACAGCGTAGAGAGAGGAAAAGGTTGATGTAGTAGGAACAAAAGAAAAGGGTTTGGAAGGGGAGGAGTGGATACTACTTCACTTGTATGTCTGTAGCCAGTAAATGGTGATAAATCCTGGGACTCGAAAGCATGAACTCACATTCCCCCTTGTTATTCCCATGGGAGTATGGGAACCAAATGTATCCCCTGCAATAGTTTAATTGACCATAGACAAGATTTATTTCGCTCATTAATATATTTGGTTGTCAACAGTATGCATACCAAAAAAAAAACGATCGCATAAAGTATTATCTCAGCCATCTAATATTTGTCTGTGCAAGGTCAAGGTGAAAAAAAATCAAATATGAAACCATATTTATCACAAAAAAAATTACATGACAAACTAATAAATTAAAGCAGTAGAACTCGCACATGCATGCATCATCATGTCCTAAGTAAACCCAAACAGAGAGATAATCACAGAGAAGAAGAGACTAGATGGCACCAAGACAAGCTTGAGCTACATGCATGCTGTGCCCCACCTAGGGAGAGAGAAAGGCTTAGAGAGAGAGAGAGAGAGAGAGAGAGAGAGAGAGTAGTACCAACAAACGGCACTGTTCTACCGTGTGTCCTTAGGTGCAAATTATATGGAGTACTTGTACATTGCCAAGAACAATCAGCTTGTGCTGTATGGCTAGGCCGCTTTTGCTTTGTGTAGTGGAATACTAAAGCAAACCTTTTGGGTCTATAGCTTTTGCATGTTAAGTCATAGATTGCCTTGGTGATTAATTAATGAGTGTGGCTGTTGGTTTGTTTGTATCTTCGAATGGTTAAGGACTCCTGTTTTGACTAAATAAATCTGCAGTTCTTTGGGACAGGGAACAGTCCGCCTTGACAGGCGAGATACTTGTTGTCACAACCTGGGACAAGCCAGGCTTTGCCTGGAAAATTTTACTCCCTCGTCTCGATCACTAGATATATATAGGTCGCGGTGGAATCTATATAATCAAAATTTTAAAATTTTAATCTCTAATACGTGTATATATAAATAAATTACCACATTGAAATAAATTTATTAGTTTTTATGAAAAAAATACTTTTTAATTCAGAATATTTATTATTTTTATTAGTATATTATTATAAATAACTACGGTCAAAAAGACTGTCAAAAGTAAAAAAAAACATTATACACATCGTTTAACTGCCTTTAGCAAGGCCTTTGGCTCAATATTGTTGTTAAGATCCCCATTAGGATTTGTAAGATATATGCTTACAAGTATTTGTAGGGAACTCCACGTCCAACGGAAGCATCCGTATTCATATTCGAGAATATTCGTATTCATATTCGAGAATATTCGTATCCGTATTTAAAAATATTCAAATTCATATTCGTTTTTAAAATATAGATTCATATTCGTATTTGAGACTATCCGATCGTATCCAATCCGTTTCTACCCCTACCAACGAGAGCAGAGTGGATATTATATTTCATTTCCACTAAACGAATCCTATAGAGAACCCTCACGTTCCGAACTGAGTTTAACTCTTTTTATTTTATTTTTTGCGAGAAGTTATATATCCTACATATATTTGAATGAACAATCATCTACATGAATTTTACAACGATGTATACGCCTATGTTCACCTGTCAATCACTGTCCGCAAATTTTCCTTTGCGTGCACAAAATTCTATGATGTTGCAAGCATTTTTTTTTTGGTAAGCATATTGGAAAAATTGAAAGTTCACTACAATGAAATTTCCTTATTTTCTGTAAACTAGCCAACTGGTCCATATCATTTCGTGGTCGTAGCATACCATGTATAAACCTGTAACTGAAAGTGGAGCTGCATTTGTTATACGACTCTGATAACTATAACTGGAAATACACATATACTAATTATATAACTTTATTACTTATATATACCTAATAAACTAGCATCGATATAATCTGGACTCATTGAATAAATAATCTAGATCTTCCTCTTTTTTCACATTAATATGGTAATTTCTGTCATCTCAGAGCGAACATTTTAGCTCCTTTTAACATTATAGGATTGCAATGGCAACAGGGGGTAAATGGTACCTCACAAATTTTCCTCCAAATATTATAAAACTCTTCACTCCAATAACTACAGAGCTATGAAGATCAAAGTTGAAAGCCAAGAGCAAAGCAACAAACTCAAAAATCAAGAAACTTAGCTTTTACACTAGACTGGTATAACCGGCTACTTAGGAGCGGTCTGATCGGCAACAACATAACGGCATGACCGACGGTGCCCTGGGGTTTGACCGGCTAGCTATCTGACTGGTGACAAGATTATGGTATGACCGGTGACTAGTATGATTGGGCCAAGGAGAGTTCTAATCGCTCCCCTATTCTCAAAACAGAAAATCAACCCGAATCCAAACTACTTTTGGTGCAACTCAAAAAAACTATGGCCAAATGATATAAAACTTTGCACACACTTTTCTTAGAGTCTTGGGAACTTATTTCATCTGAGAAACACTTGAATCTTTGTCAAAGTTTAGACCTTTTTCATCCCAACCCGTTAAATAGATGAGGCAACCAGCCCACATCTAACCCTAATGGATACTATCCACTGGCACATAACTCATGCACACTTTCCTGAATCATCTAAGTCTTTAACCTTTGATCCACTTGATCTTCTCAACTTATCCTTGACCTAAACTACTTTCGCAAGCACTACTCAAGCACCACGGTTTTGATCTAACATAGTTTCTAGTATTTGGAAAATTACCAAAATATCCTTGCTCTCACTCTGTCTTCATATTCCCTTGCAAGCTATCACCATGCTCGCCACGTGTAGGTGCACCAATGCCTTACCACACGTCGACATCTCTCTCTTGTTTCAGTTTCACTAGGCCATGTCTCACTTGAACTAACCAAACCACTTGGTGCAACCCATCGCTTGAACATTCTCTTCAACATTTCACACTTCTTTATGCCATGCTTGAGCTCAACAATCTCACGCAGCATTCTTGACCATTCTAGTCCTTGGGTTCTTCATGAGCGTAGCCTCAATTCTCACCATTGACTATGATTGACTCCAAAGCTTCCTGCACATCCAAGATAAACAAATCTTTTCTGGGTACAAGTTCTTCATAACTTGACTCATGTTAGCTAAAACATTATTCATGAAATATTTATGCACTGACCAAACATAATTTAAATCGTCCCAAAACCAAATTCCAAAATATGAGAGTTACTTTTCACAGTCGGTCTGACCATTGACCAGAAGCCGATCAAACCGGTTGAATACTATGCAATCGACACTCTTTGGAAAAAAATGTAACTACCATTAAAGGCATGGTCATACCACTTGATTTGACGACCGTTGTGATGCTAACGACGCACCACACACCAATGGTCTAATCGAACAAGCCATCGATCGGATGGTTAGCCAAGATCGATCGGTTTGTTTGACAACAAACCTAGACAAAATGTAAACTTTACAAAATTCAAATTTCAGCTCCACAAATTTGGCAATGGTTCATCACAACACCATCATAGACCCTCTCACATGGTCTCTCAATTTCCTCCTTGATGAACCCATTAGCAATTGCTCAAGAATGCAAATATGAGGTGTTTTTAAAAGTAAAGAGGGAATTTTGCAAAGAGAGGCTCAAACTGGTCAAAAAAAATTAGAAGGATTGAAAATGACCATATAAGCCAAAAATAGAGTGAAGCTACTGAAAAGAGCAAGTTTTCCTCAAAAAGTTTCAAATCCCCCATAAAGGAATTTGAAAATCTCACTCTAAATCATACGAAAGAACAATTGTTCTATTTGAACTTCGTCAAGGTGATAACAGATCAAAAGATCAAGAGAATCACAGCAAAATACAAAAGCTCCAACTTTAGCAAGAATTCACACAAAAACTCCTAATCATGCTCTAGATATGCATTTTTACTAATCTTTCTCCCATTTGACAATGGAGCTATCATGATGTATAGAAGAAGATTGAGTATGGATAAAATAAAGTGGCTATATTTTATTCAATTTTAGCTCGATAAAGAGCTATGAAAATTATCCAAAATGATCTACAAGTATTTCACCAAGTCATATTAGTAAAGTAGCTATCTAGACTATGGCAAACCACATATAGCAAAAGCTAAGCCAATTTAGTAAGAATCTGAAATTGAATAGATTTTTAGTGTGTCAAGTTACTCAAAGTCCTAGTTTAGCCAAAGGTATCCAAAAATAAGCCAAGCCATGTCAATAAACTAAATGAAACCAAGAATCTAGTTGAGTCTATTTAGAGTGCTAGAAGTTCAAAATTGAATTATTTTGTTCAAATACATGAAATTGAGCACAAATATCACATTTAGCATTTGCTGAAGTACATTTTTTTATCAGCATTTGCTAAAGTACATTTTTTTATCTTAGTAAAGCATGTCCTGGACTAGAAGGTATCCACAATTGCCTTCTAAGCTTTAACTATTTTTATCATTTAGACATGTTCTAAATCTCAAGCTTTTATCGACCGCCCTAAGCAAAAAGCTTAAAAGTATGGTCATGATCATCCAAAACTCCTCCTAAGTTTATGCCTAGTACAATGGCAAGGCGTCTCAAGAGAAAGAAATTGGTTAGATCAGTTCACTGCTACAGACAGCCCTATCACAGACGGTTCGGAACCGTCATCACAGACGGTTCCTGAACCGTCGGTGTTTAGGTGTCGATGATAGTTGGTGGTTATCACGACGGTTCCTGAGCCGTCATGCTAACTCACATTACAGACGGTCTTGACTACTAACCGTCTGTGATAGTGCGGTATCACAGACGGTTGTTTATAAAAAACCGTCTGTGATAGTCTAGTATACTAACCTCTGATCAGATCACTAAGAATGTTAAGTAATTGAGTACTAATCTCTGATCAGATCACTAAGAATGTTAAGTAATTAAGTATACTAACCTCTGATCAGATCACTAAGAAGACGGTGATATTTTTTCGCCCCCAACTCCCTAAAGCCGGTCGCCTTGCTCCACGTACCGATGCAGCGCAATGAAGACAGATCGGTGTCGACATCCTTCAAGCAAATCGCCAAGCAATTAATACTATGCGAGAATATCACGAGACGGTTCCAACCACAAACGGTGCGTGAAAATGATATATCACAGACGGTTCGACGGTTCAACTTAATAACCGTCGGTGATTGTTGCCTATCATAGACGGTTCACATAAATAACCGCCTGCGATAGTCTCATATCACGCACGGTTCTTAACACGAACCGCTCTGCGGATGATATCTATCGCGAGCGGTTCTTAACTCGAACCGCTGTGATGCATACTATCACAGACGGTTCGTGTTAATAACCGTCTGTGATTGTTTTATCACAAACGGTTCGTTAATACAACCGTCTGTGATGCCCAGATTCTTTAGCAGCCGACATTGCCGACTTCTTCGCTGAGCGACTATCCATCTGCTTCTTCCCACTTCTTTTCTTCATCCGAGGCCTGCTGCTGTGTCTTGAGGAATGCCACATCTGAAGACCAGTTCTTGACCAGCTCTAGGCGTACGTGATCCAGAGACTAGAGATGAAGAAAGAAGTGGGAAGAAACAGATGGATAGTCGTCACCAAGAAGTCGTGTGTCGGCCGCTCACCAAGAATGAAATGTCTTTTTGAACTTTTGTAATAAAATTGCCTTGTATTTTGCAGGAAAAAGAAGGATTGTCGGAGTGGACATCACATCTCGACAGTAGTCGGCATCGTCGAGGAACATGCAAATCTGAGAGCAAGCACAAAACTCAACAACACATTCAGATCGATCTATTACAGGATAACAAGCTAACAAACCCTTCGTGGCACGACGGTCACACTAAACAAGACACACTTACGACACTTACGGCAAGAGTGTGTTCTTTAGTATGAACCGTTCGTGCCGCGATGGAGGTGCTAGCTCACAGCGGAGGGGAGATGCGCATACAGGAAGCTAGCTAGTGGATGAACTCACGCGTGACTAGTACCGGTGGAAAGGTTGATGGGGAGTTATTAATAAGGGTCTGGCCGTGGGAGGAACTGGTGCCAGCCATTCGATGTGGAGAGAATAGACGGGTGAGATCGAAATCCTGTGTATACGCCAATTATTGGTGACATGGGATTATTACAGACGGTTCTTAACAGGAACCGTCTGTGTTATCTGGCTTTTCACAGACGGTTTGTGTTAATAACCGTCAGGAACTTCCTGACGGTTCTTAACGGACCCGTCGTGTTATCTCGATGGTATAGACGGTTCGTATTAAGAACCGTCGGAAAGTTCACGACGGTTATTAACAAAACCGTCTGTGATGTCTCAATTATCACGCAGCGGTTCATGTTAATAACCGTCTATGAAAATATCACGACGGTTGCCGATGAAACCGTCGTGATGTACCCGCCGATATAGCCTCTTACGTAGCGATGGTTTTTCGCACGTAAAAGAGATCTTTTTTATTTTTATTTTCTAGTTCAAGAACAATGAGCTACTCCTGAGTCCGTATGCTATACCCGACCCGAGCATCAAAAACCTAGAAGAAGTAAACTCGTGATTCAACAAAGAACTAGCATAACACAATCAAAAGCTCAATGTAGATTCTAGACTCAACTTATTCTATTTGACATGTCATGAATCATAAGAGAATCCCTAAATCAAAGCTAGTCATAAGATCCAACATTGACATATTTGAGTTCAAGTTTTTCACATTTAAGCAAGTTAGCATGGCAAAAGCTAAGCTACCTATATAAAGACACGATAAATCTAGCAAATTAGCATAAGATATGGTAGGTTGCAAAGCAAGATATCATATCACACAAGGATAATGGTCAAAGCTTCATTTAAATTCTAAAATGCAAGTTGTTGAAAATTAAATATATGTGCATTATGTTACAATGAATGCAAAGAGTCAAACTCCCCCTCAAAGCAAGCTGAAAGGACGAATAACCCCCAACACCCCCCCAGCAAAGAATCAAAACTAGAAGAATTGCAAGTCTTAGTGAAAATATCAGTAATTTGATGCTCAGACTCTATAAACTGAAGAAGAATATTCCCCTTCTCTACATGGTCTTGAAGGAAATGGTATCTAATATCACTATGTTATGACCTAGAGTGTTTCACTGGTTTTTGGCAATATTTATGGTACTAGTGTTATTATATTGGAGAGGAACACTATCTAAAACTAACTTATAGTCCTATGGAGTAGATAAGATCCATGGAACCTAAAAGTAACTACTAGCAACAGCCACATACTCCGCTTCTGCAGTAGATTGTGCAACAGAGGACTACTTTCTAGATGACCAAGAGATAAGATATGTGCCTAAGAAATGACAAGTGTCAGAGGTATTCTTTCTATTTATTCTACACCCTACAAAATCAGCATAAGAAAAGCACGAAGAGAGAGTGTAGAATTAGAAGAATGCCAAAGTCCAAAGTTAAGAGTGTCCTAAAGATACCTGAAAATATGACGCACTACTTGACGATGAGATGCACGAGGGAAAGCCTGAAATCGAGCTCACAGACACACAACAAACTGTATGTTCGGCCTCAAAGTAGTGAGGTAAAGGAGAGAGCCAATCATTCTGTAGTACTCCTAGTCTACGGGTCTCCATCCTCATCAGAATCTAGCGTTGTAGAAGTGGCAATTGGAGTAGTCATAGGCTTGTTGCTTCTCATGTTGAAGCACCGAAGAAGGTTGTTAATGTATATGCTTTGATAGATGAATATCCCTTTCTTCAATTGCTTGACTTGAAGACCAAGAAAGATATTTAGCTCACCCATCATACTCATCTTGAATTCCCTACTCATAGAATCTGAAAATCTAGACTCCAAATCATGAAAGGAGCCACCAAAAATTACGTCATCAACATAAATCTGAACAAGAAGGAAACCACTACCATGCTTGAGAGAGAACAAGGTTTTATTTACCTTTCCCATTTTAAATCCATTTGTAAGTAGAAAACTCTTAAGTCTATCATACCAAGCTCTAAGGGCTTGCTTTAATCTATACAAGGTTTTGGAGAGCTTACACATATGGTTTAAAAACTTAGGATTTTCAAACTAGGAGGCTGCTTGACATAAACCTCTTATTCTTTCAAACCATTCAGGAACGCCATCTTGATATCCACTTGAAACAACTTAAAGCCCTCAAATGCATCAAATGCTAGTAGAATATGAATGACTTTCAATCGAGCTACAGGTGTAAAGGTTTCATCAAAGTATAAGTTCTCTACCTGGGAGAAATCCTAAGCTACAAGTCTAGCCTTGTTGCGAACTACCAACCCATCCTCACTTTATTTATTTTTTAAAACCCATTTGTACCAATTACATTATGATTTGGAAGAGGTTCATCTAAGGTTAAGATTTGGTTTCTTTAAAAAATTAAGCTCTTCATGCATGGCATTAATCTAAGAGAAAACAAATAAAGTATTGATGACATCTCAGGGCTCAAAAGACACAACAAAAATAGAATGAGAATTGGAATATGGATAGATAAACCTAGAGCAAGTAACTCGCTCATAGTGATCCCTAATCATCTACTCCCAAGGGTGGTGTCACTGAATATGAAGCAGTGGTTCTAGTGCAGACGTAGCCTCTACCCTATGGACTATGGAGGTAGGAGCAGAGCCACTCACCATGCTGGTGAAGATGGGAGGAGGTTGCTCAAGCAAAGTTGGAACAGATGAAGCAGGCTCTCCAAACACCTCAGAAGGCGCAATAGGAGGGATTGGATCCCCATCCTTTGAGTCAAAATCATCATCGACAAAGATGCACTCCTGATCACCATGTACCTATGCACCTACACTATTGGGTCTAGTACCAGAACTAGCCTCATCAAAAGTGACTTCACAAGTCTCAATGATCTTATTAGTATCCAAATTTAGAACACGAAAGCCATGAGAATGAGCAGGATATCCAAAAAATACCACTATAACATCTGAATTCAAATTTATCTAAGTTACCGTATTTTATAATGAAGCACTTGCAACCAAATATCTTGAAATGAAAGACATTAGACTTATGACCGAACCTTAATCAAAATAAGTCTTGCCTAAAGACGATATCAAGAATACCCTATTGGGCACATAGCAAGCAATGGAAATTGCCTCAGCCAAAAACCTCTTAGAGGTGCTATGTTCAATTAGCATAGTCTTAGACATCTCTACAAGAGTCTTATTCTTTCTCTCTACAACTCAATTTTGCTTGGGGCTCTAGGACAAAAGAATGAAGCTCTAGACCTTGCTCAGCATAGAAAGTGGCAAAAGATGAGTTCTTAAATTTAGTGCCATTATCACTCATAATGAACCTCAAGGCTCCTGAAAGATCTATAGCTAATCTAAGGGCCAACTCCCTAAAGTAACCAAAGGCTTCATCCTTAGAAACAAGAAAGTGCACCTAAGAATACCTATAGAAGTCATCTATAATGACAAGCAATAGTACTTCCCTCCTGCATACTAGACTCTAGAAGGGCCAATTATCTCTAAGTGCAAATGTTGTCCTGGTGCATTTGTCATCACCAAGGTAAGAGGAGGATGAGAAGAAGCCATCTTCCCATGTATATAGGGTGTGCAAACTAGGTCCTTGCAACTCTTAAGCCTAGGCAATCCTCTAATAAGGTCCTTGCTACTGACTCCAGCCAAGTGATCAAAGACTATATGGCCAAGCCTATGATGACACAATACTAGGTCATGAGAATTAAAAGCCTCAAAACACCTATGGCTAGAGCCAAAAGGGCTATTAAAATCTCCACTGATCTTCTCAAACCTAAAGATCCCAAACATAGATTCATCAAAGGAATCTAGAACTCTACACTCTCCAACATTGAATCTTGCTTTCAGACCCTCAACAAGAAGCTAGAAAACAGATAGCAGATTATATCTCAGCTTACTCACCAAAGCGACGCCTTGAGCATAAATTTGTTGTTGATGTGCACAGTTCCCTTAGCCAACATAGTCCCAGTAGAAGCATCCCCGAACATGATTAACTCATCGGACCTACATGTCATAAGCAGAAGACATCGGTGCCTCAATACTTGGGTTAGAAATGAAAGAGTTAGACATCCAGTACTGAGCCACACGACGTCTAGGAATAACAATAGAAGGAGGAATAAAATGATTAGCAAAAAAATCATGAGAATGAAGACAAGAACCACCAAGACCTCTTCAAATCAGTCTACAAAAGGCGATACTCACCCTATCTAGACGGCACTCGTGGTCTATCCTCACGATATTCTAACCCAAAGCGTTGCTTAATTCCATCAAAGGAATTAAAGAAGTTATCTATGAACCTAGGCTTATATCTAGCAGGAAAGACTAAAGGCCTGGCTCTAGAGACACTTATAGGTGAAGAAACTCATCTAATGGATCTTAAAGCACACATCCTTTCTTTTCTCTCATACTTGACCCTCCAGAAGCAGAACTAACAATATGATCATTCTTCTTGTTGAAGATGCAATGGTACTTGCCCTTATGAGGAGTCCAACCTGCTGAAGGAGAAGCACCTGACTTGCTAGAAGGGGTTTGGGCAAATCCAGCTAACCTAAATACAGTCTTGGAAGGCTCAAGGGGTTTGACATTAAACTCGCCACTCTCCACAACTCTCACAACCTTAGGTAGGTGTTTTTCGAATACTCTAGGGAATTGAATCATATGCCTCTCATCTTCACACTCACTTTAGATTTATCAAGGATCATATTGAGATTCTTCTTTCCACTAGAGAATTTCTCAAGGGTCTTTTTGAGGTAGTCATTGTCATTTGCTAGGTTCTCACATGTGGCACACTCAGAGATCTTGATTACCGTAGCATATTTCTCTTTATGGACAGCTATCTCAAATCTCAAAGTCTCACAAGATACACAAGGGGTTTCTCTAATTCTACTCAACTGCTCCTAGAATTTAATTCTAAAAGCCTCATGCATCTTATCTAAGTCAGCTCTAATTTTAGCACAAAATGAACAAGAAATAGAATTAATCACTTTCTTGGATGCAGCAATGGATAAGGAATTTCCATTTTTTACATTTTTCCTCAAGAGTTTTGTTAAGAGCATTAATTTCAATTGTGAGTTTAGGACAATTTTCACAATATTCTGTCCTAGAATGAAGACGCATTTTAGTCATTTCTAACAACTTAAGTTTGCTATCCTCACAATAAGGTCAAGTATGATCAGAATGAACTTGAGCAATTCTTTAGTGGCACTATCAAGTTTTAGTTTAAGTAAAGTACAATTTGAGCATGGTGAGGGAACATCTAAAGCAATAGCATCCATGCAATCATTTTCACTACTAGTCTTGAGAGCCATTAGTTCATCTAGTGTATCTTTAAGTTGGTTGACAATATAAGAACGAGCAATTTTAAGTTCAACCAATTGACCATGTAAGGATAAGCAAGATTCACAATTTTTATCATCAGAAGTTATGGACTTAAGCCTAATCATTTCTAGATTCAAGCTGTCAATCATAAGATCATGATTTTTGATATCTTAGTTTGTTTCTTCAATTTTTGTTTACTTGCAACAAGTATACGTTTCATTTCTTTGGAAGAGGGCATACCTTATCTAGATCATGTAGTGCTCATCATCGTCGGAGGTGTCGACGTTAGTGATACTACCTTTGGCTATGAAGCACACGTCGGTAAAGTCCTGGGACTTCTTCTTGCCCTAGGTGTCATTCTTGTTGTCCTTTATTCCTGAGTCGACATCGCTCATGTTGACGTTCTCGAGAGTAGTAAGGACTCGACTGATGAACTTGCGGTGGTTGAGTTTCTTGGTCTTCGTGTCACAAGCTTGAGAATTCCTTGAGTGGTGAACATCTAGGAAGGATTTCTAAGGATGATTTAGCATTCTTATCCACAAATCATGAATGATATTGTTAAACGTTATCCACAAATCATCCAAAGAATCACAAGTTTTTGCTTGATCTTAGAGTATTCTTCCTTGAGTTTGTTCTGTCTCACTTCCTTGTTCATGGTCAAGCCCTCATAATAATCTAAGAGGGTCTTCCAGATCTTATTAGTAGATGACAAATGAGCTATGCGCTCAAACTTAGATCGACTAAGCCCTTGAAGTAAAAACTTATGAGCCTTGTGTTTACCTCCACGCCGGAGTGTTTGCCAAATTGACCTCGGTAGGGACAACAAAAGGGTTCGGAACTTTAAGCCAAATAGAATGTGCTTGGGCTTGGATGTATGTGGATATTGAGACTTCCAATAAGAGAAATTAACTCCATTAAAAATAGGTGGCTTAGTTGAATATTTGTCTGATGCCATAGCTCTAAGACTGATTAAGATCTATCAAGAAAAGCTAATCGGGCTCTAATATCACTTGTAGGACCACAATGGCAATAGAGGGAGTGTAGGTGCCTCACAAATTTCCCCCCAAGTATTCTCAATCTCTCTACTCCAGTAGCTACAGAGCTATAAAAATCAGAGTTAAAATCCAAGAGCAAAACAACAAGCTCAAATACTAAGAAACTTAGCTTTTGCACTAGGGTGGTTTGATCGGCTACTAAGGAGCAGTCTGATCGGCAACAACAAGGCGTTCTGACCGGCAGTGCTCGGGGGTCTAACTGGCTAGCGGTCTGACTAGAGGCAAGATTACAATCTGACCAATGATAGTACAACTGGGCCAAGGAATGATCTGACCGCTCCCATGTTCCCATAATAGAAAATCAACACGGATCCACACCACTTTTGGTGCAACTCCAAAACCCATAGCGAAATGAGATAAAACTTTACACACACATTCCTTAGGGTCTCAGAAACCTATTTCATCCTTGGATTACTTTAATCCTTATCAAAGTTTAGACCTTTTCAGGAACAAGAAAAATGGCACATAAATCAGTCTTCATCTTCCCTTGTAAGCTATCACCATGCTCGCCACATGTAGGTGCACCAATGGCTTGCCACGTGTCGGCAAGTCTCTCCCGTTCTGGTTTCATCGGACCATGTCTCACTTGGACCGACCAAACTACTTGATGCAACATATCGTTTGAACCTTCCCTTCAATATTTTTGCTTTCCTTGTGCCATGCTTGAGCTCAACTATCTCAACCGGCATTCTTGACCGTTCTGGGCCTCAACTTCTCCATGAGCATAACCCCAATCCTCGTTGTTAACCATTGTTGACCCAAAAGCTTTCTGCACATCCAAAAATAAAGAAATCATTTTTATCCATAAGTTCTTCACAATTTGACTCACGTTAGCTAAAACATGCTTCATGCAATATTTATGCATTGACCAAACATAATTTAAATTATCCCAAAACCAAATTCCAAAAATTCGAGAGTTACTCTTCAGGATCAATCTGACCGCCGACTAGAAGCTGGTCAGGCCGGTTGAACACTATGGAATCGACACTCTCTGGAAAAATGCAACCGCCATTAAAAGTCTGGACATACCGCTTGGCATGGTTTGACCGGCAACACATCGGCAATCTAACTAGCAACAAGCCAACGGTCACACCGGCGATTAGCCAGTGGTTAAACTGGTTTGTCTGACAACAAATTTGCCCAAAATGCTAACTTTACCAAATTCAAATTTTAACTTCACAAACTTGGCAATGGTTTATCATAACACTATCCTAAACTCTCTCATATGGTCTCTCAAACATCGTTTTAATTAGAGCTCTTTTACGATATTTTAAAATGAATATGAGTCGTTTAATCTTTATGATCCAATTGTTCAGATTAGTTAGAATTTAGTCATACTATCACCTACACTACTAGCAGTAGAATCTTGAAAGGAGTAAAATTATAAAGGAAATAGTGTTCGTCGCTGAGTTCAGGATGGTGGCCATCGCTCCACTCCCGGCGTGAGCCTCCACCTCCACCGTCAGCCCCTCGGCGCGCACCTTGATCATCGGAAGCTCCATCCCCACGCTGCATGCAACTGATGAAAGAAGCAAACGATGTCACATATATACATGGTTAAAAGATACAGGCGGCCATACGTGTATGCACTGTGCATGCATTATCCATGCGAAGCATTCGGACCGATTGAAGCAGTTCTTGATCTTGAGCAAGAACCACTCGTGGTCGTCGTCGGTGAAGCCGACCAACTACTCCACAAGGAGGTTCGCCTCCGACTCCGCCATGGCGGCCGCCTTCTGTAATGATTCTGGCAACATGGAAAGTGAACATCAAAATCAGTATCAAACGCCACGAACTTGGATTATGGCATTTACTTAGGCGGCGCAGCTCCACCATTGATGGCTTCAACCGAGCGTGGAGAATAGTGGTAAGCGCTTCAAGCTCTGACGTCGATGTTAATCCACGTGAAGTTGGCGAACCGTGGTGGCCGACGTGATCTAGGGTCGAGTGTTCCTTGATGATATCGCGGAGCAGGTAGTGCCTAGTACGCGCGCGATGTAGGGTATGGAGAGACGGCGGGACGCAGGGAATAAAGATGCAACTGCAGTTTATACACAAATGTTTACATGAGATAGTCCAATATACTCTTCTGAAAAATAAGGTTGAAAAACAAAAGCCTATAATACTATCACAAATCAACGATCAGATTTTATTTCTACTGCCATCTTTCGACTACCAACCAGTATAATATGCTAAAAAAATCCTTTAATTATGACATAGACTAAAACATAAGTATAGATGATCAAGGGCGCTAAGTTAGTTGGGGGAAGCTAATTAAGAGTCATTACGTTATGCTTTTTTTAAGATGATCAAGGGATTTTAGCAACGATGTTAAAGGCGGCAGGACGGAGATATCGAGGGTGGGGTGCGGAGCCATGGGATGAGGTGATGTCGGCATTGTGGGTAGGGTTGGGGGTTGAGCAGCAGCAGATGGTGAAGTCGAGAGAAGAGAGAGGTGGTAGCATATGGCGTGGACAGGAGAGAAAGGGACTTCGATGCGCTCTTTTTCAAAGATGCCCTCCATTGCTAGAACACATATTCAGAACTCTTTGTTAATGGAATCACTAGATATTTTTCACAAATCTTTGATGGCTGTAATCAACGTACTGCAATCCTATGGCCACGCGAATTTTTGCTAAAAGATGTATACTTTTAGTGTATTAATTTCTTAGTAACCCTTCATTTTCTTCGTTAATTAGCCACTATTTTATCATTGTGTGTTGGATTTTGACAGAACAAAGATGACAGGGGGGAAGAAACAGATGCACATGTTTCCCTAGTGGGGGTATATGACCCTTTAGCGCATACTTTGGACGCGCCACTATACATATATACACCCTTGCCGGCATGCAAATTAACACGATTATTTATCCGTAGTTCCTGCAAAAATACAAATATGGTTTAATTTCTATCAAGGACTCGCAATAAACATATACAGATCAGAGCACCCATCACGAAGCACTAAAAAAAAGTATCCTTGTGAAGAGGTGAAGTGGTATATATCAATGGGATAAAATTAGTAGTGACCGAAATGTCGGAGGTGGTGAGCTCATTTCTGTTGATCTTCTGTAGCCTGCACTAGTGACAGTGTAGTGGTCGAGGTACTACAGGATTTGACTGTCATCTCATCGATTTTCCTAAGCACTTACTAGGTCATCCAGCACCAAAAATAGAAGAGATTTTTTTGCCATCCTTACAGGATATCCGGCCATCCATTGAGCTAGCACCAAGAGGTACCCAGGAGTTTAAGTGATGAAGGTATCAAGGGTTCAAGGGTAATTTAGGGCCTGTTTCTATTGCCTTTTTACTAAAGGCTTTTGGTTGTGGCTGATAAACAGTAGTAGATGGTGAATAGTAATGACTGATGAATAGCAGCAGTTGATAAAAGCTGAGGTATTCGTATTGGCTTTTTGCTTTTTGTTGAGTGCATTATGTAAAAAAAACGGTGCAACGAAATGCACTACAACATTCGGATCGCCATACGACTTATGAAATTGTGACATAATAAAATACAAAACATGTTGCAACATGTGAAAGCATAAAGTAATAACTAATAAGTAGTAGTGGCTGATAAAATTAACTTATAGAAACTAAGTGTTCTGCTTAGAGAAGCCAAAACCAATCCGGCCCTTAGTGGGAAGGTACTGGTATCTCCTGATACCTTCTAAGGATAGTAAAAACTCTCAAACTAGAAACCCCACAAGATCCCCTCTTCTAGAATTTATTCCTCATCTTGTTGAAATTTTTTTAGACTATCTGGTGGTGAAATTGAACCATTCTCTCTGTTAGCAAGACATGGAATTCACTTGTCGTAATCGCGCGTCTACGATCAATCAAACAAGTACAGAGGCCTGATTACACAAAATTAAGGAGAGAGTCCATTGAGCAGAAGTGAATATCATGCTAGGATTTCCTGGGACAAATTAAACGCAGCTGAATAACTAGACTGAATACTCCAATTAAAATGGAACAGCAAGAGGTCTCTCGAATGCAAATTTTGGCTGAAATGTGTTTGAGAGATTCCCGAGTGGTCCACATATATAGAAGTATATTTGTGAGTATTATTTGAGCCAAATATAAATAAACATGATCCATGAGTGGGTTGGATAGCTTGGAAAGCTAAAAGCTGATTCGAAATTTAGCCACACCAACGTGAGCTAGACAACAAAAATTCTGAATATAGTGGCTAACTAGTCATACAAAAGGACAAAAGGGGTACAAAAAGTCTTCCACGTCATGAGTATGCATTGTCGGTGCACCAACATGTGGGCCCGTGTGCTAATGTCTCAGGCACTACGTACGTACGTATTTACCCATGACACTTGAATTAAATTAACCACTAATTAATCAGAACTCAGAATCATTTAGTCAAACCATGCATGTCCAAAGAAAGAAGTCCTTTTGGTTTGACTGAATCTACTACCTTATTAATCTTGTTATCCCTTTGATTAATTACTTCATCCTATTGCATGTTGAATTTTTCAAGAAGGGGTGCACACGGTTATCATAATTTTCTTTTAACAATCATGAGTTACAACCTAAATGTGACTAGATCAAATTTCTGAAAATTTCACAAATAGATACACATAACATGCCATTAATTAGTAGCTAGGGCTCAAATTAACTATGGCCATTAACCATGAGACACGGGTGGGCACACTGGTTGAACTAGCCACCGGTTAATTGGCTATTGCATGTCAAATTGGTCATGCACAAACTCATTCCGAGCTGCCTCTAGCTATATGATAAATTTTGCTAGATATTTTGTTGGTCACGCATATTTTTTTAGTTACATGGGTAAGAAATATTTCTTCTAGATATCAAGCACACCCGTCCGAGTAGGGACCTAGCTATATATGTCGACTCATAAGAGTTGAGCAAATCGTGCATCTGAGAGATACATCAAAGAGGTCATATATATGATCAAGTCCTAATAACCTATAGATTACTCACAAGTAGCCTTGATCAAAATATAGATAATAGTAGAGAACCACTTTTTGTAAGATGATGAAGTTATGGATGTACAACTTTACCCACACAAATATTCATATCCTAGTACTCACCTATACGCACACACGAGTGTGTCTCTGTGGAAACTTTGAGAGGTACCACGGATTTATCTCCGACCACCTTAATTCTACACGTGTGCTTAGGGAGCGTACTCATGTGTATGTAGGTGTGATATACGTGCGTGGTGGTGTGACATCTACTTTGTAATCGGGAAAAAAAAGATATGGTAAGCTTTCCATTTGAACCCTAATAATTCACCTAAGAGCTGGTACGTTAGACCACCAACTGTTAGCTTATTTTTCTGCTTTCTCATTAGACCCAGTAAATAAAACATTTCTCTGCTGATCTTCCCTTTTTTTTCAGCATGTCATGACCTAGTCGAGTGCACGTACAGACGTACTAATAAGAATGCTTTCACTGTGTTTTCATTGTACTGTATAAAATATATATGGAGAGAAGAGCCTTCAAGAAAGATATATATCAACATAGAAAGAGAGCCCTTGACAAGGTCGTTCTGCGTCGTTGAAATAGCCTGGCGTCGTACCAGTATGTCCAGGTATGACAGGTTCTCAGACGACGCTTCGTTAGCTGGGCTTACCGGCCGGCTAACTTATCCTTTAAATAAGGCATAGGGCATGCATGCAAGCCTCTATCTGCTGAATGGCACTACACCTTCGCTATCTTAAAGTCTGTATCAAACATCGATCGTTACTTTCAGAATATCCTGAAGCCAAGACTATGCATGTCTGCAATTACTCTTAGTAGTTACTCTTATACTTTGAATTTATCCTATACCAGGTTCTTTTGTTTAATTGTTGCCATGTAAGTTAATGGAACAATTCACCCTCAATTTGATTCGAAGTGAATACTGCAGAGAGTTGTAGGATCGATCTGAAGGCCCTGAAAATCAAGTCTGCAAAAAAGAGAGGGACAACAGCAACACAATTAATTTCGCTGACTAAGATGAACAGTGCAGGGATAGGACCACCTCCAATCACAAGCTAGCATCCAACGACGTCCAGCGCCTGCATCCCCTAAGCAAGCCCATTTGACACAGACACCTTGGGCCCCATCCGGACCTAGCCAAGGCCCAGCAGTGCCACAGCCTGGTGGGCCCATACTGCGTCCATCCATCCATGCGTGTGCATGGGGAGGCAAACCCTAGCTAAGCCATGCATACATTGGCCGGTTCTTTTCACTTTATGACTTATAGTTCTTCCGAATAAATAAACGGGAGGATTTTTTTGATGTCTTTTCGAAACGATTTATCGGTATTCGATTCATTTATATAAGTACTTGCGTTATAGCCAAAAACCATCAGTTGCAACACAAAAGAACAGGACCAAGTTTAGATTGATTTACTGGCCTAGCTTGATCTTGAATGCCAAACAGTACTACCTTCTCTTGTGGTGTTTTCTCCTTGGCCCTTGCCATGGAAGAGGGCTAGTACTATACTGGACTAGTTGGATAGTGCTCTCTCCATTCTTTTTTACTTGACATTTTTTATTTTTTACGGTCTCCGAGATACAACTTTGACCATTTTTTAACTTTATACTAAGATATACTAATAAAATTATAATACTATGATAGTATTTTTAACGACAAATCTAATCAATGGCGGACCTAGGATCAAAATTTAAGGGGGCTAATGGGACATGCTCACTGGTTTATCGAATGATGAGTTGCCAGCCTGCGGTAGCCTGCTGCACTGACAATGAGAGATACAAAAACGCTATTGCGGCTATAGCGGGCTATCTTAGAAGCCATGATACACGTAGTGTTTTGCAAATGAGGGGCAGTGGCGCCCACTCCCCAGTGTGGGAGGAGAAGACGACATTCATCACGCGTCCAGATAGAACTAGATTATGACTTAATTTATGAAAACGTAAGAAAATGCTCCATGTCAATGTGTTTCTAGGGCAATGTTGTGGTCAAATTAAACAATCACAGTAATTATAATTAAGAAAATGCTCCATGTCAATGTGTTTATAGGGCGTTAGGTTGTGCGGGCTTATATGAGGGGTATACTTGGTATTTTGTTAAGTCATGTTCGCTTTGGCTTCTAAAAGACGCTTTTCTACAGTAAATAGCATTTCTACATTACCTACCTTTCAAACGGAGTGTCTTTTCAAGTCGGTATCTACTAGTCGATGGTAGTACACACTGTAGTGACTTCATTTATATTGCCTAAAATTACACACGAGTGTATATATCTCCATAAGCTTCTCTACAAGATGTTACTATTCATAAGCCAAAGTCAAAAGTCGTCAGTAAAAGTCAATATGAACGCCACCTTAATTACTGATAAATTTACCAATCTGACACAAGTGAGTAAATACATGTGCATATATCTATAAAAATGCCACTATCTAATTATACGTATACAAATATGCTTATTCGCTTTTATGTATATGTGCTTGCATTTATCTACCTCTCAAATTAAATCTGGGACCTGTCTAATAATGTTTGGGTGTGTGTTAATTAACAGTGGATCCTGGCCAACCCATTTTTCCTTCTCTACCCATTTCTTCCTCTGTCCCATGTGTTCCTGTGCGATCCTCAAAAATTAATTTAGCCAATTGCGGATTTTATAAATTAAAGCTATTTCAATCTCCATATACAAATTTTAGTCTACTGACAGCAATTAATTTATTTTAATAATCATGATTATTTATTAGTGGGGTTCTGTAATTTAAATACAGCTAACAAAATTAGCTGGACAGCTAAACAAATAATATAGCGATCTATACACAACACGTGAATACTAATTTTTAGATGTTCTCTCTCTCCTCTTTTTCCCATTTGGCCACATGGCGGCCATCTACTCCTGGCTTCCTCCTTATCCCCTTTCTTCTCTCTCTCCATTTCCTTCTTTCCCTGTGCTCCTAGCGCTACCCTTGCCTCTAGCGTCGGCCTCCGAGTACCTCGTGGTCTCTACTGCTCGCCTCCCTCCTGCGCTCTGGCACCGTCGTCCTTGTGCCCGGCTGGCCTCCCCTAGCCTCCCCAACCCAACCCCGCCTCCAGCGCTTGGGCGGCCCTGCTCTTTTGCAGCTCTGCTCCTGAGGGGGTACCCACGGGCCAGCCGACGATAGGGGTATGCCAGCCCCGGCTGACTCCATGGTGGATCCACCCTTAAATCTAATTATATAACTATAGGGTCAGCTTTACTTGATTTTCAATCTAGATAGTTTTGACTATATTAATAATTAAACTTTAAAATTTTTGATAGCACGAATTCTAGAAAATCAAGTAAAGAAGAACGGACAGAGTAGCATATGCGTATATGGTACTACAACAGCAATCTACTGGGTATTGGCGTGTGGGGTTGCATCTTGCATGTTTGTAGAATACTAGTGAGCTATAGCATATGCAATAGCAATTGTACCATGCAGACTATGTAACTCCCAACCGACAGGCAAGGTCGAAGGTATAATGGAAGGAAGATGAACAATGAGGAGCTTAAATGGGAACAGTGTTGGAAGAGGGTGCAGTAGATTGTGCAAGGGAAGGACACCATTAATAATCTCTGTAGTCCATCGATCCATTCCAGCAACAGCTAACTACAGGATCAACGAAACTAAACGGCACGCACGTATCTTCATGCACGCACGCTTAATTTGCTTACCAACCAACTAAGTTTAACGAAGTTGATCAAACATGGAAGCTAGCTAGACAGTACGCAAGCAATATATCTAGATATGTTGAACTCAGTTTGTTCTCCGTGGAATATAACGATGGTGTTGTCTAAGGGCACTCGAACATTTTTTTTATGATTTAGAGCACTTATATTTTTAAGTGGATGCATACATGAGAGAAAGGAGATTCAAGTATTTTTTATGGTTCGAAATACTCATATTTTTTTAAAGAAGTGTATACATGAGAGAAAAAGATTTGAGTTTTTTTGTAGTTCGAAGTACTTTTTTTAGAGATACATATATATATAGAGAAAAATCTGTGTGCTTTGAATATAAAAAAACACTCGAGTGATGTTTAGCATTTCAGAGAGTGTATACATAAGAGAAGAAGATTGAAGTTTTTTTTGTAGTTTAGGTACTTTTTTTTAGAGATATATATATAGGAGAAAAATCTGAGTGCTTTGAATATAAAAAACACCGAGTGCCTGTTTAGCATTTCGGATTACCAGTAAAGAAAACTTTAACTACTGTAGCGGTAAAACGTTCATTGAGAGGTAACTTGATTGGTTGCACGGAAACAAGCCTTTAGCTTCTGTCCTATTCAGCATAGCTGGCCCAGCCCCTGCACACACGGGGACATCCCTTGTGTGCGTGTGCAGATCACAGAGAAAATAGCTAGTGACGTCAACCAGTGGATAGTGTAATGGATCTCTTTTTTTTTCATGTATCCGAATTGTCTTGTAAGCAAGCCAGGCCAGTGGCTCGTTGCTACACTGCCACTGTTCATCCTGCTCTACCCGATAGAGACCGAAATACCGTACCATTGATGCTCTTAATGGCACTGACAAGTAGCATCTACCCTAACTAGTTCAAGTCATCAACCCGTTAAACGATATATGATCAAAATTGTAAAAAATATAAGACATAATTATATTAGTATAATTTAGAATTAAAAATTAACTATTTTTAAAAATCTAGCTAGCAAGCTTGCCTAAACATGCGCGTGCGTTAGTTAATTACTCCCTCCGTTTTTTAGTCGGTGTTTTAAACTTTTTGCTGTTGATTTTTTATAATTTTGCAACCCTAAAGCCCAGCTGCGCCGCTACCGCCCCGAAGCCAAGCCAACCCAAAGCCAGCCGCCTCCTCGACACCAGATCCGGAGCCACCATAAAGTCGCCCGCCGCGAGCTGCCCTCTCCCTCCTCGACGGCAACGGCATAGCTCCGTTTTTCCAGACGTCCCCGTCATCGACGTCCCTAGACCTGACAGTCTGACACTGCCACCTCCGTCCGTTCACGATGGTGGCTTGCGGCGACGGCGGCGGCACAACTAGCGGCAGTGGCGAGTGGCTCCGGCCGGAGAAGAGAAATTAAAGAAAGGGAGGAAAGAGAGTGAGGGAGAGAGATTGGGATGTATTTTGAACCATATTTGTACCGTATACTTGCAAGTATTGCCTCATGCCTCGAAATACGCGTCCGCATCATAAGGGAGGATGGAGGGTGGATGGGTAGGAGAACAGCCTTGCAGGAGTGCAAAATCTGTTTCTAAGTATTTGTTTCTTTCGAGAAAATGCAAGTTTGACGGGGTTACATGAAGCGCAACATTTGACGTGGATCTTAGTATCATTTCAGTTTAAGCTTCTGACTTCTGACTTATTTTTATTATTTTAATTTTTTCTGTTTTTTTTTTTTTTGCTGATTTTTTTCTGTATTCGTTTGTGTTGTCTGTGATGAGATAATCTGATTTTTCTATTTTTAAAATTTTTTAAATTTAGTTACGTCAAATAAACCACCATCAGGTACAGTATAATTTTAATCAGTTACAGTGCAATTTTAGTCATAAACCAGCTTATTTCAATCTAATCGAGCAGCACCTCAACTTCATATGAAGTATGTACATGCATGAAGTGTATTACTAATTACAACCAAGCAAGCAGTGCAGATCTAAGAAAAAAGTCACCGGAGTCATTAAGTACTTATAACACTAACTTGAAGTTTATAATAAAAGACTACATGCTTATAATACTAAAAGGTTATGTGAACTGAGCAGAAGGACGTCGGTGTGTTTGACCCAGCCAATACACGTGGATCCACCCCTGCCAGCAAGCTAGCTAGACATAGTTAAATGACTGGACTCTGGACCCTTTCCTTGAGGAATATAGCGTTGGATTGGCACAATGGCACAACAATATAAAGAGCAATGTGCTGCAATTAGAGGTGCAAACGGATCAGATTCGAACGGATATTGTTGTTACCATATCCTAACCCATATTTTTTCTTCAGATTCGGTACCAATCGGATTCGGTACCAATCGGATTCGGTGCCGGATCAGTCGGGATTAACTCGAGCCGTTTGCACCCCTACTTGTTTGTAAGGAATGCATGCAGTACAATAAATGGAGTAGGAGGACGTACTGTCAAAAACTTGATGTTACTACTTAATAGCTGATGTGGAAGATTTTATTTTACTATTGCAAAAGAAAATAAAACGTCAAATAGTAGCACTAACCTGAAATCAAACTTGAAGACGTATCGGATTCGGACGGATATTGCTGTTACTATATCTTAACCCATATTTTTCTCCGGATTCGGTACCAATCGGATTCGGTATCAATCGGATTCGGTACTAGATCGGTCGGAATTAACCCGACCCGTTTGCACCCCTAGCTGCAATAGCCTTCTATGCCTACATTAGCTCACCACCGAGTTCAAGTACTGTCAAGTGCAGTGCCAGTTTTGTTTTCTCCGTTATATATTAGCTAGTTAGCGGGAATGATCACTGTATACACATATGCACGTATCACAAAGTGCATCGGACTTTGCTTTAAGGGTTGTTTGTGTGTAATTTATGTATCTACTGTATCGATTAACTAGTGATCGATGATGCAGTAAGAATATTTGAAATATCGGTTTTGCTATTGCACACGCATCCACACACACATAGCATCTACTTACACTTTCATTCCCGTTTTGTGTAAAACAGTTAACCTAGATGTACTATGTTTAGACTCAACAGCTATTATATGCTACTATAACTCACTTTAAACAAACATTGTGGGATTAATCCAACCACCACTCCACATAAACCATATGGGTCAACCACACTAACAGACGGGTGTATTACATAAATTCCCTACCCGGATGTCCTCTGTCGAACACCCTTACTACTACAAAAGAGGCTATACTGAACGGCTATATCACAGACGGTTCATATGGAACCGTCTATGCTTAAACTATCACAGACGGTTTATTCTAGTAACCGTATGTGATACTTTCACAGACGGTTTTTAGCACGAACCGTCTGTGATAATTGAGATATCACAGACGGTTCGTGTTAATAACTGTCTGTGAACTTTCACAGACGGTTCTTAACACGAACCGTCTGTGATCATTGAGACATCACAAACGATTCGTATAACAAACCATCTTTGATAATGAACTAAAGAAGCTACTGAGAAGAGAGTCAAATTCAAGGCAAATTTATTACAAAAGTCTTAAAAATAGATTCCCATATCCTAGTCCTTCTTCGACTTTTGGAGTTTGAGGATCAGCCGCTGAGTTCTCGAATGATGTGAAGATTGTCATTATTGAGAGGAAGGAGATCAAAAGAATATTAGATGTCATTATTGACAAATCTAGTGAAGAATATGAGGGAGAGGATCTCACAGTGTAGAAGATTTGGATTAGGGCACGCATATTAAAAGGTTATCACAGACGGTTCGTATACCAAATCGTCTCTGATATTAATATCACAGACGGTTCGTATTTCAAACCGTCTCTGATATTGACTTATCATAGATGGTTAGTATACCAAACCGTCTCTGATATGTGCATTATCATAGATGGTTCGCATAACGAACTGTCTCTAATATTCATTATCACAAACGGTTCATATAACAAACCGTCTCTGATAATGACACGTCACCGATCCGTGGCGTATACCTCAGGATTTCGATCTCAGCCGTCCATTCTCTCCACATCGAATGGCAAGCACCAGTTCCTCCCACTGCTCGGCCCTTATTAATAACTCCTCATCTACCTTTCCACCGGTAGTCACGCGTGAGTTCATCCACTAGCTAGCTTCCTGCATCCTCCCCTCCACTATGAGCTAGCGCCTCCGTTGTGGCACCACGGTAGGCTGGACAACATACTCTTGTCGTAAGTGTGTCTTGTTTAGCCTCACCGTCGTGTCATGAAGGGCTCGTTAGCTTGTTATCCTGTAATAGAATGTGTTGTTGTGCTTGCCTCTGTATTTGCTTGTTCCTCGACGACGCCGACTACTGCCGTGAACTAGCGCCTCCGTTGTGGCACCACGGTAGGCTGGACAACACACTTTTATCGTAATTGTGTCTTGTTCAGCCTCACTATCATGTCACGAAGGGTTCGTTAGCTTGTTATCCTGTAATAGAATGTGTTGGTGTGCTTGTCTCTGTATTTGCTTGTTCCTCGACAACGCCGACTATTGCCGTGAGCTAGCGCCTCCGTTGTGGCACCACGGTAGGCTGAACAACACACTCTTGTCGTAAGTGTGTCTTGTTCAACCTCACCATCATGCCACGAAAGGTTCGTTAGCTTGTCATCATGTAATAGAATGTGTTGTTGTGCTTGCCTCTGTATTTGTTTATTTTCAAAGGGCATAGCTAACACTATTTCTTGAGGCTAGCCAAAAAACAGAAAACATTTAAGTTATAAAGTGAACTATCACAGACGATTTGTGGTATAAACTGTCTATGAAGGACTATCACAGACGGTTCTATATACCAACCGTCTGTGATACTCGCCAATCACAGACGGTTAGTTACTAGAATCGTCTGTGATACTTGCCAATCACAGATGGCTCTATATACCAACCGTCTGTGATACTGGTCAATCACAGACGGTTGGTAACTGGAGCCATCTGTGATATTTTTCTTCATAGACGGTTTTAGTTACAAACCGTCTGTGTTGTCTTTTTCACAGACGGCTCACAAACCGTCTGTGATAACCTTTGATTATCACTGACATATAAATACAGGCGGTTAAGAAAACTGCCTGTGATGACTAGTCCGAACCATCTGTGATGACTCTTTTTGTAGTAGTGCCTCGTGTTGACCTATGCGCATTCTCACCACCTACATCATGCCCTGCTTGCTATGTCCACCATGGCATGTTCAACTCCTGGCTGAACAACATCTTAGTTGTGGAATCGTTCGTATAAATAGCATTGTAACCATTTTTTTTAATTTAGCTTCTGAATATCTATTTTTGTAAATCTAGTTCCTATGTAGAGCTACAAAGATCGGTAAGTGCTTGCCGAGCTACGAGCTCCCCTAACTTAGGAGGAAAATTGCCAAGCAACCCGTAAGCAGAAGCAGCCAATACGGCTAGTTAAGGCTGATTAAGATAATGGTTAAGACATGCTAATGTTGGTTCATGAGACCTGCCGCTTTGGGTTACTCGGCAGGTCTACAGAGATGACTAAATTTGTCAAAATGAGTGTTCGATTGTCAAATTAAAAAAACAGTGGCTACAATACCATTTGTGTAAACAGTTCTCAGTTATAAGCCTCTTGTTTGCTTAGCTAAATCTCCAAGCTCAAAATTATTGTAAAAAAAAACTATATCCGATATCTACCATTTGCGTCTGCATCTTGTACTATTTCAATTTTGAAGTGGTATAGACTCAGGGTTATCAAATTACAATGGAGTTGACTGACACGGAAGGCCAGTAACATAGAGAGATTAGGGAACTAATGCACATCACTACAGTTGATCTCTTCATCCAAGTATCAAGTACCTTGAACGGGAGGGAGGTTACGGGATGGGACGGGGATTAATCTCATAGCCACATACAAATATAAACTTAGTCGAAGGCTTTTATGCAAAAGATGGTCAGATGTAATGTGAGGCTTTTGCGATGTTGGCCTCCGTGTTATGGGTGGGATCTACATTGGCATTAGTGCTGCTGCAGTGACTAAATTAGGAGAACGGTGACTTAAATGAATCACTCTAACAATTTCGGTGACCTGCAATTTGATTTACTCTCAGTAAAAATTATAAAAATATATCGGTATGAAAATACTTTGTAACACCATCTTAATGGGAGCAAATATATAATCTTTTGTGCACTAGTAGTTAAAGTATTAAAATTTTGGGAGTGTCTATACAACATTCGACTATTTTTCAAGGCAAAATAGTTAGATTTTAGACGGATGGTGATCCAACGCCCGATCTTTTTAGGGGTGCTTATATGAGATATTTTTTTTGAAGGGGTGCTTATATGAGTGGATCCGTTAGATAAAGATCCAATGTCCACAGATCATCTGACTATTTTTGTCTTAAAAAATAGTCGAATATTCTATAGCACTACTCTAAAATTTTTGGCTCCACGCATTCTAAAATATCTTTGCGGATCCGAGGGAGAGGTCGGAATTTTCACATATATCCGCGAGAGGGAGAGACCGTACGTGCAGTTTCATAGAACTTCTTTGGGATTATCTGCAATTTCTCGAAAAAGGATTAGCGTGCAATTCCTGAAAAAAAAATATTAGCGTGCAATTGGTGGAGCTTGACCCACGACGTTTATTGTGTCAGACACACACCAGCGTCTAGTTGATGTGTGGCATGCAAAAGACAGCATCACCACTGACTTTCCGATGTTTCGCGACGGCCATCAATTTTCCTGACGGACCCACATGCACCACACCGTCAGGCTAATGCAGCAGCACCACATCCACACCGCGCTACCAGCACGAGGGTTACTGCCCGATGGGTAACCGTCGAGCGAATTTTTCCTGACGGTTTTGCCTTCTTTTTTTAAGGGGCCGCCATGAAGCATCGAATGTCTAGCTAGTAGTGCAGGTAGCACATGCATGCAGATCATGGAGATGGGTAGGGGAATTTTAGCGTGCGAGGACAAGTCCAAGATCATAAGATCTGTTATAAGTTACTTTTAAGGGAGTATCTATATAGCAGTTAGATTTTAGAATGTTGGATGGTGATCCAACGCTTCAGATCTTTTTTTAGAGGTGTTTATATGAGATTTTTTTGGAAGGAGGTGCTTATATGAGTAGATCCGTTGGATAAAGATTCAACGCTTCAAATCATCTGACTATTTTTGTCTTAAAAAACAGTCAAATATTCTATAGCATTTCTCAACTTTTAATTCATCCTCGTTCTTACTAATCACTAATCAGCTAGAAAGAAAAAGAAGAAAAGGACAGAAATGACATAAACTCTGCAATGTTAATTTCCTGGACCAGCACTGTACCTTACTTCCTTTCTGTCGACGGTGTTTTGCGCTGGGTTTAAAGCTCTGGAGGCAGGGTCTGTTTCGCAATGACTGCGGTTTATAATTTTGGTTGAAATTTTTGAATTTTAGCTGTTTACAATACAGATTACTAAGAGAGATATTCACTTGCGATTTTAGATGGTACAGATGTTGGGCTTTTAACGTATACATCGTTTAACTTGTAGACCCTGTTTTAAGAAAAACTCTATTTAAAGTTAGATATTGTAACAAAAACTAAAAACCGTTAGTTTGAAGGACCCATAGATCCGTCGTCCATCCCTCAGCTACCAGATGAAATTACATACAGCTAGCTATGAAATGCATGCTACTCTCTCTAGGATATGTATGTCGATCTAAAGCAGTGAAAGTACTGCTTTTCTGGTAAGGATGGCTTTGTGCTTTTCTCCTTTCCGTTTTAGCCCTCGATGTGTAGAAGATAGCCACATGTTGTTTGGTTGTGCTTTCGATACACATGTGGATCGAGTTGATGTGTCGAAGCTTTCTATCCTAGTAGCCAAAGTGCAATAATTTAACACATGAGAAAAGATGGTATAGTTTGCATTGTCGTTTATTTTACTGCATCGGAGTTACGTACCACTATGTACAAGCAAGCAGTTATATATAAATAGGGAGATATCTAGTGCAAGTGTGCAACCAACAATTATATACGAGCAATCGTGAACCATTTCAGTTTGGCACTAAATCAACATGAAAATTACAAAAACAAATGTACCTGCATTTATCAATTTACTCAGCACATATGTGTAAAATTTCTTGGTCAGATTCAGTCTATGTTGAGAGTAATAAAAATGAGGAAATTATGTTAAATAATAAGACAAATGTTATTATCCTCTGACCACAGCATGCACGCTCTCTCTCTCTCTCTAACATATTTTGAGTTAATCTGTAGTCAAAATTTTAAAGGGTGCTACACGATATCGGGCATGTTTGGCAACGACTGCGACTTATGGCTTTTGACTGAAATTTTTGAATTTTGGATGTTTACGGTACAGATTACGGAGAGAGATATATTCACTTGTGATTTTAGATGATATAGATGTTGGGCTTTTAACGTGTACATCATTTAACTTGTAGACCCCGTCTTAAGAAAATACTCTGTTTGAAAGTTAGGTACTGTAGCAAAAGTAAAAAGCCGCCAGCTTCGAAGAAAACGAACAGGCCCATCATCATTTTCTTCATAAATTTTCAAACTGATTTAGTGCTTAAATTGAAAATTGTTTAATTTTCATGATTGCACCTTATTGTTAGTTTGCACAAGATACCTCCGCTTATAAAAGGATCAATGTTTAATTTCTTCGATATCTTAAGCTCTAAGAGGGCATTCATATTTGGTTTACTGATGTCTTTTGACTTTGGCTTATGAATAGTAACAGCTTACAGAGAAGCTAGTATAGAAAGAGACACTCGTGTGTAATTTTGACTGATATAAATAAAGTCACTACAGTATGTATCACAATTGATTAGTAGACCCTGTCTTGAAAAGACATCCGTTTGAAAGTTAGATATTATAAAAAAAAGTCATTTACTATAAAAAAATATAGTTTATAGAAGCTAAAATGAACATGGCCTAAACCGTTGTTTACTACCAAAAAACTAAAGACTACATTTATATATAGGTGAAAATATTTCTAGCTAGTGCCTCCAATCTAAATTTGTTATTTGTTCTTTTAGTTTCGTATACACAGAACAAGGAATTAAAATTTTAGTATTTGACATAGTTTGCCTCTATTGATTGTACATGTATCAAAGATTATCAAGGCGTCGCCTAGGCGACGCCAAGGCGGCCGACGGTGGACGTCGTGGTCCATCGCCCAACTTTTGCTCAGTTAGACGAAGCCGGGCGACGCCTAGTGTGCTGTGGCGGCCGCCTGGGCGCGCCGGAGGGGGGGTCACGAACTTACCCAATCGGGGGGCGCGTAAACCTCCAGCAGCCGCCTCCTTTAGGGTTTCACCTCCTCCTGCCGCTAGGTCGCCGACGCCAATCTGCAGCATCCTCTCACCGCTAGCGCCGAACTGCTGGCTCCTCCCGCTGCCGATTAGCAGCATCTGGCTCCTCCCGTCGCTGGTTTCCCTCTCCAACGGTCTAGCCTGCTGTCGCCGCCGCCGATCTGTGGTCTCTACCTCCTTCTCCACCGTCTCGCGCCTTGCCACCGTCGGATCTAGGCTACACAGCCTGGATCTGGCAGAGGAGGAGGTATGCGGCGTTGGTGGGGAGGAAGAAGCGGTAGGTAGGAGACAGCGGCGCCGAAGAGGAGGCGGCGGTGAGAGGAGGCCGGAGGCAAGGTGGCGGGAGGGGAGGAGGTAGAGAGGAGGCGAGGCGGGAGGGAGGAGGTAGAGAGGAGGCGGGGAGGCGGGAGGGAGGAGGTAGGAGGCGGCAGGGAGGGAGGAGGAGGCGGCAATGGAGGAGGCGAGGGGGGAGGAGGAGGAGGCAGAGATGAGGGCGGAGGCAAGGCAGCGGAGAGGAGGCGAGGCAGCGGGAGGGGAGGCGATGGCGGAGATGAGGGCGAAGGCAAGGCAGCGGAGAGGAGGCGACCCGTATGGGTTTGGGGAGAGAGTGGTTAGGTTAAATAAACGGAGATTTTTTTGGCTTTTGTGATTTAGTCTTCGTAGTTTCTGAAAATACAAATAGACCTTTCCCTAAATAGATTTCTTTTGATTTGGACCTCCTAAGACATGGTTATTTAGATAATTTATGCTATTACATCGTCTAACTGCTATCGTCTAACTGTCGCCATGACGGGCGCCTTGTCGACTAGGCGTCCAGCACCCCGGTCTCGCCGCGATTTGCCGGAGCGCCGTGACAACCTTGCATGTATCTATCTGAAAACACTACTGATAAGCAATGAATATGGGTATTTGGAGAAAAGTATTGCCTCTAAAACATACCTAAAACATCTATGTGCGAAGCAAAACCAAGCTCCTAAATCGTCGTCTATTTCGAAGGTAATACATACTGCTACCCTTTCTCAACTCAATCCATGTGTCAAGGAGAAGAAAAAAACACTCTTTTTCTGCCCTCTCTCAATCAGGTACTGAACCATCAATGCCCCTTTCCCTCTCTCGCTCTCTCCTTTTACGTGGCCCGAATTCAATGTTCATACTGTTCTTGCAGCTGCTTCGTAACGGCAGATACGCACGTTTTGCGATTTAAACTGAATTCAGAGAAGAACCCTTGCACCAATGCAAAGCACTCGCGCGCGTCACATCCACTGTAGTGCAGCCCCCTCTTGACTGGTGCTGCTACCGGCTCAGCCGTACGTACGCCGAGTATACATAAATGACCAAAAGTTAAATCCTTTCGCTCTCGTACTCGGTCGGCGACGCTAATTGGTGGTGGATACGAATATGCATCGATCAGGCCCTAGCTTGCGTCGATCCATATTTGTCAAATGTCAAAAATGTGGGGGAAAGATCGATCACGCACGACGAAAACACTTCAATGAAGCCGACTGCCGACGTCGGAGATGGAAAGGATGCAGTAACTGTTTAGTTATCGAGTTTGATGGTAACCCCATAGCTTAGCAATGGCTTCCCATCTCGTGTCAGGATCACCATAAACACCGGTGTTCTAAGGACAGTTGCTTGATGCCATTGCCGCAACGAACAACCACACCATATTATGAATTTATGATCCAGCATTTCCATATGACATATGATTATATACATATGATCGAGCATGGATATGCATCTACAGTGCAACAGTTCTATCGTGTTCTTCCCAATGTGAAGAAGCAACACACCTAGCTCCACACACACCAATGAAGAATTGGGCATTGGACGCAACAATATTGCTGAGGAATTTGCTCAGGGTCTAGAAGAGCGATGAATTTAAACTTTAAGATCAAACACGCGAACACAAGTAAACACATATAGATCTTTGGCAATGCGATATGCACTACTACAGAAAAGGTCATCACAGACGGTTCAAAAACGTCATCACAGACGGTTTTGTGAACCGTCTGAATTTATGGGTCGATAATGATGAGGTCATCACGAGGGTTTCGAACCGTCGTGGTGCAATATCAGACGGTTCTTAACTAAAAACCGTCTGTGATATTCCCTTTTACTCATAAACCTATTTCTGTTTATTGGCTAGCCTCAGGAAATACTAGCCATGCCCTCTGAAACAAGCAAATCAACATGTACATATATACATCCAATTCACATCTCAATTCATTTCACAAACATAAAACATCCATTTTTATTAAGATTAGAGCCTACCATTACAATATCTCAAAACAACAAACAGGTTACACAACAAGAACAAAGAAAAAGCAAAGATCATCTATGCCTTCTCGCCCCTGATGCACGCATGAGCTGGATGTCTTTGACGCCCACCATCGTTGGTGTTGATTGAGCGTCTGCGGTTGGCTTCTGCGGTGTCTTGCCTCCCGTAGACTTGTACGTCGTCTGCAAGGAGGAGGACAACAAAGAGAAGAAGAACAACAAGGAGGAGAACAGCAGGGAGGAGGATAACAAAGAGGAGAACAGCAAGGCTGGGTTTTGGTTATATTTATAGGGAGAACAGCAAGGATGGGAGAGGCGGGAGTGCAAAATTTTTTGGCGCGGGGACGGAGAGGCAGAGCTATGATCCGTGGGGTAAGGATTGGTGGATTTCTATTGGCTAGGATTGGGTTGAGAAGGATCGACGGGCCCACAGATTATCACAGACGGTTCTATATATAGAACCGCCTGTGATGAATGAATATCACAGATGGTTCTATATATAGAACCGTCTGTGAATTAGAGCATAAAATTTTATATACCGATGCAATATAAACAACTAGTCTAAAAAGATAAAATAGCAAAGTTTTATATAGCTTATATATACTTATTTGAAAGGTTTCGATGAGATCTACAACTTTTAAGTTGAAGCAAAATCTAAATTCCAAAAGGAAGACCAAGAAAAAGGGCAAAAACAGAAACAAAAAACTTGCGATGCAAGTTTAGGTCCAAAGATGACCGATTTTTGGGGTCTTGGAGGGCGACTGGCGCAAGCGGGTCGTTTTTTTTGGATCGGGCTCGTCGTTAGCTTTCCAACGAGTACAAGAACGTCAAAAACGGACACCGTATGCAAAAGTTATGCCCGTTTTACTGAATGTGTCTCAAAACTAAATCATACTTGGACTCAAGCGGGAAAATATAAAATTTTAAGGAATTGCAAGGCGGAAACATATCGCAGACGGTTTTATTATAAAACCGTCGTGATATTCTAGATCAGAGAGCGGTTTATAATAAAACCGTCGCGATATTCGATTATCACGACGGTTTTATAATAAAATCGTCGCGATATTCGATATCACGAGCGGTTTTACAATAAAACCGTCGCGATATCTGAAATATCACGAGCGGTTTTATTATAAAACCGTCGTGATATCTGAATATCACGACGGTTTTATTATAAAACCGTCGCGATATTCGATATCACGAGCGGTTGGCGTTAAGAACCGTCGTGATACTCCTTTTCCCGCTACAAACACCACGCACGGCCTTCAAATTAAAACCGCTCGTGATAGTGTACATCATAGACGGTTTCACAAAACCGTCTGTGATTTGACGTCTAGTATTAGGCTTTTTGTAGTAGTGATGCCAGCGTTCTTTTCGTCTTTCTTATATAGAGAAGCAACATACAAGACTCTGTATCCAACACGACGTCCCACACTAAAAGTCCTACATGGACACACCTTGTCTTTTCTTTTCGACTACTCTGAATCTTATGTGGACTCTGAATCCTGACCTTTTACGACTACAACTGCTACAGTACTTTTATGACTACTACTTGACTTACGACTGTTATAGTATTCGAACATACACACTGGTCATAAAGACTGTCGTGGTTGTAGACATACTCTGGTCGTGGACTCGACCAGACCTGAAGACAACTAGATTAACTCTATCAATCTCCTCCTTAAGTTTGTTATCTTCCGTCAATGTTCCACACACCGATTTTCTCCCTCATCTCCATGAACTTCAATCTGCCAAGCAACTTGGTCAGGATATCAGCAAGCTAGTCTTTTGTGCAAACATGTTGCACCTCTATCTTCCCTGATTCCACATATTCTGTTATGTAATAGAAATAGGTATCGATGTGTTTGCTTCTCTCATGATAGACTGGGTTCTTGTACAACACAATTGCAGACTGATTATCGATCTTTAAGGTTACATTCTCAACCTTAGTCTCTAATATGTCAGCAAACAATCGTCCTAGCCAAACCCCTTGACATGCTTTACACAAGCTGCAATATACTCCGCTTCACACGAGGATAAAGTAACTACCTTCTACTTCTGTGAACACCAACTGATTGGGTTCAACCCAAAAACAAATGCCATGCCCGAAGTGCTTTTCTGGTCATCAGTGTCACTGGCTAGGTCACTATCCGAGTAACCGATCAACCCCAAATCTTCTTTCTTCTTCCCGTAGACATATCCATAACTCAAGTTCCTCTCACATACCTCAGTATGTGCTTTACAGCGCCCATATGCTCCGTAGTCGGCTTCTCCATGTACATGCTCACCATGCCAACTGAGAACGCTAAGTCTGGGAGTGTGTGTAACAAGTATCTTAAACTTTCGACTATGCTTCGATACAAGATCTTGTCCACATGAGGGTTTGTGCTGTCCTTACTCAACTTTAGGTGGGGTTCCATCGGAATTTGCATTCGATATTGCAATCCTTCATGCTGCATTTGTCTAATACCTTTGTTGCATATGCAAACTGGGCATATGCAAACTGGCTAAGAGTAATCTTCTCAGAGCTCTGACGTGCTTCAATGCCCATGTAGTAGCTAAGTAACCCAAAGTCACTCATGCTAAATAATTTCTTCATTTGGCTCTTGAAGCTATTGATCTCCTTGATACTCTCTCCAGTGTGATCAAATCATCCATATAAACTCCAACCAATAAACTTTCTTTTCCTTGGCTCTGTTTATACACGATGTTCTAACGGGCCTATTTCAAAACCGAGTGCCACCAGAGACTTGTTTAGCTTCGAATTCCAAGTTCTTAGGACTTGACACAGACCATATAGAGATTTGTGCAATCTTAACACCTTGTGTTCTTCTCCTTTCTTTTTAAATCCCAGAGGTTGTACAACATAGACTTCTTCTAAGTCACCATTGAGAAATATTGATTTCACATCCATATGATGAACCTCTCATCCTTCATGTGCCATGATCACAATGAACAAGCGCATCGTCTCTAGCCTCGCAATAGGGGCAAAGACTTCATCGAAATCAACACCTTGTTATTGAACATACCCCTTTGCAACTAGCCTTGCCTTGTGTTTTACAATCATACCTTGAGTGTCCCTCTTCAACTTATACACCCACTTCAATCCGATCGGTATGTGGCCGTCATTGCCTTCATCTTCAAACGCTGACCATACGCCTATCGAACGCAAAATTAATTTCATGTTGACAGCCCATATGTTGTAGTTCATTTCGCTCAACATCGGGTATTGGATCGAGATCGACGCGCTTCTTGTTGTCAGCTTGACGAACACGCTTGGCTTCGATGGATCGAGCTCGTTGCCCGTGGTATTGATGAGCGCTCCTGACTTCGACGGATCAACAGCGTTGCCGACATCATTTTTGTCCCCTTAGGCTCTGATATCAATTGTCGGAGACTTGAACTTTGAGATCACGCAAGCAAACACGAGTAAACACAGATAGATCTTTTTCATCTTTCTTATATAGAGAAGCGACATACATGACTCCATATCCAACGTGGTATCCCACACCGAGAGTCCTACATGGACACACCTTGCCTTTCCTTTTCAACTATTCTGTATCCTATGTGAACTCTAAATCCTGATCTTTTACGACTACGACTGATATAGTACTTTTATGACTACTACTTGAATTACGACTGCTATAGTACTCGAACATATATACACACTGATCGTAAAGACTGCCGTGATCGTAGACATACTCTGGTCGTGGACTCGACCGGATATGAAGACAACTAGATTAACTCTATCGAATCTCTGAACAACCAACAAATTAAAGTGTGCATCTTACAGGAAAAATTCTGTAGTGTGGATATATATAGTCAAGATGAGATTATTGCATCACAATATTTTACACCCACCAAGAAAGCACTTGTATAATAGGCTGCTTCTTTTTTTTTCTTATGGCTACAAGTTGTCAAGGGGACAGAGCTAGCCATAACAACCCAACTTTGGTCTTTTCCTTTCTATCTTCTTGCTCCCCATCAAAGTAAAGGTGCTACAAGACAGCATGTCCGTAATTACAATTTTACAAAATCTTTAAAGTCGTTGTCTTTAATTTCATTTCTTTTTGCACAATACTGAACATGCAAATACGTATGCATATATATGGCTGAAACTGCAGTTAGTTTGGACTTTGGAGGCCACAACATACTTCATTTATTTTGGCCTTGTTACATCAGGCAATGAAGCGACTGGATATTGGGAAGTATATGGAAATAGGGAGAGATGGACAGAGAGAGAGAGAGAGAGAGAGAGAGAGAGAGAGAGAGTTGTAGTACAGAGATTTGATGCCTTGAAGTTGGCCTTGAAAACTATAGGCAAGTGGTCCTCCCACACAAAGAATCTCATGATCAAGACTGCTGCAGTGGCCCAAGGACCCATACTGTTTCGTCTGCTTCCCCTAATCAGCAACCCCTCCGTACACACATGCTACAACGTAACCAAATTATGCAAATATTTTCTATTTTAATTTTGGGAAATGGCAAAGAGCACTTAGTGTTTTTCGGGATTAAGAGCACTCAGATTTTGGGACGTTGGTCTCCATTCAACAGATCCCCGTACCCTCCTAAAAAACGAATCTAGACCGTTGGATCTCTATCCAACGGATCTCTCATACCACTCCTTCACAAAAAAAAAACAAATCTGGACCGTTGGATGCCCCATACCACCCCTCTAAAAAAATATAAGTGCTTCGAATATGTTAAATGAAGATCCAATGTCTAAAAAATCTAAGTACTCTCACCCCAAAAAAACACTCAAGTACTCTCTAGACATCACCTTTAATTTTTGCCTTCTTCCAAATACTTCGATGCTTGTTAAGAATCGAGAACTGTATTTAAGGCTTTTTGCCGTCATTTTCTCCGAGATCTGCACGAATCGGACTATCAGAGAACTGTGCCTGACTTTTAATTACTGTGTGGTTACAGTAATTTCGGCAACTCTGAAGTCTGAAGTAACACAGAAGCTTCAGCCTGCAAATTGGCAGGGAATCAATCGCCGTGTGCTTCTAACCACTGCCAGGTTTGAAGCAGGAGCAATGCGATACATGCTGTAGTGTCCTCTCATGCTCCTGAAAGTGCAGCCATCTGCAGGGCAGTAGACACCAACCGTGGCCATGGATGATCAAGATTCAAAACCAAGAAGATGTCATCACCAGCACTGTTGCCGGCTGTCTGCTTCTGGCTTGTCCGATCCTAAAATCCATTTTTTTTCTGCATATCTGATGATCCCATAAACGTCCTGGCTAGCTATCTGGTCCTCTCCTCTCTTCGATCGCCGTCGCGATAACCCAACCGATCAGGCAAACATTGTTCAAAGATTCCATGCAGCTCCTGCGATCGACTGATTGGAGGCAAAACGGGATGAAGGGATAGGCTGGGGCCGGTGAGAATGCATTGCACACGCACCGCCAGGATCGATGCGTTATCCATGGAAGCAACAGGATTAGGATACGTCCAGGGAAGATCGCTGTGAGCGCACAGGGAGGCTGCCGCGTCGTCGCAAGGCAGCACAATTACTACTCGCTGCGCTGCAGGCCAGCGAGAGGCTGAGAGCTAGCATCTATGACGCGACAGAATGATGCGGCTGCCTCGGATCTTGGCTAGCCGAGGAGACTGTTGGCTCGATCCGCGTGTTTCTCTGAAGCATTCTGCATGCAGAGAAAGAATTAACGCGGATGATGTATCTCGATGGTGTATCTGCATCCACACTGTGGGTGAACAGGGCGCAGCCATGTTCGTGGGTCGGCATGAACACCAAGGTGAGAGTCTAGCTAGCTTGATCGATAGTGTGCTGATCGATGAGCTTCTGATCGCCATCATCGAGAACACCAAGGCACGGCTTAGTTTTGCACGCATGAGACCGAACGCATGTGCTGTACGGTCGATGGATGGAGCATTTACGTGCATGGATCCCATCGATCGATCGATCTGCAGCCACTGCAAAGCTGCAAATGGAGTACTCGACGGTGCGGAAGGCTGCAAAGTTCAGTTGCTTGGGATATCTTGCGGTGCCATTTCAGATTGTTTTTTTTCTTTGTTGTAGTTTGTTGTGCCCAGCATCCCGGGAAACCAGGCACTGTGGCAGGCAGCAAAGAATTAATGGGACAGTAAGTTGGGAAATTACCTCTTTTTGGGAAAACAAAGTAAACTTGTAAAAATAAAAAAAATGTAACGCTTCGAGCTAATTAAGTAGCTAATCCTTCTAGCCAGAAAAAAAAGGACATTGCCCACACTAATAGCAGTGCAGTTCTCCAGTTTTCCTATACGGTAATTACTAGCCACTCAATCCAAGCACGCTTAACTACCAGATATGATCAATGGTCCTATAGACAGCGAGGACTTGAACTCAGGACCTTCACGCAGGGGCGGAACCCTTCTGGGCCAACCGGTGTCATATTTTAGCCTAGATCATATCACCTCTGGCCATGTATACCCTCCGCCTAAATTCGGTGCACCGGTCCCTTCCTTAAAACCTGACAGAGCTAGCACCGAAAGCCAGGAATAACCTACGAGGAGCCTCCGCTATCCCTCGGCCCATAAGGCAACTGTAGTATGTCGAACTAACCCTTGAGCTGGCCCGAGAGGGAGAACCGTAACAGACCACAACGTTCATTCGTTCGATCCCGAAGCATGTCGCCTCGCAACGGCCCTCCACACATGTTCATCTGTCGAGCCAACCCTTGAGCTGGCCCGGGAGGGAGAACCACAACAGGCCACAACGTCCATTCGTTCGATCCCGAAGCATGTCGCCTCGCAACGGCCCTCCACACATGTTCATCTCGCTCACCCAGCAAGGCAGTGATTGGTCACTAGAGAATAAAAGAAATTGACGCCATCGGTCGAAAGAAGCTTAGACCCACTCTGACAGTATTTACTTTGATTTAAATTTCTATTAATTCTTCTAATTTATTTCAAGAACAGAGGCTAACTTTGTGGGTTTGGGTTTTAATGTAATGATTTTTGTCAAATTGTGATCATGATCTGTGTGTTCATAGTGGACCAAGCTTTGGATTAGAGTACAATATCAAGTAAGTAAGCCATTGGATATATTTTTCTGCTATTGTTCTTGAATTGTTAAACATACTAATATCTAATTGAGTTTTCAATTAATCGGGTGATGATTTCATAAGTGATAATCTTGTTTGCTACATGAAGAAACAAGAATGGAAGAATGTTACCAATGATATTGTAGTTCATCGCTTCATGACCTTGAAAGAATGTAAGCAATAAGAGGTAATGTATTTTCATTCATTTAATCATTCTACTATTTTTTACTTAAAAATTTTAAGTAATTTTGTTCTTTTTTAAAAGCCATTGAGATCGAATGATATATTTTGGCAATATTGATCAACTTTTGTCTATGGTTTCACCCATATTTCTTTCACTTTGCTGCAACAAACCAACATTATTAGCAGATCTCTTCATTTGGTAAGCATTTTTTATCACTAATTCTTTATTATCATACATTGATATCAGTTATATTGAAGTATTAATGTTAAAAATTGACAGATATATTATAATTTAGCATAATATTATTTTAAAAATTATATACATTATTATATATACAATAAAATAGTGAATCACGATTATTTTTGTTCTAGTTCTGTCGGTACCTTACGGCAAGGCAAGTCAAGCGAAGCGACGACGACATATGACACATCCTACTCGTGCTCATGCATCAACACATCCTGCTTTGAGGGGGTGGAATATTCCCCGTCCCCTCAAGGAGTCAGGACTCAGGAGCAAAAGATCAAGCTACGCTGGGCTCGCATGCATGCATGCGCCAACCAGGGCCAGGCGCGCGTCATTGCGCGGGCGCGGTAACGTGCAAATATTCGTTACGGATCGACCTGCATGCCGCTTTCTGGCGATCAAGCGAGGAAGGCGTCGATCGGGGCAGTGAGCTGTGGAATTCGCGGTGCTGTGGCGTCGCTGTCGTCTGTCTCCGGAGGCGCACGGCCACAGCTCATCAGCTCTGGCGCGTGCAGGGGGCATACGTGTCTAGCTGATCTCTAGGGAACGCGTAAAAGACTTATGAAGAAGAGGTAAAAATAGTATTAACTCACTAAAAAACTAGCGATTCCATACCAGAAGAGAGAAAAAACACAAAGTTAAAACGCAAGAAGGGGAGAAAAATAACAATGAAAAATAGAAAAACTGATTCCTAGCAGTTTTGCTGATTTTTCACCGGTTTTTGATCGGTTACCGGTTTTAAACTACCTAAATTCAAATTTTGAATCATAAAATTTGTACGGATTTTTTATGGGTTCTAGAAATGAATAGAATACAAATCAAATAGTCTCGAATATGAATACAGATACGAATATTTTCAAATATAGATACAAATATTTTTAAATACGAATACGAACATTTTCACCCATACCAAAGAGGTGGGTTACGCGCACATATAGGAGTGACCTAGACGGGCCGACCTTAGCCACTCGGCCCGTCCGACTGCCAACCTCCTGTGCCTCTCGGCCCGCGTCCTCATCGTCAGCACGGGCAAGCCAGCCCGTTTCGCGAGCGGGCCCAAGCACGCGCTCCCGCAGGGCAATAGCCGCACGCGCGCGGCCCAGGTATGGGCGTATCGTATGGTGTGAGCCGCAGCGCCCGAGCAAGGAAACTGCACCGCAGCCGAGCCCGCGCGTCGGCGCGTTTGCCTCGGCGGGCGGGACGCACAAGCCGCGCCTCTCGTCGCCGCTGGCCAACCTTCGGCTGCCGAGGAGCCAACGCGCGCCGCGGATTCTTCCTTCGACAAGGTCACGGCTCACGTGACAATCCATGAACAGTTGCAGTCATTTGTTTATATGCCCATAACGCTCAACACGGGGACTGCACAACAGGTACAACCTGAATCCTTTCTGGTCATGTTTTAGGAATTTTTTACATAAGCTTCCGAAATATTATGCAGACACACCGCACTGGCTACAGGGTAGTTACCACCCAAGGAATTCACACCAATGGTACCATGTGTAACGTAGAGTATGTACTTCTGTTTGGATTACTCATCGAAGAGTACATCTTTTCTTCCAAAAAAAGGAACATAGTTCTTCTACCATTATATTATGTTTCATCAGTTTTCCCAGCAACAGAGTTATCAGAAAAAATATTCTGGTCCTAGTTGAGCAGCACGCATGCCCTATAAGGAAACAAAGAAACATCCCACTTTCTTGCTCTCTGGTAGCTTCGATCAAAATTTGTGGGCTACAGTAGACAGGCTGATCAGTCGTGCTAAATGCAAGCTTACATTACAACGTGCTGCTCCAAGCCAAAATTCTGCAGCAAGCCAAAGCACCCAGTTCCCATCTTAGCCGGTTTCCCCAGGCATACGCTCGCCGAAGGGCAGTCAAGCGTGTCAACCTCTCCATGAGAGGCTGCTTCCACAATGAATTTTGTTGCTGTCTCAAAAGTCATCTTGCCAAATGGTGAGGTGCTGAACTGACCCATCCCTTGCCTGCTCATCGGCCGGTAACCACCATCGAAAGTCATGAAATCCGCAATCATGCTCAGGTGCCTCATATTTACATCTATACCATAGGCTTTAAATACACCGCTCACTTCCTGGATGATGGTGGCCCTTGCAGCCTCTACCCCATATGTCTTCAACATCGCGTGTATATCATTGGATCTAACTTCATTGATGTCGAGGTAGTCCTGTAGATTCCAGAATACTTGAAGTTCACACCTGCCGTTTGTAGAACGATAGGCTTCTCTGCCTTAATAACTGTACATCGATCAATATTATTACAAGCCTTGACAAAATGGACCTAGCTGTCTTCTGGGCAATCTGAAAAAGAAAAAATTACAATATCCATTAAATTTGCTCAAAGTGAAGCCCTAATTGACCAAACTGTTACCAAAATGATCAAATTTATGTTGTAAAAAAATGTGAAGTTCAAAACATAATGTTGAGAACCTAGAAGAACATTAGTGTGTTAAATGGTTAATATGACGAATGTTCTAGTAAGGGTTCCAAATCCCAGTTTTGGGATTTTTCCCAGACCCCAACTGGTATCCGGCAACTGATCCAATCCAATTTTCTTTACTTTTGAATTTTCTCCAAATTTATTTTAATTTGTTCTGAAGGTTAGCAACACGGGTGTCTTAGTACCACACAGTGGGAGTCTTTGATTCGGTGAAATCAAAGACATAGGATTGATACCAGCTTTCAATAGAAAAGATGATACATCGGACATGACATAAGCTTCCCCATAAAGTCATTGTATAGTCAGATCAGTAGATGTTTAGAAAGGAACTATTTTGAGTCAGGTCATATTCAGATATTAGTCTCAGAAAGAAAAGGCAAAATGTAAGTTGCTCATGTTTATGAAGAGGTACCTGAGCTAGTAAAATATGAGGTTCCTCGTGCAAGGCATAGTGAACCTCAAAATTCAAACCTGTTGTTTCAACATGAACAGTCCGTTTAACTTTTACTGCGCTTCTGGGTTGATCGTGCCTGTTTCTGCCCTTCTAATTTTTATCCACGGTTTCATTTATTTCCTCTTGAGTTTAGCTGTTGCTCGCTTAGCTTTTGGTTTTTTCCCCTTGTTACCAGAATCAGACACATGTCCTTCCTCAGTCTCTCCTGATTCTTCACCTGACTCAGCTGGATCATCCTCACTCTCAGGTTTAAATGTTGTCTCTTCTTCAGATTCACTGTCCCTGCCCTCTTCCTTTTCAGTATCATCATCATACTCCATCTCATCTGTCTCTTGCCGTTTCCTCTTTTCTGCATCAGTTCCCAAGTCATCCTCATTTTCATTTTCGTTTTCATCATCACCATCACTCACACCAGTGTCATCTCCATCAGTAGGTCTGCTTTCAGATTCTTCAACTCCATCCGATAGTGAGCTCTCTGTATCTTTTACCTTAACTGCCTGGATTTCATTAATTTTGTGTAGCAAATCGAGGTGCTTTTGGATTGCAAGTTCCATAGCATCAACAAAAACTGTTCTCAAGGTTGCCTGGCACTCATCTACTGTAAGTTCCGACTGAGGAGGGTAACGCTCTTGTGGGTAGAGTTTCATTTGTAACTTGTACAGGGTTGAAACATGCCCATTATTGTTGTGAAAAGGAACTGTGCATACCTCAATTCTCTCCACAATATCAGCCACACGAACCCTCCTTAATTTTGCAGCCACTCGCTCAGCATCATCCCTAGATATTCACATGCAGAAAGAATTAGTGCCTATATCTTGCCAGTATGGTGGAAAAGTTTGAAGAACAGTTTGATTGAGATTTCTTTTTATCATATTTGATAGGGTATAAAAAATACAGGAAAGTTTGGTACAAAATCATGTAAATTACAGCAGGAATCAAACTAATATGAGCCAACTTAAAAGTAAAAATAAATAAAGCTCACCCAGTCCTGTCTTCGTGCAGAGGGCACTTCATAAAAGGCGTACTAATATTAGCTGAAGCGGTCATTAGAATTTCTTTTAACCGGGGTATCCCAAGTGTAACATTCATCTCACCTCTTCCAGCCAGATGAAAAGTGTTGAGCCTGTAGGGCATGGCAAACAAAGTTTTAGTCATTTTATCACTGAATTTTTAATGAGTCCCTATATAAGCAGTGCAAACATCCCAAAAGAAATAAAAAAACTGTAGTCAATATATAAATACAATGCAAGATTGCTATTCAAAGAAATGTGAAAGACCTATGGAGATTTTGAGGTTTACAGTTGAATACAAATCCAGCATCTGTTTTATACCCCCACATTCATAAGATATTGCCGTTATAACTTTTTATAGGTCAGTCACTTTTCCTATTTTCTCCACTCTCTTGTAGTGCAACAGAAGTATTTATTGTCATTGTGACACGTGTACTCATTACATTTTAGTTATTGTATGGTTCAGATAAGTGTGACCCAAACTATCTTCATCTCAAGAATTAGCCAATTACTGAATAGGTGAATACATAAGTCTAACCGCTTGCCTTCCCCACTGAAAGTGCAAGTTTGCATACATGATACATGTGTTACACTTGAATCCTTAAATACCAAATAAGTTCCGAGTTTTTATTACACAAATATATTGGGTATGTTCTTAAAAGAACTCATTAAAGTAAAAAAGTTATGGAGACAATATTATATCAATTCTGTACTTATTTACCATGTATTGAACTTTGAGGACTATGCCATATGATTGATTGATTGTATTCAGTATTCACACCAAATTTTTATATTGTTTCCTGTTCCACCTGGCAATGAATTTTCTAGTCTCATAAAAATCTGATATTGGCATGCCAAATTTTCAGCCATAGCAAGTCCATAGGGAATCTTGATAAGTATTTTACAGATTTCCATTAAATGTTAGTACAATCTAATACGGAATGCTTTTAGCCTCTTATTATACATGGTATTGTTATAGTTTTGAACCAACAGTAAGGGTTTTGTTTTGCACCGGGACAGGAAAATGGACTGATGGACAACACTGATAGGCAAGGGAATTAAAGGTACAGATAAACTAGTTCACCCAAAAAAGAACTAGAAGATAACTACAGAAATGAATATATAGCGCATCAAATACAACAGAGGCTATGCCTATAGAAGATCTTACGTCATCTGTGTTGAAGGTTCTCCTATGGATTGAGCAGCGACCACACCGACAGCTTCACCAGGATCTACAAGACAAGCTAGATACTTGACTCTCAGTAACTTCATTAGCTCCTTCTTCTTTATGTCATAACGGCAGCGCTTCTCATCTTTTGAGAGCTTAAGAAACTCCATTGCACGATCAATCAGTTTCTCAGGCAGTTTAGTAATGTAGCCATTAGGTTTTGATAACAGGTGATCATCATTGTGGCTACCAAGCTTGTCAAGGACAGCTTTTCTATTCTGTAATTTGGATCAAATTGCGAACAATTAGCAATCCAATCAAACAAAATGCATAGAGAAAGGCATAGTACAAATTCAAGGTGGCTTCAGTTTCATAGTTGGGAATTTAATGTCTTACATCAGCAAGTTCTTTAAACTTATCAAGAAAACTAGTTTTATGCACGTCAACTCCATCTTCTCCATAGCAGAATTGTATGATCGATCCATCAACATCACGTACAGTGTGATCATATGAGACTTTCAATGATTCAAGACTTTTTATAAGACAACGCTGAAGGTATCCACTACGAGATGTTTTGACTGCTGTGTCAACCAACCTGCAAAGAACATACACAAGCTAAATATCACAACATTTAAAGCCATTGCGAAGGTAGTATTTTATTGCCTTGAACAGTATGATATTTTACTGGGAAACTACAAGAGTTAAGTAATGAATTACACATAGCAGAAACATCCAGATTTCCACATATCCCAATCTAATGGTAACATCATCCCACTTATCACTGTTTATAATACGAGAACTTTTATACAAAAAGAGAGAAAAATATAAATTTATGTGATAAACATCAAAAGGCACACTAAACCAAAGATGCTCGCACACACATGCAAGTGGAGGTGGTAATGGATGGATCAAGGAAATTTCTATCGGCTCAAAAATTTAATCGGAAGGCAGCGATACGACCGGTACACACCAGTTACCAGAATTTTCGGAATTTTTCGGACGAAATTTTTTAATTGAAATTTGAATATTTTATTTTCTGAATTTTTTTCGAATTTTTTAGGTGAATTTTGATGAATCAAAAAAATTTTCACCGGTATAAAATTTTACCGGTCCCCGATGATAAGGCCGGTAACCACCGGTTACCGGAGAAATTTCAGCGATACAAATTTCCCTGGGATGGATATGGATTGCATTTTTTATAGGTCCAGCCGACTTTAAATCAACAAATTATCCAGTTCATATAAAATATTTTGTAGTCAACCAATCCATATCCAAACAGTTTTAGTCCAACATGATAATGAATGTCAATGGAGCAGTTCAAAACTTCAAATGATAGTCTCCGAGTGTAATTGCTTGCCAAGTGATTGATGCAAGAGAACGAGGGCATGAGATGTCCAAAAGTAACACTATTTTTGTGTGCTTAACAGAGAAATAAGGTGGTTTTGATATCCCCAACAAGCACATAAGAGTGAATGATTAATAATAGGAAGTAATTAGATCAGTTGGACATTAATTATCCCCGCGTTATACAAATACCAACAACACAGTAGGCTTGCTATAATGGATATCCATGCCCAAACTAACAGTCCATTTGGAGCCTTGTACCTTTAGGTATACAAGCCCAACTGGGTCTGGGAAATCTATTTTCCACTCCACCTCTAACTGCAAGGCTAGCATTAAAGCGAAAGGATGTGTTTTTACGTATCAGAACGAGATAAAAAAAAGTTTACCCCTCTCTGCCCGCCATACAATGGAAATAGTACTCCTGAGGACGGAGACCAGTTAAAAATCGATCACTGATGAAACCACCAGCTCTTGAAGAAGTATCCCATGGCGGAAAGCAAGGTAATGTCTTCCCAGAGATCATTCGTGGAACACGCTTTCCTTCTAACTCTTGTTGGCCAAGCAATGATGAAATTTGTGTCATGTTGACCTAGCAAGACAAATGAAATGTCTGCATGTTAGCCCAAGTAGGTGAAGTGAACTGAAGTAAAACAAACTAGTAGGTGAAGTAAACTGAAGTAAAATTTTGTTTTGGGATTTGCATGGAATAGTTCACTTCTCCAGGTCATCTGATCATGTATGCTAAGTTCAAAGCAAAATATTAAATGTGTTCAGTTCCATACTGAAGAAACAAACTTACCAAGCCACCTTTAGCTCCAGTTGCAGTCATAAGAGAGAGACAATTTTCAGGAAAAGGCTTCTGTAGACCATAAGGAAACAAATTTTGATTGACTTCAGATGTTATCTTGTTTAGAGCACTTGACATCTTTCTATCCAAGATAACTGTCGCGGATTCTCCATTCCTTCGTATAACTTTCTCGACCTCCATTTGCAGTTTCACAGGATCTGAATCTGCGTAAAATTAACAAATAAACAATCAACATGCAACTATAGAGTACAAACAGCAAGGTCATATTAGCCAACTAACAATTTCATCAAATACAAATGACTCATAAAGGCATTGGGCCTGTTCTTTTGAGCTGCAGCTAAACTATTGGTTAATCTCAGATAGGTCAAAGTTACCACTAGTTGATGTCAAACTGCAATTAGACACAGTAGATGGTTTCATATGTAAATTGGTGATCAATAGAACAAAGGTTTCAAAGAGCAACAAATGCAAAATATAAGGTGATGTATGTAAATCCTAATTTTATTTTCTGCCCAATACAACAAACTGCACTTCACGGTTTCAAGGGGTTCACTAACAAAATTATTTATAAGTTTATTCACACATTTTCAAAAAGGCGCCTTTCTATAACAGTTAACATAGTGAAAAACTCCAGGATAATCAGCTTCCACTAGTAAACCCTTCAATGTTGAAAGACTTGTTATTGATTGTGACCATTAAGAAAATGTGGCAACTTGCTAGACAACAAGCAGACGTATATAATATTTTCTTCAAAGAACTGGTCACACTTGGTTGCTGGCAGTGTTTCCCTAGGCGGCCGCCTAGCCCACCTAGGTGGTGCCTAGGCGCTAGGCGCCACCCTCCCACCTTGCCGATTTGGCCCGCCTAGGTGCTAGGCGCCGGTCTGCCGTCTGACTAGCACCTAGGTGAACACTGGTTGCTGGCACATTTGGCTGTAAAGGAACAGGATTTTTTTTATAAGGCCCTCCTAATATTCACAGATGGGTGAAGTTTTTGTTTCAGGACAGGAGCTTCTCAACAAAAGGGCTTCTCAGAGTATGATAGATGCTATCTCGAGATGTATGGGCTACTCTCAGACATCAGGAAGTGATTTTTGCAAAGATTGTTAGTTAGCTAAGTTTGTGTTTCTTCTCCTATCCATATTTGGTGCTTTCCTGTTTTCTTCTGCCTTGAGGATGGATTTGGGTCCTTTGGACTCGTCTGTATACTCCCTCCGTTTCACTATATTTGTCCACAGTCTACCATACATGTAGACTAAGAAAGCACTAAATCTAAGAAAACATTGATAAGAAATAACTATGCATACCACTATTAAATGATATAATACAACCACTTAACCTCTTCCAAAACATTTACGTAGATGTAGATAGTGGAAACATTGTAATAACTACACTTTTTATTCTCTCAATAGACAAATATTTTAAAACGGATACCCTCGAGGCTATGGACAAATATAGTAAACGGAGGGAGTAGTATTTTATGTACCTTCTTTTACTTATTACTATATATTATTCTTAGTAGGGTCCCCTACTGTTCTCATTACAAAAACAATGGAACTTGCTTTCTTCAGTAAACAATGGGATATACAAGGATTTTAAACTTCGATAGAGCAATCTTAGTGAGGGAGAACCATAAAAATAGTGAAACGAACATATAAAAAAAATCCTGACAATCATCTTTTTACTCATAAAAAGGAGTTGGTGGTTGTGATGGTAGGTTCTACCATCCCTCTCCTCACTCCAAAAGATCTTTTGTGGATAGATCTATGCAGACATGTGTGCGCTATTTGGATTACATTGTTTGCACGTGTATACGCATGTGACCGGTTGATCTAATGCGAATTATGTGTGTTATTTTAGATTTGACAATAATTATTTTTGAATTTTTAAATTTAGAACTTATGCTATATTTATTTGACATTCATCGCAAGGCACAGGCACTGCGCTAGTTATCAAGAAGTGGTAGATCGGATGATCGATTAAGTCTAAATCTTGAAAAGGCTTGAGCAGAAAGTATTTTCGGTAACGACAATATTCCCACAAACCGTTATCACCATCTCCAAGGTTTGTAAAATCGATATGAACTCCTGCACTGGATTGTTCACTTTTCCCAAGAATTTCCTTTCTCTGCTTATCTGACTCTTGGCATAGTAACAGATCATCTACTCCGCAAGTAAATCCATGCAACTGAAAGAAAATATTTTTTCTTACTTCAACAATTACAATATCACAAATGAACAATGAATTTTGCACTCAGAAGAAACAAGAAAAACCCAAGTGATGACCATGGGTCAAAGCCAAAACAAAGTTAAATGCATAACCATAGAACAGCTTAGAAAAAGGGTTATAACAATCAGGCTGCATTTTTAAACATATTGATGATCTTATCAGATGTATGAAAATGTTGATCAGCGCCAATTCATTCAGATAAAAATTTAATAAATACAAGAATCACAACATCAGCATGAAATATGAATAGTGCAGCTCAGCAATTTTGATGATATTCACAGCTATATTAAAAACTTCAGTAGAGATCTGGTGCCGAAATCAAGATTCATCAGACCCAATAAATTTCACTAAATATGATGACACTTGTTAGTAGACAGTAACTTAATGATATCGACCTGCTAACACATGAACTTTGATATGTCAACTTAAGATGACTCCAGGTGAGAACAGGTGGGTCAACATGATGTTTCGGTAGAGACCACAGGTCCACAGCTATCGGGATGGGACTGGCCATCGACAGTTCGACACAGCCTAGCTTCTGGTTCACTGGCCCAAACACTGGTTCTCAAAAAAAAATAAAAGGACATACTGATTGTTCATTGAGTGTTCCAACATTACGGTCTTATAAGCCTAGATAAGCAAAACAAAATGGAGAGCTAAGCAGAATTAGCCAACTATATGTTAATCAAAATAAATGGTATCTATTGCTTAGGCAACACGAAAGTTGTATCGAGTAGTTGCTCCCTCCCTCCCTAATGACTAGACAATCAAAGGAGCAGAAAGTCTTAGACTAAAAAAGACTAACTAAAGATAAATCTCAACAATTTTAATTCTGTTCTATGGCCATTCACGCAGAGTCCAGAATAGCTTGGGCATATAAATTTGATAATGATTTAGTTGCCTAAAAACATTCAAGAAAGAGTATGCCTAGGAATGCTATTTGTTGCTACTAGTGAGTCTCCTTTATACAAATGTTTTAGTTGCAGTTAGAACATTTAAGAAAGAGTACACTAAGGCTACTTCCAATAGCTACTAGCGAGCCAACTATAATGAAAGATGAAAACAATGTTTTGAAGTTTACCTGCAAGAACAAAGTAAACAAGCGGCTGAATGTTGAGAGCAGTATTCCAGCTGTATCTGCACCATAGAGTTCATGAACTGTATGAACTATCCCGTACTTCCCGAACTGGGCCTTATCTATCATGCCCTTTATGAGCTCATTATCATGAATATATAGAACTAGTTCTGAAGGATCTCTAGCTTCATCTTTAGCACCATGGTGGTCTTTAGGGATTAGATATTCCTTTGAAATTTTCCCCTTCTGCTCCACAGTAAATGGCGGGTGACCTTTTGTTAAATGGTTCAAGATGGTTGTTATAACCTGTAAACAAAAAAGTTACATAGCTGGCTTTTGAAGCAATTGTCAAGATTGAGGTCAACAGTGACACAGAAGTTGTTTCATACAAACATCTAACCTGCTTTCCTGTCCATAAGGGCTTTGGCTTCCAAATAGCAGGAGGGACAATTTCTAATGCGCCATCATCCCTAACAATAGATACCTTACCAGATTGACGAGAGCTACAAGTTGAGGAGGGCACACAAGACCCATAGACAAGCTGATTATATTCCTCACGGCTTAAAAAGGTGTCCAGTTTTGTCAGAAGTACAGCACTAACGATGTGGTCCTACAAAAGAAAAAAGATCACAAGTTTAACATATAAAAATAACTGCCATTGCTTGTTAGTTACTGCATATAACAAAATAATGCGATTTTTACGCTATTACTGGCAGGGTGAGTTCACTACTTAGAAGTTATAATAGATGCATATAACACCTGACTATACACCAGCAGTGTAAATAGAATGTGCTCCATGGTGACAGTGTATAGAAGAATCAATATATCAGTAATCACAACTGCATATACACTGTATTACCTGAATGAGACCTCTGACAGCATCCCCACTCCTAGGACCAATGTACTGCTTATTTGCATCAACAATATTGATGGCCTCAGCACGAGATATTTCATCTTGCGGGAAGTGCACATTCATTTCATCTCCATCAAAATCAGCATTGTACGTGCTAAGAAGAAACACAATTGTTTGATCACACGATGTAGGCAAAAAGAAAGAACAGTGCTGAAAAGAAAGATATATTGTAATACCTGCAATTCGCATAGTGCATTCGAATTGTCTTTTCTCCAGGCAACACGCGAACAAAATGAGCCATCATGCTGGGCTTGTGAAGAGTAGGCTTCAAATCACAAGCAAAAAGAAATTAGAGATAAAAACAATCCATGAATAGTGCTATGCTCTCACAAAGACTGCATTGCACAAAATCTTAAAGCGGTATGGTTAGTAGTGGAGTGGTCTGTGGTTGTAACTCAACACCTCAATTTGCTTTTAAATTGTGCTTTTTCACTTTTTTGGGAGAGCAGGGAAGCACTCCCCAAAACTAAGACATGTCAACATTTTGATACTGGCCTGGTCATTAGTGCTACAAGTCATAGTTTTAGCTCAAATTTCAAATTCAATCATAGAGTTAAAGCCTTATTTCTCATGTTACTCCCTCAGACTAATTTAGATTTGTTATTTTAGCTCCATGCACATAGAACAATGAAGGATTGATGCCTTATTCTTTTTGCATGTGCTGCCCCTAACAATTATATATCCATCTCTATGATACTGCTGCCAATATGTGATAAATATGGGTATTTGGATTTTGGATGGAAAAGTTGCCTAGAATAACCATAATATATTTCCAAACAAGAACTACTTTGCTAAAACAACATCGAAATGAGACTTGAGAAAGTTTTTTTGTCAGGTATCACTGTTGAAGAAAATATGGGTATTTGAATTTTGGATGGAAAAGTTGCCTAGAAAAAACATAATATATTTCCAAACCAGAACTACTTTGCTAAAACAACATCCAAATGAGACTCAGTTTTTTTTGTCAGGTATTACTGTTGAAGAAAACGGAATGGCAAGCTTGCTGGCAAATAGCTACCTGTCTATTCACAAGTACAATGTCACCATCTTGAAGATGTCGATATACAACTTTGCTTTCGAATTCACACTTAGGGTCTTTCCCTGGCTGAGAAATTGATCCTCTAGACGCAGGGAGCATCTTAGCAATGGCACGACGTTTGGAAGGGGCAGCCTGTAACTTATACATGTTACTGTTATCCCTGTAATGTGTTGCACCAGGATGAATGTCAGCGCCATTACTTATTGCCTCTTGTAGCTTTTTGGCATTCCAGGGTGTCACTTTCTGCGCAGGAAAAATAAAAAACAAAATAACTATGGAGAATCCATAAACCAACTATTTAATAATCCAAAAAACTTCTTGGATACTGCCCGACTGCTGCAAAAGTTCAGTTATAAGGAGCAGCAACTTTGTAGGAAGAAAGGAATATTATTCCACCGTTCGAAATCCCTGCATTCTTTTCGCTGTTCCACTTGAAAACATGGATGTTTAGGAATTTAACATATGCTCTTGCCTAAGAAAAGAGATCTCAATGCGAACTATCAAGCATATAGCATGCTGCATCCGTAGGCTCATGGTTGTCGCGGCGTATTAGGCGATCACTGCGCCTAACAACCACCTTGTCCACTAGTCGACCAGGTCATCGCCTGGGCGACATAAGGCAAACATAAAGACATGCACTAAATAGCAAATTACATAGGTCAATAATAGCTCCGTACATTGCTGATCCTGCCTTCTACACTACCAATCAGTACCAAACTACCAATTAGAGCTACAGTAGTTGTACTTCTACACACGACGCATCTACACTAGAGAAGAAGAGAACAGCGTAGCAGAGAGCACACAGCACAGGGCTGCAGAGAAGAGAGCAGTGGAGCAGAGAACATAAGCAGAAGAGCAGAGCAGAGCAGATCGGGGAGCAGAGGTGGAGGAGACTCCCTCCCTCTCTCTCTCTCTCTCTCTCTCTCTCTCTCTCTCACACACACACACACACAGTGTTCCTCAGTCACATGTCTCTGTGTCTCAGTCACGCTTATGTTTCTCTCTCACTCCCTTACCCAACTGGCAAGGCCACCCAGAAGCTCGCCATGGATGTTCAGGCGATGTCATGGATGCCCAGAATTCCTGGGCGCTCACCAAACTGGCCAAGTCGAGGCGATCCTCCACGGCATCCACCCAGGGTACCTTTTCTTTAGGCGACGCCACAACAACCATGCCTAGGCATCATAACTCATCACCAAAGAAAATCATAGGTCAAGTCCACAGCTTCGCACATCATTGGTATTAGCACAGATAAACCTGGTTGCTAAAGTAGCTACCATTAGATGACTTGCATATAGGAACCATCTAGTACATTCCTCACTTCAGTGTACCAATGGGCACCTACCCTTAACAGCGTAGAAAAATTTAAAAGAAAATGGCAAGGTAGGGAAACAGTCGATCTATCGTGGTACAACCAATCAAAAGTCTTGACTCAGAATAGAAAAAAGGACAGGAAACTTTCCTGTAGCATTGCATTTTTTCTCTTGCCTAGATCATTCAAAAACAATGGCATGTAACTGTAAATTCATCCATGTACGGTTTAAAAAAAGGGTACCGTGTAATTTCATAAGTAACAACCATTAATGTAATTCAAACTTAATAGAACAAACAATACATCATGGGCTCATAACTCAATGCTAAATTTTCATTGGTAAGGAGTCGAGGAGTTCGTTGGATACTGGTAATCATAGTAAAGTAGCACACAAGAATCAAAAGTGATAGCGCATATGTTTCTTGTGTTGTACTCAATAACAGGGGTACAATATATATATCCATCTCCCAGGGATATCTCTAACCGATTTATAGAAACAGAGATCGGGTAGGAGATCTGGGAGATTAGGTGTATGCGCGGCGGGATATACTTAACCGCCTGGACTCTAGAGATAGAAAGGGATCTCCTAAACAGGGGAAGAGATAAGCTAGAGATAGATTCTAAACTCTAACACCCCCCGCAGTCGGAACGTCCATATGACAGACGTTAAGACTGGAGCGAAACTCACAAAAAACTGCAGTGGGAAGTCCTTTGGTGAAGATGTCGGCGAACTGGGATGTCGTTGGGACATGGAGAACGCGAACATCTCCAATAGCAACACGCTCACGGACGAAGTGGAGATCGATCTCGACATGCTTCGTTCGCTGGTGTTGTACAGGGTTTGTTGATAAGTAGACAGCACTAACATTATCACAATATACCAAGGTGCTCTTTGTCAGGGGACTCTGAAGTTCCTGTAGCAACTGCCGAAGCCAGCAGGCCTCGGCCACGCCATTGGCAACAGCCCGGTATTCAGCTTCGGCACTGGATCGGGATACCGTGTTTTGCCGCTTGGAGGACCATGAAACCAGGTTGTCTCCTAGGAACACAGCATAGCCTGAAGTAGACTTGCGTGTATCCGGACAGCCGGCCCAATCGGCATCGGTGTAGACGAGCAGAGCAGAGGGTGTTGACGGGCGCAGAAGAAGGCCATGATCAAGTGTACCTTGCAGATAGCGCAGGATGCGTTTGACTGCAGCGAGGTGAATGTCACGAGGATCATGCATGTGGAGACAAACTTGCTGAACAGCATACGAGATATCGGGCCGAGTAAAGGTGAGGTACTGCAAGGCGCCAACCAGGCTGCGATACTGAGTAGGGTCGCTGACAGGTGTACCGACTGTGGAGGAGACCTTTGCATGAGTGTCGACGGGGGTACTGCATGGTTTGCAGCTGGTCATGCCGGCTCGTTCAATGACATCCAGAGTGTATTGCTGTTGTGAAAGAAAGAGACCCTCAGAACGTTGTTGTACTGACCACAGGGAAGTGGTGGAGGACACCTAGATCCTTCATGGAGAATTCCTTACGAAGTGCAATGATTATGTGACGAAGGAGATTTTCTTTGGGCGGTGAGAACAATGTCGTCCACATATAGTAATAAGTATGCCTTGTCCGTCCCTTTGCGATAGATGAACAAGGAAGTGTCAGACTTGGCCTCAATGAAACCCAAAGAGAGTAAGTATGCAGCAAACCGACTATACCAGGCACGGGGCGCTTGCTTCAGTCCATAAAGTGACTTATTCAGATGACAAACGACATTTGGTTGGGCGAATCAATAAAACACATCGGTGTGAGCGATATCTTGTTTGATGAGAGTGCCATGTAAAAGGCATTCTTGACGTCGAGTGGTGAACGGCGGTGTTGGGAGATCGCCAGACGAAGCGTATCGAACGATCGCAGCTTGACCATCGGATGAAAGTCTCGTCATAATCCACACCGGGCGCCGAGTGAAGCCACGGAGGACCCAACGGCCTTGTATCTCGAGGAACCATTTGCATGGAATTTGTGTCGAAAAATCCACTTGCCGGTGACAATGTTTGCGCGGAAGGACGCGGACGAGATTCCACGTGTTGTTGGAGATCAAGGCGTCAGTATTCCTCTTCCATCGCGTCGCCAATGAGGATCGGCGAGTACCGCGATAGGTCTTGAATAGGCGAGAGGGCGGTAGCCTTTGAATCGTGAGCGATCGAAACCAGACTTGCCGCGGTGGCCATACGGTGATGGTTAACCACCGGGCAATGGGGCGACACCGAGGGCAATTGAGCTACGGTTGATGAAGGAGATGGCGGCTGTGGACGGGCGTCTTGTGATCGTGCGCTATACACCAGCAGGGCGCGGTGACGGCAGCGGGAGGGGGCGCGACGACGGCTATACACCAAGAGGGCGCAGTGACGATGCGGCGTGTGGCTCGAGAGTGTTGGTCTTGTCGGTGCGTCGTGCGTGATGCGGAGAGGTCGTCGGTCTTGTGACGGGTGAGGATGACGCCGCGGTGGCTGCGTGCGCCGGCCGCCGATGCCAGCGTGGCGCCGCTGCCGTCTGCAGCGTGGCGCGGCGAGTCGTCGGTGCCGCGTGTGGCGCGACGGTGGGTCGATTGCCATTCTTTGCAGATCCGTGGCGGTAGTAGTGACCTCGGCGAGGGCGCCACGAGGCGAGGCGTAAACCTGCAGGGGGTGAGTGTCCGATCGGAAAAATCGAAATCTCAAAATCAGACAAAAATTAAGGTCAGTTGACGATGGTTGAGAGTTAGAGAGGGGGAAGCTAGTTTCATCAAAGACCACATGGCGAGAAATGATGATTCTGTTGGACGAGAGATCCAAGCAGCGGTAACCTTTGTGGTTACTGGAGTAGCCAAGGAAGACACAAAGACTGGACCGGGGAGCAAGTTTGTGAGGCGCGTTGGCGGACATGTTGGGGTAACATGCGCAATGAACACACGGAGGTGATCGTGGGTAGGATGAGAACCAAAGAGAGCAAGGTGGGGGTCTTGGGGATAGAGTTTTGGTGGGTGAGCGATTGAGGAGGTATGTGGCGGTGTGAAGGCCTTCGACCCAATAAGATGGGGGAAGGGAGGCTTGAAAAAGCATGGAACGTATGATGTTATTAATGGAACGAATCATTCGTTCGGATTTTCCGTTTGAGAGGGCGTGTAGGGCATGACATTCGGAGCAGGACGCCATTGGTGAGAAAGAAGGCGCGAGTTGAGGAATTATCAAACTCGCGGCCGTTGTCACATTGAATGCTCCGAATGGTGCGGTAGAACTGCGTCTTCACATATGAGAAAAAATTGGCCAAGGTGGGAAAGTTTGATTTTAGCCTTAGCGGAAAGTCCACAGTGTAGTGCGAGTAGTCATCAAGAATGACAAGATAATATTTAAAGCCGGTCACACTGGGGAGCAGGGAGGTCCACAAGTCACAATGAATCAAATCAAAACTTTTGACAATCGAGAGGAAGAAGTTCCAAAAGGTAATCTAATGTGACGCCCAACTTGGCAGGCATGGCAAAGGGAATCACTAGTAGTTTTATTCCAACGAATGGCGGAGGATTTAGCAAGATTGGACGAGCCTCATGTCCGGGATGCCCAAGACGCGATGCCAAGTGGTGAAGGGGCTGTGGCAACAAGGCGCAGGGCTCAGTGGGGCTGCTGTTGGGGCGTTGAGAGTGTAGAGGGTCCGGAGCTATTGCACCGGCGATCACGCCCCGGAGGTGAGATCCTTCACAGAGGCCAAACGGGTCAAATTCGGCGAGCAGTTATTATCAATAGTGAACTGACGAACAGAGATGAGGTTTTTGATGATATCAGGGGCAACAAGGATATTATTGAGATAAAAGGGACCCGGGAGGACAGAGTGACCGGACGCTGTGATGGGTAAAGTAGAACCATTGCCAACGACAATGGAGGAGGAGCATGGTGGTCGAAACAATGAGATGTTACCAGTATCGGGAGTCATGTGACTAGAGGCACCGGAGTCCATGACCCAATCATTTGCTCCTGGTGTATTGAGGGTCACGGTGCTAAAGTTCTTTGGCGAGACTACCGGTCCCGAGCTCCGCACCATGGAGTCCACGGTGAGGTGTGGTCGGTAGGCGTGCGGCGTTAGATGATGCGGAGGAGTCTCAGATTGACCCGGTGCATCGGCAGTGTGGCCCAGTGGAGTCCGGGCGGGCGGTCGGCGGAGGAGCGTAGTAGGCGGGGTGGCAGCAGAGCTCTTTGGGATGAGCCACAGGGCGCAGCCTGGGAGGTGAGGGCGCGGAGGTTGGCCATCACAGTTGAGTGGGGACCGCCACATGGTGATTGCCGGTCCATGGGTTGTAGATCGAGGCCATGGCGCCGTGTCCCTGCCACGCCATTGTTGCCACGACGGCCGACGATTACACGGGACCCACCGCTTGATGTTGAAGATCGGGTGGATCCGCCGTGTGCGGTCGAGCCACCAGCGTAGGGGATGCGGGGGGGAACAGAGGGGTCAAAAGCCGTCTTTGGAGCGGCGGCGGCGGCCGGGGGGGGTGGTGGCGGCACGCTGGAGTCGATCTCCTCGAGGATGAGGTCGTTGCGGACTTCATTGAAGGAGGAGCGGTTTGGGCGCTGAAGTGGGCCTTCGTGTGGGCGAATTTCGTTGAGGCCCCGCAGACATTGAGGACGAGGTGCGGTCGAGGATGACCTCGCCGAGGTCGCCAGGCGTCGGCCATCCCTTCATCTTGCGGCGATGTCGTCGATGGAGAGGTCGCCTTGAACGAAGACACGAAACTCGGCGTCGAGGCGAAGGGCGCGAGCTTCGCGGTTGCCGAGGAATTGCGCCTCGACGAGAGTCCATGCGCGGCGTCTTCGTCTTGCTATGGTGCGGACGATTCCATCATCTCGGGAGAGTGTGCCAAGACCAGAGAGAGACGACGGCGTCCATGCGCCGCCAGCCGGTGACGGCAGGAAAGCGGCGTCGGAGAGGGGCGTGGTCGGCGGCGTCTGCTTCGGGCGAGGAGGACGAGATCGCGCCACGGTTGTAGTGAGAGAGAGAGGGATCGATACCACGCACTAGGGCGGATGTTCTGACTCCGCCTTTTCGCGTGGAGGTTGGCGATGGTGGCCGCTTCATAATCGTCTAGGTCGTCGGCTACCGGAGTCGTTGTTGCCGGATGGGAAAGGCGGCGTGAAGCGGCGGTTCTTTGCGCTCAAGATCGGCGGCGGCGTTCCTTGGCGCGGGACGTCTGGGCGGTGCGGTCGATCTGGCGCGGCGGTACTGGCCGGCTATATGGGCGGCGGCGACGGATCTGGCGGGTCTTCTCTGTCGGCACCGCTTCTTGGTGGATGCGAGCGGAGAATCCTCGAGCAGGCATGGCGTCGCGGCGCCAGGCGGCGACGCGGGTGGGTTTAAGCGAGCGAGGTCGTCCACGGATCGGGACGGCCTCTGATACCATGATAGCGCATATGTTTCTTGTGTTGTACTCAATAACGGGTACAATATATATATCCATCTCCTGGATATCTCTAACCGATTTATAAACAGAGATCGGGTAGGAGATCCGGGAGATTAGTGTATGCGTGGGGGATATACTTAACCTTTGGACTCTAGAGATAGAAAGGATCTCCTAAGCAGGGAAGAGATAAGCTAGAGATAGATTCTAAACTCTAACAAAAAGCAATGAAAAAAGGATGGTAAATATTTCAAGTATAGTCATAGCACAAACATAAACATATCAATTACAATAGCATGATCAATACTACCGAACAATGATAGGTCAATGCATCAAGCAAATACCTCAGGATACGTCAACCTTGTCGCAAAAACGGGAGGAATTCCAATTTCATTAACAGCCAAATACGGATCTGGCGATATAACGGACCGACATGCATAATTAACTCTTTTCCCCATCATCTTCTGTCGAAGGATCCCTTCTTTCTTTTCCAACAATTGACGTATACCATGAGCATCCTTCTCGCTTTTTACTGTAATCAACATAAACATTACAGACCATTCAAACTTTAGTGGGGGTAAAGAAAACAGGTCTGAGGTATTTATGCCTGTAATACCAAGCCAATTAGTGAAGATAATGTTATACTAAACCTAGGCCTTCTATTCAAAAATCATAAACCTAGTCAACCAAACAAATATAGCTGCAACCGCATCTTCAATGCATGCATAAACTCATTAAAATGATAGTTCATATCAATACCACAAATAAGCACCGGGCATATATTTTAGACCAATCACAACTCACAAAAAAGGTGCATAATTCATTATTTTTACGTCATACACTTCTCATTCTAGAAAAATATATATAAAAAAAGAACTCTTAAACTGAGGTCATGAGGTTGAGTATAATAGAATCAAGAACCTCCACAGCAGAAAGAACTCTAGAACCAATGTATAAGAGCACAGTCAGAATAATGTCAAAACTGTCTAAGCAACTCCCTCCGTGATATTATCATGAAGTGCCATGTATTATTGCATCTACACTAAAAGATAAAAAACAAGAAACATTCATGAACTCCCTCCAAGGCTACGACTAGGACATGGGCCAATGATCCAGCAATTTATTGGTGTGAATTGATTTCGTTAAAAAGTGTTTACACTTGTAAGAGTAATAACTGGGAAAATCAAGGCAGTCTTGGACAGGTCTTCGAGCCAACTTCAGGAAGAAATGCAAGTGAAAGAGAATGCTCTCGAGGGCGCAGGAGTCTTTTTCTGTCTTGAGGGTTTTATTTTCAATCCAAATCGAAATGCCTCAACTTGATAAATTGACTTATTTGTAAATGCTAATCATTCCATGCTACAACAGTGACATCCATTTAAAAATTCCAAATGCAACACGAATGCATAAGAACACCTAGCCATGTATTATGCTCTATAACTTGATTCAAGTAGTTACCCAGGTAAAGATGTATCCTAACATTTTGGCGTGCTTTTTAATACTTGATGGGAGACATACTTACCAAGGCCTTTACTACTATCGTACAACACATTTACACTTCGTTGTAGATCCATCCATCTTCTAAGAATGTCCATATGATTAGGACCGGCACTGTTATGCTGTAGCGCAAGATTGGCCTCTTGCACTTTACTTAGCAGAACATTTTGTGGATGTTCCATAATCTACAACAACAACAACAAATACCTACAGCAGTTAGTTTAGAACAAGATTCAGTCGGTTAGACTAACTAGGAGTCTAGGATCCACTTACTCCAAGGCTAGAGCTAGTAGATGGACGGAATCTGTTTGGTGCCACAAGCAGACTCTTCAAGAAGAACATCTCATAGCCCCTTCTCTTTTCTGATACACTTAATGTATTCTGTTGGAAGTCACATAATAACATGCAGAATCTGGCTTCATTTTTCCACAAGTCTTTGAGAATAGATTCAACCTGAAGCACTTGAGAAATAAAGTGCTCAGTACAGTGCTTTAAAGCATGCATAAGGTATTGCGATGATCAAGGTTTAACATTTCCTGTGAAGTTAAAAAAAGAAACATAATGTGTAACCTCTGTAGTCAAGAGATGCTTCTTTCCAGACGATGCCACCATTTCTTTAATTGTGTCATCAGAAAGGTGTCTGGTTTCATTGATCGATCCTTTGGACAATGTTCCAGGTAAAGTTACTTCTTCATCAAGACCAGAAACACCAGTTTCTTGTGAGTCATGAACATGACCATCTCCATTCAATTTAAAATCAGAAATCATGTTTGCTCTTACAGAGGAAGCATTTGTATCCTACAAATCACATGTAATGGAGAACTATGATGCAATGCAACAAAACGCCATGCCCATGAACAATATAAGATATTGACATCAAGGACAAAATTAAGCATGCCCAATATGAAATAAATATTGGTAGTAATATGATAATGCTGCTGCGAGGTGCCAAGAAACGTAGAGACCGCAATGTAAGGAACTAAGGCAAAAGATGATAAATAGAAGTGAAGCCCTGCAACGCAAGGATATGCAAAGTGCAATGCCAGCAAGGACATAGTTACTTACTAGCCAACTTGAATAGCTCATAACATGATAGAGCAAGAGAAAATGCAAACCTAGTAAATCATGTGTACCTTTTTCCATTGATTAGACTTTTTCCCTTACTTTTTCAGGAGATTTTTATTTTAAGTTCACACAAGTTAACACCAGATAGTGTCACGAAATACTTCTGATCGCAAATCTACTAATTTTATTTTCATGTGACCTGTGCACTAGTGTTCCGTCGGTTGCAGCAGTACAGCTCTGGCAAGGATACCAGATGCCACCACGTGTTGCTGCTGCTACCAGATGCAGAGACGTGTGCTTCCTTTCTAGAGCTTTCCAAGGACCAGGATGTAATTTTCTAGTTTTCCAGGGTCTTTTATGTAAACTGTGGGACATGTGTAATTAACTTGAAATGAATCCAGACTTCAGGGCCCAAGTGCCTTAACCCCAAAAATAACTTTTTTTGTATGTTGGTGTTCAAGATTCAAAAGTTTAACTATACTGTTGTAGGGGTGGCCCAACCCCTCGTGACTGAGCCTTACAATTGGCCTAATATGTAATAAGCCTAATAGTATAGAGAAATGTACCAATATACCCTCACCTTTTGTAATTATCAAGGGGTAGGATGGGGCCCCATTCATATGTATAAACCCCCAAGAGGGATATGAGGAGGGAGATCCACTCATTCCATACATAAGCACTCTCTCTTATCGTTGGCTCTCTTTAATTAGTCCCCTATATGTTGTTTAGTCCATAGCCACAACATATACACATTCTAAAGCAACACTTACGGAAGAAGGGAGTAACAGACTAATAATGCTAATTGCTATTTGCAATGATTGGGGGGTGGGGTGCTACAACAGGAACAGTGATGTAATTAAAAAGAAAGTTGAGGAAGTAATAAAAACTTATTCAGACGACATTGCCAATAATAATGAATTATTGACATAAAAGGGTTGTGGTATAAATCAGTTTTAAAAAATGGAAAGCTATTCCGAACTTTCATAAAATGTCAGACAACCAATCCCTATTGATCCCAAATTTAATCACAAACACAGAAATTCAGCATATTTATAGTCAAATCAAAATTAGATAGGTCCACATTTTTCATATGTTGACAGCAATTAACAATAATCTCTACCTAAAACTGTTAAAATCATGAATACCTTGATCAGCCAACCAAATATTGGACTTGTGATTGCTGGACTCTTCATGTCACATTTTGCACACTTCTTCTGTCTTTTTTTCAATAGCTTGGAGAAAATAGAAAGAGCCTCTTTCAATTGGATCGATGTCCAAGTTTTATTCTCTCTCTTGGAAGAAGCTGATTTATCACTTGAAGTGGCCTCGGTCATTTCATCATCTTCCTCCGAAACACATACGTTTTTACCTGTGCCTTCCAAATTTTTAGCATGGGCAACATCACCCCTTACTAACAGTTCAAGCTCATTCACGTATCTGTCAACCTAAGGAAGTAAATTCAAAATAAATCATTTAATAGCACAATGAATCCTTTTTTGATCTATGGCGCAACGAATCTTTAGAGTATTCCAAGAAGAAAACTTGAAAATCCAAAGCAACAAAAGATGAACAATTGAACATGGACTCACCTGTTCTCTGTTCAAGCGGAACTTGTGACAATAGAAGCATGTCACGTGGAGAAGATTTTTAAGACTCATAAAAAGTAATGGATTAAACAGCGGTTTTGCCAATTCGATGTGACCAAAATGACCAGGGCAACGAACGGAATGCTGACCGCAACTCTTGCAGCTGGACATTACATTTGGACATAGTCAGAAATTAGACAAATATAATTTTACCAACTATAATCTAAAGGTGCACACGCGCACCTACATGGATTGCATTAAACTTACCCCCGAATCAAGATAAATGATAGGAGATAAATTAATCCTCAAACATGTAAAGGTGTAGATTATATTCAAAAGGAGTACCTAATATGTAATCATCTTTATAATGAGAGTTAATGATCCACGAACACAGAAAACAGGCAAGAGGTATGCTCCATCTGATAGGGAAACCCATCAACAGATTGCCGAGAAAGAGAAACATGAAAAATGCGTACACACTAAACAGTTCATCCTTGACCATCCAATGGGCCATGTCCCACGGCCTCTTTGAATTTGTTCTATCCTCCCAACTAAATATCCGCCTATGAAATTTGCTTTGATGAGACACATTCAAGGCACAAATTTGCAATCCAGTGTTTATTAAATACAGTTTTATTTAAAACTGGAGATCAAACTAAATAAAACAATTTTAAAATTTTGAAGCACTACATATATCTATTTAGAAAAATGAATGTAAGCAATGAGGTGTCATTTTTTTTGTGTGTGGCGTGTATTACAATTTACACATACGCAAGTACTAGTACAATGAAATATCTGAACAATCACTGTATGCCCCATAATACAACAGGCGATTAAACTCATACAAAGGGCACACCTACACCTTCAAACATCTTCAGGGATTTATATTAAGAATATAAGTGTCATCAGATCAGTAGCCCAACTTCCAGCTAAATTGTCAAATAAAGCTATCCGTGCAACAATTCCTAGCTTGGCGACCCGCAACATATTAATCCCATGCAGACAATTAGAAGAACACATCTAGCAGAGCTTACTATTAGCCACATCTAGTTATGTCATGATCTTACAAGACAATGAAATAAAGATAAGATATGAAAGTGCTGACATATGTAACTACATTTCTACTCTTGTTCTTGATATAGTAATTGATATAAAAACAAGATATAATATGGTGGACCTTGCTGACCTAAAGTTTACAAAACAATGCATACAATACTGAAGATTGCTCTCAAATCAAAGACGGTATCATTTCATTGTGAACCGATCTCTAGGATTCAGCTCTGTAATTAGCATGTGAGCTCCCAAAACATGGTCTCAGAGGCCGGATAAGTAACTCACGTATCAGTATCGTTGATCGGTCCCATTGCTGGGTCAAGTAATCCACCTGGCATGGGACAGTTCTTGGCATCGAGACAATCTGGCTTGGTTATCTTTTTAACACTGATCCTCTTAATTTCATCCTCGTTATAGAAGCTGAAGTGGATTGAATCCACTTCCTCGGATGCTGCCTGCTCAAGTGAAACAAAATTTTCAGAGAAGAACTGTGATATCAAAATCTACTCTAAACGAGCGGTAACTATTGATCTTCAGCTAATTTGAAGGGAAAAATTGTTATTAGGGTAAAATCAGCAAAACGAGAAAAGAAACAGAGAGGGAAAGCTCATTTGTATTCAAATATTATACTGACAAAAACAATGAAAGTATTTTCGAAAAATGAGAAAAGGGACAACAAAAGGGCTCCAACTCTCCATGGACATAAAAGTGATTTTTTTTTTACAAAAATGCGCAAGTATTTCTGTCAGCATCTAAAATCAACATAATTAGCACCCGATAATACTCAAGCTGGCTATAGGCCTAGCAATAGAGATGAGAAGAATCCGGCACCAACCTCGTCGGGGCGCGTGTCGGCCATGCTCGAACTCGCGAGCGTGCTCTTTAGAGAGGAGGAGGCGCGTTGCGGCGAGGAAAAGGGAGGACCAAAGCGAGCGGGGGAGGGAGGGAGGCCACGCGCCGGGGGAGCCGGAGGGGTGGGGATTGGCGGGCACAGGCCACCGCCCATGCGATGGGAGGGAGGTTTGGGCGCTAGGGTTTAAGGAGGCGGCTCGGAGGGAGACGGAAAAACGGTTGTGTGGTGTTTAGGGATGGCAATCGGGCGCGGCGGTACGGGTAGTGCTCGCCCCTACCCGTACCCGCGACCCCGATTTATGCCCACGGGCATACCCGCGAAGGACCACGGGTAAAAAATCTCGCCCATACCCGTCGCCCGCGGGTACCCATCACCCGCGGGCATACCCGTTTACCCGCGAACCGAGTGCATCACATTCAAACATTACCAATTTGAACAGTCAACACCAGCCAAACCTACCCCTAGCTAAGCATCCTACCCCTAGCTAAGCATCCTAGGAGTGAATTATGATGGTTCATAGGCTAGCAAGATCATTTAACACAGGCTGAACAAAAGATAGAAAGTGAACTTCAAACAGCAAAGTAACAAACCTATGCGCATTATATTCTGACTACAGTGACCTACACAAGAGTAGCCATCACAGGTTATTTGATAATGTCATACAGTGAAACGATGCTAAACACTTTTTTCGTCAATGCCCTCTGTAAACAGTAGAACATGCATATGGTGCACATTTTCAGCTATACATAATGCAGATACGAGCCGTCGATTTGTTAAACATAGAAAATCTTTGTTAACAAATCAGCGAATGACAACATGAACACATACGGCATCAATTTTCTGAAACAAAACAGATACAAACTCACTTCCCAACAATCACAACTCTGATGTATTCAAATGACACAATCAATGAAAAATCATTAATTTCAATACTTACATGTCATGTAAATCTCTACATCACTGCCATACCATAAACTACAGTGCCAAGATCTAACTAAATATAAAATGAGCCTCCAAAATCTTACTCTAATATTCTCTATGAACAAGGGTGGAAGTTCTTTTGAGTAACCTTCAGAAAGCTTAAAATACAAAACAAAGCTCACGCCTTCCCGATCGGTTTCATTTTAAAATAATGAAGCAGGATATATTGTCAAACCACTGAAAAAAGATTAACAAGAGCATAGAATGTTTGCATTTGAAAGGAAAAATAAGTATGTTTAAGTTGAAATTCAAGTCCCTTTTACCGTAAAATGAGCAACAATAAAGTAAAACAAGAAGGGAATACCATAAACTACAATTACCATTGCGGAAGATGCAGGATCTGGACGATGAATGAGGGATGAACACCGGCGGCGGGATCTCAACGACGGGGGGTGGCGGCGGCGGGATCTCGAGGACGGGGGGTGGTGGCGACGAGGCGGCGCAGGCGACGAGTTGGAGGCGACGAGCGGTTGGGGGCGGTGCGGCGGCGCTGGATCGGCGCTCGGCTTCTGCCTTCTCCTGCTGCTGGGCGCTGGCGACGAGTGGTTAGGGTTTTCAAGTCTTTGAGCGACCGGCGCCGCAAGCAGCCCGTCTGCGCGTGACGGCGTGAGTACATAGGCCGCGCGGAGACGGGCCACGTTAGTCCGTGGGCTGTGCGTAGACCGGTGGGCCGTTGGCTTATTAGTGAATTCTCAAAGATATATATATGGGCTATCTGAATACTGGAAATAATACCTTGGCCTGAGCTAAAAATACTTGGGCTATACACTGCAAATTTTCTCACACCCTGGGCTGGAGTCTACCTTGCCATGGGCCTAATTCCGCCCCTGATCTTACGGATCGGAGGAGGAGGAGGAGCTCGCCCTGGCTCGCCATGGGAGGCGGATTCGAGCTCAAGTAGTCGCTGGGTTTGGCCTCCTCCCTACTGGGTCGGTCTGTCTTGAGGCGGCGAGACGGACGGAGAGACTCTTGACCGGGACGAGGCGGCGAGACGAGGCGAGGGGCGAGGGCGGCGAGACGAGGGGACGAGGAATGAAGTGACCGAATGAGTTAGGGGCGGCGGCTGGGGAGTGGGGAGTCGGGGGTAGTGGTCTGTAATTTTGTAAGGATGAGTTAGGGTTTTCAGCTCGCAGGTAAATGGGCGAGATGAGTACGGGTGAAGCTTATCTATATTCGTATCCGTTTACCCGATGGGCAGAGAGTTTTCCCCCATTTTCATACCTGTGGGCAAAGAATACATCCCATACCTGACTCTATTAGGGTATTTACCCACGGGTACAAGGGTAAATGGGCACAATTGCCGTCCCTAGTGGTGTTCGGAGCCTGGCCGGCTCGTGGTATGGGTCGGATGGGCCGACCGGTCGACTCGGTCTAGTTGCGCGCCACACAATGGGACGCAATCACGCGAGGGACGCCACACCGCGCCTTGTCTAGTTGGCTGCCAGCCTGGGCCACCGCCGCGCGATGGGAGGGGGAAGGGTTTGGGCGCTAGGGTTTAAGGAGGCGGCTCGGAGGGAGACGGAAAAACAGTTGTGTGGTGTTCGGAGCCTGGGCGGCTCGTGGTATGGGCCGAATGGGCCGACCGGTTGGTCCGGTCTAGTTGCGCGCCACACAATGGGACGCAATCACGCGAGGGACGCCACACCGCGCCTTGTCTAGTTGGCTGCCAATCTGCCGTACACATACCCTACTCGGCTACTCCTGCGGTCCTGTCGGTGTGCTCGAGCCTATATTTTGAGTAAACTTAGCAAAAACCACCCAACAATGCACCCATGAAACTTAGGAATTCATGTTGCATCGGTGCCGGCAATGCCCCCCGCCTTAAATCTCACCCGTCACACTATGCCGCCATCTGCTCCTTTTCCTATGCATGCAGCCCCTCAAACACCCAGAAATTCAAAGCTTTTGAATTTTAATTGAATTCATGTTGCCTCGGTTGCAGTTGAAGACGAGGTTCCCGAAGAGCCCTTCATCGCAAAAGATGAGTGGTCTTAGGTTACCAATGATGTTATAATTCATCGCTTTATGAATTTGAAAGAATGTAAACAATAAGAGGTCATGCATTTGCTTTCATTTGAACATTCTACTATTTTTTTACTTAAAATTTTAAGTAATTTTATTCCTTTTTAAAAGCCATTGCACTCGAATGATATATTTTTGCCAATATTGACCAACTTTTGTCTATGGTTCACCCATATTTCCTTCGCTTTGCTGCAACTAACCAACATTATTAGCAGACCTCTTCATTTGTTAAGCATTTTGATCGCTAATTATTTATTTTCATACATTGATACCAGTTATGTTGAAGTATTAATACTAAAAATTGACGGATACATTATTATTTAGTACAATATTATTTTAAAATTATATATATTATTATTATATATATATGATGAAATAGTAAATTCTAATTATTTTTGTTCTATTTGTGTTCTTGCTAGACGGCGAGTCAAGCAAAGCGACGACGACTACATATGACGCATCCTACCCGTGCTCATGCATCAACACATCCTGCTTTGAGGGGGCGGAATATTTCCCCATCCCCTCAAGGAGTCAGGAGCAAAAAAAGATCAAGCTAAGCTTGCCTCGCATGCATGCATGCACCAAGGCGCGTCGTCGTTGCGCGGGCGCGGTAACGTGCAAATACTCAACCCATTACGCCGGGGAAGCGCTGGCTGGGCGCCCCACGTCACCCACGCATGCGCGGCGTGGCGGAGGAAAACAAGACGGTCGGGAGGCATTTCCTGTATTTTCCTGAAATTGCGTACAGGTCCTTGGTTCTCGCGAAAAGGTCTCTGGATTTTTTTTGACCCCTCCGTTTTGCAGGATGGCCCCTCGCGTTTTCGGAAATTGCACACGGGTCCCGTTTTTTACGTACAGGTCCTCGGTTTTTTTCAAAAAGACCCTTCGCTTTTTCCGAAAATGCATTTTTGCCCCCAGTTTTTTTTAACAGTCCTCGTTTTTTCCCGCATAACCCCTTTGCCTTTTCCGAAATTACGTTTTTGCTCCCGGTTTTTTTAAAAACTCCTTACAAATTATCGTCTCTTTTATTTTTGTACGTACGGTGGCTGGCGCGGTGTGGCGCCGCGCCTATCATTCTAGTATTCGTTACGGATCGACCTGCCTGCCGCTTTCTGGCGATCAAGCGAGGAAGGCGTTGATCGGGGTGTGAGCCGTGGAATTCGCGGTGCTGTGGCGTCGCTGTCGTCTGTCTCCGGAGCCGTGCGGCCACAGCACCCAGCTCATCAGCTTTGGCGCGCGCAGGGGGGCCAGCTATATACGTGTCTAGCTAGCTGATCTCTAGGGAACGCGTAAAAGACTTATGAAGGGGTAAAAAATAGTATTAGCTCACTAAAAAACTAGCGATTCCATACCAGAAGAGAGAGAGAAAAACACAAAGCTAAAACGCAAGAAGGGGAGAAAAATAACAACAATGAAAAATAGAGCAACTGATTGAAGGATGCCCCTGGCCAACGTATATAGCGCATGCTGCTCGGAGAGAATGCTAAGGTGTAACTCTCAGAGAAACTGGCAATGACTTTGCGCCAACTCGATGGTTCTTGTAGCAGCTTGGTCGAGAAAGGTTTGATATTCAACTTGGAGTTGTCGACGGCTAACATTTGGTTCTCACCAGACCATCTAAAACATGGAATAAAGTATCGCTCACTATAGGCTTATAGGGTGTCCTAAGTTGTTGTTGTGAGGATCTATTCGTATTGGTTATGTTTATGGCTTCTTACAAAAGTCAATACGAACGTTTGGTTTCTCAAAGCGATTTCTCTACTTCTCTCCTATCATCTCACTTTGAGGGCAAAGTAGAAGATCACGAGTGCATCACATATCCTACTCATCTCGCTTCCATTACACGCGCATATCTCACCATCACTTTCCTCACTGATCGTGTATTCTTTCTTAAAGTCACCTCTTTCAACTATTACTATTTATTTTTGTCAAAAGACATAAATCATAGCTAAAAAACATTAACAAAAGACAATACCAATGCCCCCACTTCACTTCAAGCTCCTCAAGGTTGTAGCTAGCTAGCTAGCAGTGCCCGAAGAGGAGGGTTACGTGCACATATAGGAGTGACCAAGACGGGCCAACCTTAGCGACCCGGCCCGCCCGGCTGCCAACCTCTGTTCCTCTCGGCCCGTGTGCTCATCGTCAGCACGGGCAAGCCAGCCCAGCGCGAGAGCCTGCCCGTTTCGCGCGCGGGCCGATGCACGCGCTCCCACCGGGCAATAGCCGCACGCGCGCGGCGCGAAGATTTCGAAATATTATGCAGGCACACCGCACTGGCTACAGGGTAGTTACCACCCAAGGAATTCACACCAATGGTACCATGTATAACGTAGAGTATGTACTTCTGTTTGGATTACTCATCGAAGAGTACATCTTTTCTTCCAAAAAAAAGGAACATAGTTCTTCTACCATTATATTATGTTTCATCAGTTTTCCCAGCAACAGAGTTATCAGAAAAAACATTCTGGTCCTAGTTGAGCAGCACGCATGCCCTATAGGGAAACAAAGAAACATCCCACTTTCTTGCTCTCTGGCAGCTTCGATCAAAATTTGTGGGCTACAGTAGACAGGCTGATCAGTCGTGCTAAATGCAAGCTTACATTACAAGGTGCTGCTCCAAGCCAAAATTCTGCAGCAAGCCAAAGCACCCAGTTCCCATCTTAGCCGGTTTCCCCAGGCATACGCTCGCCGAAGGGCAGTCAAGCGTGTCAACCTCTCCATGAGAGGCTGCTTCCACAATGAATTTTGTTGCCGTCTCAAAAGTCATCTTGCCAAATGGTGAGGTGCTGAACTGACCCATCCCTTGCCTGCTCATCGGCCGGTAGCCACCATCGAAAGTCATGAAATCCGCAATCATGCTCAGGTGCCTCATATTTACATCTATACCATAGGCTTTAAATACACCGCTCACTTCCTGGATGATGGTGGCCCTTGCAGCCTCTACCCCATATGTCTTCAACATCGCGTGTATATCATTGGATCTAACTTCATTGATGTCGAGGTAGTCCTGTAGATTCCAGAATACTTCGAAGTTCACACCTGCCGTTTGTAGAACGATAGGCTTCTCTGCCTTAATAACTGTACATCGATCAATATTATTACAAGCCTTGACAAAAATGGACCTAGCTGTCTTCTGGGCAATCTGAAAAAGAAAAAATTACAATATCCATTAAATTTGCTCAAAGTGAAGCCCTAATTGACCAAACTGTTACCAAAATGATCAAATTTATGTTGTAAAAAAATGTGAAGTTCAAAACATAATGTTGAGAACCTAGAAGAACATTAGTGTGTTAAATGGTTAATATGACGAATGTTCTAGTAAGGGTTCCAAATCCCAGTTTTGGGATTTTTCCCAGACCCCAACTGGTATCCGGCAACTGATCCAATCCAATTTTCTTTACTTTTGAATTTTCTCCAAATTTATTTTAATTTGTTCTGAAGGTTAGCAACACGGGTGTCTTAGTACCACACAGTGGGAGTCTTTGATTCGGTGAAATCAAAGACATAGGATTGATACCAGCTTTCAATAGAAAAGATGATACATCGGACATGACATAAGCTTCCCCATAAAGTCATTGTATAGTCAGATCAGTAGATGTTTAGAAAGGAACTATTTTGAGTCAGGTCATATTCAGATATTAGTCTCAGAAAGAAAAGGCAAAATGTAAGTTGCTCATGTTTATGAAGAGGTACCTGAGCTAGTAAAATATGAGGTTCCTCGTGCAAGGCATAGTGAACCTCAAAATTCAAACCTGTTGTTTCAACATGAACAGTCCGTTTTAACTTTTTACTGCGCTTCTGGGTTGATCGTGCCTGCTTCTGCCCTTCTAATTTTTTATCCACGGTTTCATTTATTTCCTCTTGGAGTTTAGCTGTTGCTCGCTTAGCTTTTGGTTTTTTCCCCTTGTTACCAGAATCAGACACATGTCCTTCCTCAGTCTCTCCTGATTCTTCACCTGACTCAGCTGGATCATCCTCACTCTCAGGTTTAAATGTTGTCTCTTCTTCAGATTCACTGTCCCTGCCCTCTTCCTTTTCAGTATCATCATCATACTCCATCTCATCTGTCTCTTGCCGTTTCCTCTTTTCTGCATCAGTTCCCAAGTCATCCTCATTTTCATTTTCGTTTTCATCATCACCATCACTCACACCAGTGTCATCTCCATCAGTAGGTCTGCTTTCAGATTCTTCAACTCCATCCGATAGTGAGCTCTCTGTATCTTTTACCTTAACTGCCTGGATTTCATTAATTTTGTGTAGCAAATCGAGGTGCTTTTGGATTGCAAGTTCCATAGCATCAACAAAAACTGTTCTCAAGGTTGCCTGGCACTCATCTACTGTAAGTTCCGACTGAGGAGGGTAACGCTCTTGTGGGTAGAGTTTCATTTGTAACTTGTACAGGGTTGAAACATGCCCATTATTGTTGTGAAAAGGAACTGTGCATACTTCAATTCTCTCCACAATATCAGCCACACGAACCCTCCTTAATTTTGCAGCCACTCGCTCAGCATCATCCCTAGATATTCACATGCAGAAAGAATTAGTGCCTATATCTTGCCAGTATGGTGGAAAAGTTTGAAGAACAGTTTGATTGAGATTTCTTTTTATCATATTTGATAGGGTATAAAAAATACAGGAAAGTTTGGTACAAAATCATGTAAATTACAGCAGGAATCAAACTAATATGAGCCAACTTAAAAGTAAAAATAAATAAAGCTCACCCAGTCCTGTCTTCGTGCAGAGGGCACTTCATAAAAGGCGTACTAATATTAGCTGATGCGGTCATTAGAATTTCTTTTAACCGGGGTATCCCAAGTGTAACATTCATCTCACCTCTTCCAGCCAGATGAAAAGTGTTGAGCCTGTAGGGCATGGCAAAGAAAGTTTTAGTCATTTTATCACTGAATTTTTAATGAGTCCCTATATAAGCAGTGCAAACATCCCAAAAGAAATAAAAAAACTGTAGTCAATATATAAATACAATGCAAGATTGCTATTCAAAGAAATGTGAAAGACCTATAGAGAATTTGAGGTTTACAGTTGAATACAAATCCAGCATCTGTTTTATACCCACTTTTTATAGGTCAGTCACTTTTCCAATTTTCTCCACTCTCTTGTAGTGCAACAGAAGTATTTATTGTCATTGTTGTTAAGGAAACAAAGAATAATCCTAATTCTAATCCGTCGAGCAAAAGGGTCATAGCAGCGATAACCCCTATATTGAGAACTATATCCATGTTATGAATATTGTGTGTATATTCATGAGGCTCAAATGACAATATAAATAGGGAGTACAAGAGGATATATAAAGAAATATGTCATATACAGATAAGGAAACCAAGACATATAAGGAAACAAATAACAATCATATTCTATCATTAACAATTGTAACACATGTAGTCATTACATTTTAGTTATTGTATGGTTCAGATAAGTGTGACCCAAACTATCTTCATCTCAAGAATTAGCCAATTACTGAATAGGTGAATACATAAGTCTAACCGCTTGCCTTCCCCACTGAAAGTGCAAGTTTGCATACATGATACATGTGTTACACTTGAATCCTTAAATACTAAATAAGTTCCGAGTTTTTATTACACAAATATATTGGGTATGTTCTTAAAAGAACTCATTAAAGTAAAAAAGTTATGGAGACAATATTATATCAATTCTGTACTTTTTACCATGTATTGAACTTTGAGAACTATGCCATATGATTGATTGATTGTATTCAGCATTCACACCTAATTTTTATATTGTTTCCTGTTCCACCTGGCAATGAATTTTCTACAGTCTCATAAAAATCTGAGATTGGCATGCCAAATTTTCAGCCATAGCAAGTCCATAGGGAATCTTGATAAGTATTTTACAGATTTCCATTAAATGTTAGTACAATCTAATACGGAATGCTTTTAGCCTCTTATTATACATGGTATTGTTATAGTTTTGAACCAACAGTAAGGGTTTTGCTTTGCACCGGGACAGGAAAATGGACTGATGGACAACACTGATAGGCAAGGGAATTAAAGGTACAGATAAACTAGTTCACCCAAAAAAGAACTAGAAGATAACTACAGAAATGAATATATAGCGCATCAAATACAACAGAGGCTATGCCTATAGAAGATCTTACGTCATTTGTGTTGAAGGTTCTCCTATGGATTGAGCAGCGACCACACCGACAGCTTCACCAGGATCTACAAGACAAGCTAGATACTTGACTCTCAGTAACTTCATTAGCTCCTTCTTCTTTATGTCATAACGGCAGCGCTTCTCATCTTTTGAGAGCTTAAGAAACTCCACTGCACGATCAATCAGTTTCTCAGGCAGTTTAGTAATGTAGCCATTAGGTTTTGATAACAGGTGATCATCATTGTGGCTACCAAGCTTGTCAAGAACAGCTTTTCTATTCTGTAATTTGGATCAAATTGCGAACAATTAGCAATCCAATCAAACAAAATGCATAGAGAAAGGCATAGTACAAATTCAAGGTGGCTTCAGTTTCATAGTTGGGAATTTAATGTCTTACATCAGCAAGTTCTTTAAACTTATCAAGAAAACTAGTTTTATGCACGTCAACTCCATCTTCTCCATAGCAGAATTGTATGATCGATCCATCAACATCACGTACAGTGTGATCATATGAGACTTTCAATGATTCGAGACTTTTTATAAGACAACGCTGAAGGTATCCACTACGAGATGTTTTGACTGCTGTGTCAACCAACCTGCAAAGAACATACACAAGCTAAATATCACAACATTTAAAGCCATTGCGAAGGTAGTATTTTATTGCCTTGAACAGTATGTTATTTTACAGGGAAACTAGTATTTTATTGCCTTGAACAGTATGTTATTTTACGGGGAAACTACAAGAGTTAAGTAATGAATTACACATAGCAGAAACATCCAGATTTCCACATAACCCAATCTAATGGTAACATCATCCCACTTATCACTGTTTATAATACAAGAACTTTTTTACGAAAAGAGAGACAAATATAAATTTATGTTATAAACATCAAAAGGCACACTAAACCAAAGATGCTCGCACACACATGCAAGTGGAGGTGGTAAAGGATGGATCAAGGAAATTTCTATCCGCTCAAAAATTTAATCGGAAGGCAGCGATACGACCGGTAAACACCGGTTACCAGAATTTTCGGACGAAAATTTTGAATTGAAATTTGAAGATTTTTATTTTCTGAATTTTTTTCGAACTTTTTAGATGAATTTTGATGAATCCAAAATTTTACCAGTCCCCGATGATAAGGCCGATAACCACCGGTTACCGGCGAAATTTCAGCGATACAAATTTCCCTGGGATGGATATGGCTTGCATTTTTTTATAGGTCCAGCCGACTTTAAATCAACAAATTATCCAGTTCATATAAAATATTTTGTAGTCAACCAATCCATATCCAAACAGTTTTAGTCCAACATGATAATGAATGCCAATGGAGCAGTTCAAAACTTCAAATGACAGTCTCCGAGCGTAATTGCTTGCCAAGCGACTGACGCAAGAGAACGAGGGCATGAGATGTTGTCCAAAAGTAACACTATTTTTGTGTGCCTAACAGAGAAATAAGGGGTTTTGATATCCCCAACACACACATAAGAGCGAATGATTAATAATAGGAAGTAATTAGATCAGTTGGACATTAATTATCCCCGCGTTATACAAATACCAACAACACAGTAGGCTTGCTATAATGGATATCCATGCCCAAACTAACAGTCCATTTGGAGCCTTGTACCTTTAGGTATACAAGCCCAACTGGGTCTGGGAAATCCATTTTCCACTCCACCTCTAACTGCAAGGCTAGCATTAAAGCGAAAGGATGTGTTTTTATGTATCAGAACGAGATAAAAAAAAGTTTACCCCTCTCTGCCCGCCATACAATGGAAATAGTACTCCTGAGGACGGAGACCAGTTAAAAATCGATCACTGATGAAACCACCAGCTCTTGAAGAAGTATCCCATGGCGGAAAGCAAGGTAATGTCTTCCCAGAGATCATTCGTGGAACACGCTTTCCTTCTAACTCTTGTTGGCCAAGCAATGATGAAATTTGTGTCATGTTGACCTAGCAAGACAAATGAAATGGCCGCATGTTAGCCCAAGTAGGTGAAGTGAACTGAAGTAAAAAAACTAGTAAGTGAAGTAAACTGAAGTAAAATTTTGTTTTGGGATTTGCATGGAACAGTTCACTTCTCCAGGTCATCTGATCATGTATGCTAAGTTCAAAGCAAAATATTAATGTGTTCAGTTCCATACTGAAGAAACAAACTTACCAAGCCACCTTTAGCTCCAGTTGCAGTCATAAGAGAGACAATTTTCAGGAAAAGGCTTCTGTAGACCATAAGGAAACAAATTTTGATTGACTTCAGATGTTATCTTGTTTAGAGCACTTGACATCTTTCTATCCAAGATAACTGTCGCGGATTCTCCATTCCTTCGTGATGTATGTAAATCCTAATTTTATTTTCTGCCCAATACAACAAACTGCACTTCACGGTTTCAGGGGGTTCACTAACAAAATTATTTATAAGTTTATTCACACATTTTCAAAAAGGCGCCTTTCTATAACAGTTAACATAGTGAAAAACTCCAGGATAATCAGCTTCCACTAGTAAACCCTTCAATGTTGAAAGACTTGTTATTGATTGTGACCATTAAGAAAATGTGGCAACTTGCTAGACAACAAGCAGACGGATGCTTCCCTAGGCGGTGCTGGTCACACTTGGTTGCTGGCAGTGTTTCCCTAGGCGGCCGCCTAGCCCGCCTAGGTGGTGCCTAGGTGCTAGGCGCCACCCTCCCGCCTTGCCAGACTTGCCGATTTGGCCCGCCTAGGCGCTAGGCACCGGTCTGCCGTCTGACTAGCGCCTAGGTGAACACTGGTTGCTGGCACATTTGGCTGTGAAGGAACAGGATTTTCTAGTTTTTTAGGGTCTTTTATATAAACTGTGGGACATGTGTAATTAACTTGAAATGAATCCAGACTTCAGGGCCCAAGTGCCTTAACCCCAAAAATAGCTTTTTTTGTATGCTGGTGTTCAAGATTCAAAAGTTTAACTATACTGTTGTAGGGGTGGTTCAACCCCTCGTGACTGAGCCTTACAATTGGCCTAATATGTAATAAGCCTAATAGTATAGAGAAATGTACCAATATAACCTCACCTTTTGTAATTATCAAGAGGTAGGATGGGGATTCTCCCATCCTACCCCATTCATATGTATAAACCCCACGAGGGATATGAGGAGGGAGATCCACTCATTCCATACATGAGCACCCTCTCTCTTATTGATGGCTCTCTTTAGTTAGTCTCCTCATATGTTCTAAAGCAACACTTACGGAAGAAGGGAGTAACAGACTAATAATGCTAATTGCTATTTGCAATGATTGGGGGGTTGGGGTGCTACAACAGGAAACGGTGATGTAATTAAAAAGAAAGTTGAGGAAGTAATAAAAATTTATTCAGACGACATTGCCATTAATAATGAATTATTGACATAAAAGGGTTGTGGTATAAATCAGTTTTAAAAAATGGAAAGCTATTCCGAACTTTCATAAATCCTATTGATCCCAAATTTAATCACAAACACAGAAATTCAGCATATTTATAGTCAAACCAAAATTAGATAGGTCCACATTTTTCATATGTTGACAGCAATTAACAATAATCTCTACCTAAAACTGTTAAAATCATGAATACCTTGATCAGCCAACCAAATATTGGACTTGTGATTGCTGGACTCTTCATGTCACATTTTGCACACTTCTTCTGTCTTTTTTTCAATAGCTTGGAGAAAATAGAAAGAGCCTCTTTCAATTGGATCGATGTCCAAGTTTTATTCTCTCTCTCTGAAGAAGCTGATTTATCACTTGAAGTGGCCTCGGTCATTTCATCATCTTCCTCCGAAACACATACGTTTTTACCTGTGCCTTCCAAATTTTTAGCATGGGCAACATCACCCCTTACTAACAGTTCAAGCCCATTCACGTATCTGTCAACCTAAGGAAGTAAATTCAAAATAAATCATTTAATAGCACAATGAATCTTTTTTTGATCTATGGCGCAACGAATCTTTAGAGTATTCCAAGAAGAAAACTTGAAAATCCAAAGCAACAAAAGATGAACAATTGAACATGGACTCACCTGTTCTCTGTTCAAGCGGAACTTGTGACAATAGAAGCATGTCACGTGGAGAAGATTTTTAAGACTCATAAAAAGTAATGGATTAAACAGCGGTTTTGCCAATTCGATGTGACCAAAATGACCAGGGCAACGAACGGAATGCTGACCGCAACTCTTGCAGCTGGACATTAAATTTGGACATAGTCAGAAATTAGACAAATATAATTTTACCAACTATAATCTAAAGGTGTAGATTATATTCAAAAGGAGTACCTAATATGTAATCATCTTTATAATGAGAGTTAATGATCCACGAACACAGAAAACAGGCAAGAGGTATGCTCCATCTGATAGGGAAACCCATCAACAGATTGCCGAGAAAGAGAAACATGAAAAATGCGTACACACTAAACAGTTCATCCTTGACCATCCAATGGGCCATGTCCCACGGCCTCTTTGAATTTGTTCTATCCTCCCAACTAAATATCCGCCTATGAAATTTGCTTTGATGAGACACATTCAAGGCACAAATTTGCAATCCAGTGTTTATTAAATACAGTTTTATTTAAAACTGGAGATCAAACTAAATAAAACAATTTTAAAATTTTGAAGCACTACATATATCTATTTAGAAAAATGAATGTAAGCATTGTTGTCACGGCGGAGTCGGCGACCACGGCGAGTGAGGGGCGCCTGGACGCCTAGGCGACGCCACGGCGACGCCGCGGCGACGCCATGGCGAGCGCCATACCATCACATACATACGGTCAGTCCCCGCCTCCCTCGTCTCCTCCGCCTCTCCCATCTCTTCATCTCCCCGCCTCCCTCGTCTCCTTCGCCTCTCCCGTCTCGCCTCCCCTGTCTCTCCGCCTCCCTGTCTCTCCGCCTCCGCCTCTGCCTCCCCGTCTCGCCTCCTCCGTCTCTCCGCCTCCCGTCTCTCCGCCTCCTCGTCTCCTCTATTGGCACGGCGGCGAAGGTGGCGAGGAAGGCCGCTGGCGCGCGGGCGCATGCTGCTGGTCGGGCGCGGCGGCGGGCCACCGTGCTGCTCCTCGCGGCGGCGTGCGCAGCCAGGCGATGCTCGTGCTCTTACTCGGAGGAGGTGGCGGGTCTGGCGACGCCTCTCCGTCTCGCCTCCTCCGTCTCTCCGCCTCCCGTCTCTCCACCTCCCGTCTCTCCGTCGAAGCGCAGCCGGAGAGGAGAGGGGAGGACGGCGCATCTGGCCAAGGCGAGGCGATCCTCCCCGGTGTCTCCTCCCCGGCGCCTGGACGCCAAGGCGTCGCCTAGGCGATGCCGTGACAAGCATGAATGTAAGCAATGAGGTGTCATTTTTTTGTGTGCGTGGCGTGTATTACAATTTACACATACGCAAGTACTAGTGCAATGAAATATCTGAATAATCACTGTATGCCCCATAATGCAACAGGCGATTAAACTCATACAAAAGGGCACACCTACACCTTCAAACATCTTCAGGGATTTATATTAAGAATATAAGTGTCATCAGATCAGTAGCCCAACTTCCAGCTAAATTGTCAAAGAAAGCTATCCGTGCAACAATTCCTAGCTTGGCGACCCGCAACATATTAATCCCATGCAGACAATTAGAAGAACACATCTAGCAGAGCTTACTATTAGCCACATCTAGTTATGTCATGATCTTACAAGACAATGAAATAAAGATAAGATATGAAAGTGCTGACATATGTAACTACATTTCTACTCTTGTTCTTGATATAGTAATTGATATAAAAACAAGATATAATATGGTGGACCTTGCTGACCTAAAGTTTACAAAACAATGCATACAATACTGAAGATTGCTCTCAAATCAAAGACGGTATCATTTCATTGTGAACCGATCTCTAGGATTCAGCTCTGTAATTAGCATGTGAGCTCCCAAAACATGGTCTCAGAGGCCGGATAAGTAACTCACGTATCAGTATCGTTGATCGGTCCCATTGCTGGGTCAAGTAATCCACCTGGCATGGGACAGTTCTTGGCATCGAGACAATCTGGCTTGGTTATCTTTTTAACACTGATCCTCTTAATTTCATCCTCGTTATAGAAGCTGAAGTGGATTGAATCCACTTCCTCGGATGCTGCCTGCTCAAGTGAAACAAAATTTTCAGAGAAGAACTGTGATATCAAAAATCTACTCTAAACGAACGGTAACTATTGATCTTCAGCTAATTTGAAGGGAAAAATTGTTATTAGGGTAAAATCAGCAAAACGAGAAAAGAAACAGAGAGGGAAAGCTCATTTGTATTCAAATATTATACTGACAAAAACAATGAAAGTATTTTCGAAAAATGAGAAAAGGGACAACAAAAGGGCTCCAACTCTCCATGGACATAAAAGTGATTTTTTTTACAAAAATGCACAAGTATTTCTGACAGCATCTAAAATCAACATAATTAGCACCCGATAATACTCAAGCTGGCTATAGGCCTAGCAATAGAGAGGAGAAGAATCCGGCACCAACCTCGTCGGGGCACGTGTCGGCCATGCTCGAACTCGCGAGCGTGCTCTTTAGAGAGGAGGAGGCGCGGCGCAGCGAGGAAAAGGGAGGACCAAGCGAGCGAGCGGGGGAGGGAGGGAGGCAGCGCAGGGGGAGCCGGAGGGTGGGGATTGGCGGCTGGGGCACCGCTGCGATGGGGGCGTGGGTGGGGGTAGGGTTTGGGCGCTAGGGTTTAAGGAGGCGGCTCGGAGGGAGACGGAAAAACGGTTGTGGGGTGTTCGGAGCGTGGCCGGCTCATGGTATGGGCCGGATGGGCCGACCGGTCGGCCTGGTCTAGTTGCGCGCCACACAATGGGACGCAATCACGCGACGGACGCCACACCGCACCAATCTTGCGTACACATACCCTACTCGGCTACTCCTGCGGTCCTGCCGATGTGCTCGATCCTATATTTTGAGTAAACTTACCAAAAATCACCTCACAATGCACCCATGAAATTTATGAATTCTGTTGCCTCGGTGCGGCAATCCCCCCACCCCCGCCTTAAATCTCACCCGCCACACTCTGCCGTCATCTGCTCCTTTTCCTATGCATACAGCCCCCGTGTGCCACCATCAACCGCCATCCCGCAACTCCCCTATTCCATCTTGTCATCGTTCTGTGCACATAGCCACGCTCCTTCAAACCCATAGTAGACGTTTCCACCGCTGGCAACCGTTGGTTCGTCACTGTCCACCCTTAAATCTAACCCAACTCTAACCATGGTAAACCCTAATCCTACTCTCGCCAGAACACCACTAGAGCCAAGCCGCGAACCGTTCGAACCACTAGGAGCACGCATCACGACACAGAGGGAGCAAAAATCAAGTACTACCAAGGTGAGAAATTACTTAATTTAGCACTCCCTCCGATCCAAAAACATGTTATTTTGGATATAGATGTGGTCCTAAAATACAATTTTGACTACTAATTACTATTGTAATATATTTCTAAAATCCAATAATATTATAATATTATGATTTTTTATTTATCTAATTTAAATATTTAAAACAATATTGATAGCCAAAATTTCAATTTTTTGATTGAACGTATCTCAAAACATTTGTTTTTCTGAACTTGATCGCACGTATCTCGAAAGGACATGTTTATTGAACGGGAGGGGGTACTATTTAGCATTATCTCCATTAAACATAGCTAAGATGAGAAATAAGATATTGGGTTGTCAGCGGTTCGGCTCAATTAAAATACCCATAAGCAACATTTTGTACTATCACAAGAACTAAAATGAGAAATCAAATTGTCAAAATTCAACTCATTTGATCGATCTAAGAACGTCTCGCATTCTACTGGCTTTGCGTCGGCACATACATGGATTTGTTAACCAAAGGGGAAAGACGAATCTAGGGAAGTTGATAGATGATCTTCGGGATCAATCTATTTCTTCTCTTGACAGAGAAACATGATCAAAATAAAAAGGAAAATTAGTACACTAGATCCCGAAATGGAGAAATCATAGGCATGCTAGGGCCTCGAGGCATCCCTTGGGCGTGCCCTTGGCGTTGTTGCACACGGCCATGGTCTTGTTGTTGGTGCCGCCGCACTCCACCTTGACGTCGAACATCTGCACGTCGCTGCACGGCAGCTTGTCGGAGCAGAGCAAGCTCACGGCCTCCGGTGTCGACGATGTGCCGGTGATGTTGCGGAAGGTGACGTCCTTGACGATGACCTTGGAGTTGCCCTTGCTGGTGCAGATCTTGTTGGGGCAGTACTTCTGGTCGATGATGATGGGGTTGGCTACGTCCTCCGTCTTGATGTTCTCGTATGTCAGCTTCGAGGCCGTCAGCAGTGATAGCGCGTCCTCGTACAACTTGATGCGCACGCCGTTGGTCGTCTTCTTGAGCATGCAGTCCTTCACGGTGATGTCGGTCACGTCCTTCTCGTCCTTGTACCTCCCGAGGCTGCTCACGCTGATGCCGTGGCCAGGGCCGCAGGTCACCCCGGTGATGTTGATGCCGACGCTTCCCGGGCCAATGGAGATGCAGTCGTCGCCGGTACCGATGGTGGTGTCGGTGATGGTGATCTTGGACAAGTCGCCGATGTGGATGTCGTCGGTGTTGGGGCTGTCCTCGGGCGCTGTGATGGTCACGTCCTTGATGGTGAGGTCCTTGCACTGGAAGACGTTCATGTGGAAGAACTTTGTGTTGAGCAGCGTGATGCCGGAGACGAGCCTGTTGTTCACGAAATCTAGCACCAATGTCTGCACCAGGCACATGCAGCAACGTTAATTAGAGACCAAGGATGGTTAACTCGTGCACAAATGCAAAATTGTACAACATGTGCGTGCGTGCATGCACGTACGTTGGGCAAGATCTTGCAGTTGTAGTTCTTGGCGCAGACGTTCTTACTCCAGACACCGGGGCCTGGCCGTCGAGCGTGCGTTTGCCAGTGATGACAAGTGTAACTCCCCTATTTTTGGGAACAGAGTCGTCATACGTCCCGAACAGCTTAGGAGTTCAGTTACATACAGAATGAGTATCATGCCTACTCACAAGCATTTCAAAAGGGTTAATTAGATTAAAACAAAGACCTAATGTTCAACTTTAGAAATTTTAATGGACGTATAAGCCAAAAACTTAACTTACAATCAGAAGAACCGCAGAAAACTCATACATGAACGCTTGAGTGCGGTCGTAACCCTAACATGAATACTTGCAACATTTTTTGTTCTTTTGATCTCTGCGTTGGAGAAAATAAAGTAAGACTGAGGACAATCAACCGTACTCAACAAGTCACATGGAGAAAATATTATATAACTACTTGCCAGGATTTCCAAGAGATGGACATATAATGGTTTTATTAAAGTATTTATGGATGCAATTTTATTTGTAAATATATTTAAACATAATATAACAATAACTTGTTAAGGAATTGGGGTTTCAAAACTTGATTACCAGACTTTAACATTTGCAAATCAATTCCAAATCTACTTATACTTCACTATTAGAATCACTCATTAAACATAGTTTCATTTACTGGAAGTACGGCGTATTCGAATATCATTTATAAATAACTCTGCAGAGCTGCCCAGCTTTACCCATAAGATCTCTTAACTCCCACGACAGAGTTAAGAAACAAGATATTTCACTGCTCAATTTTTTATATGGCCTCTACCTAGTAGGTGCTACCTCCCAACAAACTCGGGTGGCCCACGGCCTCGCCCGATTTGAAAGGGAACTTACTGTTGTTAAGTATAGTTCTACCCAGTAGGTGCTACATCCCAACAAATTCGGGTGGCTCATGGCCTCGCCCCGATTCGAAGAGGGGCTTACTGTTGTTAAGTATAGCTCTGCTCGGTATGTGCTGCCTCCCAACAAATTTGAAGGGGACCGTACCGTTTCCATACAACACTCCCTCATCACCCTTTGTAGATATTCAATCGAACTTGGGTAGCTACTAAATCAGGTTTGACGAACAATGCTTGTGGTTGAGCGATTATTATGTTCTTTACTAAGCATAAGGTTCTAGTCCTAACTTTTTATCGAGTCAGTTTTAAAACTTTACCAACAAAATACCGTCTCTTAGCAGTATAAAATAGTGAGTTTCTAGTCTACCATGATTAATTAAATAAGTATTTTTAATAATACTAAGTCTTGTCAAGGTGAATATGTCCATCAAATTAAACTGAGCTTTTTCAGGTGGTAGGACATAATTAATATCATGTCATTCTAAATATTTATTGTACAAGAAATAATTGTGTGTAAATAACATAATGAAAATACTAATAATTAAATAATTAAAGAAATGTAGGTTCAACATGATCAAAACATGTGACTTGCCTCCTTATCCAAAATTTTCTGTGGTCTTCAGGTTTTAGGGCCTGTTCTTTTCTTCCGAAGCTGGCGCTTTTGACTTTTGCTACAGTACCTAACTTTTAAACGGAGTATTTTCTCAAGACAGGGTCTACAAGTTAAACGATGTACATGTTAAAAGCCCAACATCGGTACCATCCAAAATCGCAAGCGAATATCTCTCTCTCCGTAATCTGTACCGTAAACAGCTAAAATTCAAAAATTTCAGCTAAAAGCCATAAGCCATAGCCATTACCAAACAGGCCCTTACACTTGACTCGTTGAATTTGCTCTTGTAGCTCTTCTATTGACCAACTCGTGTGGTCGGAATACTAGCGTGGAAAACGAATGTAGATAAGTTCCTACTTTGCGGAATGCAAATTAGGAACACAATACAATAAAATAATCAAAAGACAAAAAGAAAATAGGTTTGGGTGTTCAAGGTTTAGGCAATGCTTGGTTTGGCTGAATGGGGTTAGGATAGGGCTAAGATGTGTTCGAGATGGTCAAAGAAATATATAGGTGTTATATTGATTTCTATGATGGCTGCGGGTATGGACGACATTAGGTTTAGAGTTGAAATATCATTTGAGTGGTTTGGAATTTTATCGGAGTTTAAATTGGCAAAATGGGGTGGGAATTGCGTAGATGGGTTCAAGACGATTAAAATGGACATATATATGTGTTTTAGGGTTTTGTGAACAGTAACAGGTTTAGGTAATGTTCATCGTGGGTTTTACTGTTCATAGCGGGTTAAGTCCTTATCGGGTTGCCACTGCGTGCTCGAAGAATAGAGGAGTTTCGAGTACTCGGATGTTTTCGAGTACGACTACAAAGTCGAGTGGACGGTCGAGGTTCGACTTCGAGTGCGAAGTCGATGGAGATCGGACAGTGTGCTAGTTGATATGACAATCGGACGACGTCCGAGTGGCTTAAGAGGATCATACGGCGTACGAGTGGTGTCGCTTAGGACTCGAAGCGGTGTGGCCAAAGTTTCTCTCGATTACAAGGTGGTCGGAGATTTCAAACAACAATTGGCGACCATGGGTTGGTTCCTAGGGCCACGAGGATTGCATTTTTGGGCTCGGGAGGAGCTGTAAGTCAGGCGAGCGTCGGCAGTGAGGTCTTCCCTTCTCGGGAATTTTGAATGGCACAGGGGTTAACGACGGGTTAAGAGGACAATAGCATTTGCGATAGAGCATCTCTAGGAGTAGGGGGAGCTTAGGGGTGTAGTGGTTTGGGTCGGGGATGGCTGAGCTGAGTTGTCCATAGTGATGGCCTTCGGTCGGTCGGCGACGCTAGTCTCCAGGGTAATAGGGGGCCCGGGAAGCTGGGGCTTTACTTCGGGCGTGAGACTAGGGGCATGTAGAGGCTACAGGCAAAAGCAATTGGAATGTAATCGACTAGAAAATGGGAATTGGAAATTGGCTTACAGTGGGTTCGTCTGGTGATCGCCAGCGATGCTCCGATCAAGGGTTCGATTGAGGGTGTGGGTGGCCTACCTGAGCACTAATGCATCCCACAGGAGGTGTTGGGGATTTAAATAGCACAAGAATGGCGGTTCGGCACAGGGGCGTGGCTAAGGTGGCAGCGGCGTGTGGCAGGGGTCAGGAAGGCACGGGAGTGCGTGGCGCAACTAGCTGAGGGAAGGTACGAGTTGTCTCAGGCGCAGCATTGCGGCGGTCAAAAGTGGTCAGAGGCGTGTCCAATTGGCTGTGAGAGGATGAGAGCAGAGGGAGCAGTGAGGTCAGTGAGGCGGTGGTGAGAGGCAGCTGCAGTGCTCGTCCAGATGAAGGTCATGACATTAATGGGAAGGTGTATGGCGGCTTGTGCTGGCGGCAAAGAACTCTTTGGCGAGGGATTTTTGTGACGCATGTTTGTCGGCCATGAGAGCGGGGAGAGCAGAGGCGGTGGCGGGAAAATCAGGAACGGTGGTGGCTACTCTAACACACGGCCAAGAGCATTTAAGAGGGTGTTAGAGGCAGGATAGGCAATGTAGTACGGTCTCTAACTGGTTGCAATGATGTGGTAGCGGCGAGAAGAAACGGGAAGGCGCGGGAGCAAAAGATCGGGACGGCAGTGATATTTTCAGACCGTGAATAGTGTGTGTGTGCGTGGAGGGACGGAGAAGATGGCTTGGCAGCGAATTTGCAGCTTGAATGGCCGAGGGAGATGCCAAATTGGGTTAGGACTCTAGTTCAGATCAAATTTAAGGAAATTCACTTGACTTCAAGATTTTGATAAAATTTGGTTTGTTTCAGTCTACCCCCCTTAAAAAGAATCTCGTCTCGAGATTTTCCTAGGTTAAAGAATAGGTTGAGAAACAAAATTTGTTATAGTTCTAATTCCTCTCCTTCAGTATTGTTCGTCATTCAGGGTGAGCTTCATGTAATATTTGTTAATAGGTGCTTCTGTCGGCATTTGTCTTTTCCAATTATATCCGGGCTCCCATGGCTTCATGTTATTTTCCCAAGTATAGATGTGACTTGTGCTCCTTGGTCTAAGATGATTCCTTCTGAAATTTCATGTAATACTTCAACTTTGGTTAGGTATAGTTCTGCTAACTTTATCTTTGTTGTAGGTTTGTTTAACTGGTAGAGAATGTGTTACTTTAGTTAATCGGTCTACGATCATCCATAGCCTCATATCCTTCTCATGTCTTTGGGAGTTCTGTGATAAAATCATACCAATGTCCTCCCATTTCTATTCGAGGACCGGTAATGACTGTTGCAATCCTAGTAGATTATGATCTACCTTTAGTTTCTAGTACATGTCGTAGTGTGCTATGTATTCTAAGGTTTCTCTCTTCATCTTACTTCACCAGATTTCTTCCTTCAGATCCTGATACATCTTTATCCTTCAGATCGAAAATGGGAATTGGAAATTGGCTTACAGTGGGTTCGTCTTGTGATCGCCAGCAATGCTCCGATCGAGGGTTCGATTAGGGGTGTGGGTGTACCTGAGCACCGATGCATCCCACAGGAGGTGCTCGGGGGTTTAAATAGCTCGAGAATGGCGGATCGGCATAGGGACATGGCTAAGGTGGTGGCACCTGGCTGGGGTCAGGAAGGCGCGTGAATGCGCGGTGCAGCTGGTTGAGGGACGGTACGGGTTGTCTCGGGTGCGGCATTGAGGTGGTCAGAAGTGATCAGGGGCGTGTTAGATTGGCTATGAGAGGATGAGAGCAGAGGGAGCAGTGAGGTCGACGAGGTGGTGGTGAGAGGCAGCTGCAGTGCTCGTCCAGATGAAGGTCATGGCAGTAATGGTTGTGTGTATGGCGGCTTATGTTGGCGGCAAAGAACTCTCAGGCGTAGGATTTTTGCGGCGCAGGGTTGTCGGCTGTGAGAGCACGGAGAGCAGAGGCGGTGGTGGGGAAAGCAAGAATGGTGGCGACGGCTGCTCTGACGTATAGCCAAGAGCATTTAAAAGGGTGTCAGAGGCGGGATAGGCAAGGTAGTATGGTCTCTGACGGGTTGCAGTGATGTGGCAGTGGCGAGAAGAAACGGGAATGCGCGGGAGCAAAAGATCGGGACGACAACGATATTTTCAAAGCGTGAATAGTGTGTGAGTGCGGAGGGACGGAGGAGATAGCTTGGCAGCGAATTCGCGGCCTGAATTGCTGAGGGAGATGCCAAATTGGGTTAGGACTGTATTCACTTGACTTCAAGATTGTCATAAAATTCGGTTTGTTTCAACGAGGTTGTCAACGCGCAAGATCTCGATCCAGTTAGCCTTGTACTTGTTGAGGTTGTTGGAGCCCAGCAGGTTGCCGTCAAGCTGGATGGTAACATCGCCCTTGCACGGCCCAGTGAAGTTCAGGGGTCCAACAAGGAAGTCGCCCTTGGGGATGAGGATCGTCTGCTTCCCGGTGCCCCCACAGGCCGACGCCCACGCCTCCTCGACAGCCTGAAACCGAGCGTCGGTCGCAGCAGTGATCGTCAGCGAAGGCATCGATTACAGAATGGCAGGATCCAGTGACGGCAAAAAGGTTTGTTACTTACCTTTGTGTTGTCAGTCTTGCCGTTGCCGGTCTCGCCGAGCTTGGTGATGTCGAAGGACCCGCCGGGTCCGGATGCAGCCGTAGAGCCTTCAGCCGGAGCAGCGCTCTCCTTTGCCGCGGGCTTCTTAGCGCACGCGGCGCATACAACCATCAGGAGGAAGAAGACCCTGATAGTGATAGCATCGTTTCTGAAATCCATTTTTGCCGTATTACTACTTCTCTTTGCCACTGGGAACTTGGAACCTCAAGCTATATATACATGTGAAGAGATCATCGTTTGCTATGGTCATGGCATGTTTATTTGGCCTTTACTATTTTCAGGCTATGGTTGGTCAGTTGAGCAGGGTTCCTGCCCTCTAGTTTCAATTTACAGGTTCATTTTTTCTGTCTGACCAACTATTTTCGTGGTTGAGCTGTCTGTGAAGTACACATGGATTGTAATTGGCCAAACGAGGAAAAGAGATCGGTACATAAGTACTATATAGGTTCGTCCGATACGATCTTTATGTGTGTTTGTGAGTCGTTATGTCCTACTAGGGGCCGCTACTGACTTATGGACCGAAAAGGAATTTTTGGCCCATGGCCAAATACACATAAATCTACAGGGCGACACATTTAATGGGCTGGAACAATAAGAGGTCAGATGATAGTTTCCAAGTGGGATTCTACCTCTACTCATATCGGATATGGATCCAATTGGAGGCTATATAAGGAGAGGTGCAAGGGCTGAGGGAGGTATCCCCGAAAACACACCGTTAAAACTCTAGCCGCCACCTCTCGTATCCCTTGCCGTGCACGGTGGTGCTAGCACATCGACGCACGGTGCTACATCTCTGGACGTGTGGACTTCGGGAGAGGCGTTGTTGTGACTGCGGCGCTGATCGGGACGATCACGAGGAGACGTTTGGACGGAGGACGTTCGACTACTACCGCTACACCGATGCGCTTTTCGTTGAATCGGCTGCTTCAACCCTACTTCCGCTGTACTGCGCGTCTAGTGGTAATGATCTACGATCTCTTACTAGCATGACTTCCTGGTTTATGCGGTAGAAAAATTATAATCTACGCTAGTATAGACCACCCGTATCCCACCAATTCGTTCTCGCTAAGGCTTCCTAGTACCTTTTTCGATCTAGCTCTCGTTTAAGGTGATTTTAGGTAGATTGGTTTTTGTTTCTCCCTCACCGCCACTCTCTCTCTTCCCCCACCGGACAAACCGGGTGCACGCCTCCCCTTGTGCGCTGCCCTGTCGTCCCCTGGATGAACCGGCACATGCCTCCGCATGCACCACTACCTCGATGAGTCGAATAATTGATGAATTTGCATGCAAATCGCAGTTCTTGATTCATTTTAGTGTCCTAGTAGCGTGATTGCAACATTGCCAACGTACGCTTGCTTTACTATTGGGTAGTAGTAGTGGTCCACGCCGCTATAGGTAAGATTTAGTCTTACGTCACTACTACAGGGCAGGTCATCACGAGGCGGTTCAACGTCATCACGAGCGGTTTCGCGAACCGTCTCAATTTATGGGTCGATGATAATCGAGGTCATCACGGGCGGTTTTCAACCGTGCGTGATAGCTCAAATCACGACGGTTTTAACTAAAACCGTGCGTGATATGTGATAATCGAGCGGTTTTAACTAAAAAGCGTGCGTGATTATCATGTACCCGCGACGGTTTTAACTAAAACCGTCGTGGTATGATAATCGCGACGGTTTTAATTAAAAACCGTCTGCGATAACCGAAACGTATCTCTTGTTTCGTAACGTATCTCCTTCGTTATCTGAGCGTCTCTTTGGTATCTGAACCGTCTGTCTTTGAAGGTTAAATATGCGCGCCGGGTCTTCTACGTCGTACACTCTCATCTTTGCTAGTCGTTCTTGTGATCACGTCTTGTTCTTACTAGCATCATCTCTCCTTCACGATCTCAGCGACTCCTCGCTCCTCTCCTTCATCTCCTTCATCACCTCCGGTTAATATGGATTCTAGTATTCTGCGCTCATCTCCTTCCTCTCATCTATCCACACCGAGTTGTTCGGCCGTGTCGACACGGCGGCCAACAATCCACGTCTAAAGCAGCTCCTCGCTCACGCCTGCTCTCCTCCTCGACTCGCTTCCATCCGTCACCGGACCTCATCATCCGCCGTCGGCGGAGGTGTTGTCTTCTTTGCTCGGGAAAGGAAACCGCGCTTACCCTCGTTCTTCTCTACAATGTGCACAAAGCGGAGGAAGCATTTGTGGCAATGGAGAGACAGATGGATAGCATTGCCGCCCAGCGAAACGGCGGATTCGAGGAATCTTATCATGCTATCCTCTACGAGCTTATGACGTCGCTAATGATCATTTGCCAATCTTTGGAGGACGAAGTGCGAGGACAAGGACGATCTTAACGGCGTTCGAGAACTCGTGTGAGCTCCTCCATGTCCCAAATTCGAAGAAGAAGCGTCTGAAGCCCGAAGATTAGAATCGGCAATCTCTTTATCTCTGCGACATTTGTAATAAATTTGCATAAAATTGAAATTAATATATTTGCCTTTTATTTTGTGATTCCCTCTCGTATGAATTTGATTGGTTGTTACTATGACAGACGGTTTGTAATAAAAACCGTCATGATAATCCAGATTATCACGACGGTTTTTATTACAAACCGTCTGATATCAGATTATCACGAGCGGTTTTTATTACAAACCGTGCATGATAATTAATATCCTGAGCGGTTCATAAGTAACAACCGTGCGTGATAGTTCAACCCGCCTTCGAGATATCTCAAAGGAGATTATTACCCTTATAGAGTAAGCAACACCGAGGGAACCACACGGCTATCGTGCGATCTCTGTCTCCCCACTCCCTCGGCGCGTTCGAGCCCCGCTCACGCAGGCGCTGAGGTCGAGCTATATATTTCTATTAAATCATCGTGACATGTGGGTCCCACCTACGAGATGCCGGGATACTAAGTATCACAGACGGTTCATAAGTAACAACCGTGCGTGATAGTTCAACCCCGCCCATCGAGATATCTCAAAGGGATTATTACCCTTATAGAGTAAGCAACACCGGTGAACCACACGGCTATCGGTGCGATCTCTCTCCCCTACTCCCTCGGTAGCGTTCGAGCCCCGCTCACGCAGCACCGAGTCGAGCTATTTCTATTAAATCCGTCGGCGACATGTGGGTCCCACCTACAAAGTTCAAAAAGACATTTCAGTTCTTGGTGAGCGGTAGATCGACATACAGACTTCTTGGTGGCGACTATCCATCGCTTCTTCCCACTTCTTTTCTTGTGGGAGAAGTGGGAAGGAGCAGATGGATAGTCGCTCACCAAGAAGTCGGGTATGTCGATCACGCTCACCAAGAATCTGAAATATCTTTTTGAACTTTGTAATAAAATTGCCTTGAATTTTGCGAAAAAGAAGGATTGTCGGAGTGGACATCACATCTCGACGATGGTCGGCATCGTCGAGGAACATGCAAATCTGAGGCAAGCACAAAACTCAACAACACATTCGGATCGATCTATTACGGGATGACAAGCTAACAAACCCTTCGTGGCACGACGGTCCACACTAAACAAGACACACTTACGACACTTACGGCAAGAGTGTGTTCTTTAGTATGAACCGTTCGTGCGCGATGAAGGAGGTGCTAGTTCACGGCGGAGGAGATGCATACGGAAGCTAGCTAGTGGATGAACTCACGCGTGACTAGTACCGGTGGAAATGTTGATGGGAGTTATTAATAAGGGCTGGCCGTGGGAGGAACGGTGCCGACCATTCGATGTGGAGAGAATAGAGCGGGTGAGATCGAAATCACGTATATCGCCAATTATTGGTGACATGTATTATTACACACCAATTATCGGTGACATGGGATTATCACGACGGGTTTTACTAAAACCGTCGTGAATTATCCTGACGGTTTGTTACTAAAACCGTGCGTGATAACGAGATATCCTGAGCGGTTTTAGTAACAAACCGTCTGTGATAATTTGGGATTATCACAGACGGTTCTTAATACGGACCGTCTGTGATACTCCGTCTGTGATACTTTTTTTCGCTGACGCCACCAACACAGGCGGTGTTCAAATTAAAACCGTCTATATTGCTATCTGTCGCAGACGGTTTTATAAAACCGTCTGTGATTTGCCGTCTAGTATTAGCCTTTCTGTAGTAGTGCGTCCGCACTAATTGCAACCCTATTTCTTATCTATAAAGCCTGATTCTCCGTTGGGTCTAAAAAGTAACGACTTCATGACTGGCCGCCTCCCTCCAAATGTTCCTTTGACATTCTTCTCTTCAGATAATTGAATATTGGGCTTCATATGAAAACATTCCCCTGATAGCTAAAACACAAACTGCAACCAACATTTTGGAGAAGGAAATGAGATCATTGGCATATCAGAACGACAAAAGGAAATTTGACCTGATCTGAAAGAGAAGATCACTGTATATTTATCAACACTATTTAACTCTGATGCTGACAGTCTGAGAAGCCTAAAGTATCGAAGCACGTCCCTAAGAAACTATGCTAGTTGCCCTGCTCTTGGCAGCAGATTAACCCTCTAATCATAAATACACACCGTTTTATATATAGATATAATTAAACTTTTAAAATTTTAGCTATTAATATTATTTTAAATATTTAAATTAGATACATAAAATATATATGTAGATATGTCCTGAAAAGTATTTTCTTCGTATTATAATTTTATTGAGTTTTATAAATATATTATACTAAAAATTAATAGTTAAAGGTATATTTTGGAGACTGTCATATCCAAAACATATGTATTTGTGACGGAGTACTATAGTATAACAGGAGAGAGCAAAGTTAATGTAACCAGATGTTCCAAACAGAAGAGAAAATAACAGCCCAATCTAACCAATCATGTTCAAGCCAAAGAAGCAAAATTCGTCCCTAGTCAAATCTCCATCTCCAATGCAACACATGCACGCTCTGCTATACGATTATTACATCCGACAGCCTTCATACACAAGAGGGAGGTACAAGCGTGCCGCCGGCGACACCACCGGCGACGTTCGCGCACCGCGACTCGGTGGCGACCCCGCGCCTGATGTACCTCAGGTCGATGTCCCTGAGCTCCAGCCCCCGGCACGGGCTCGCCTCGCTGCACGACAGCTTCACCGCGACCTGGGTCGCCGACATGCCCCTGATGTTCTTGAACTTGACTTCGCTTATCTTCACCACAGACGGCCGCTGCTTGGATCGAAGCCAGTGAGCAACTGAAACCGTATAAAATTTTCTCTGCTCGGATCGACAAAGGAACTAAAAATTCTTTGTTCTAACCGATTCATGGCAGGAGCTGTAGGGGCAGTACTCCTGGTCTATGATGATGGGGTTGCGGACCTTCCTCATGACGATGTCCTCGAAGACGAGCCCGGAAACGGCAGAGCCCGGCCGGAGGCCGCCGCGCCACGTCTTGATCCGCACGCCGTTGGCCGTGCCGTCGAGGGTGCAGTTGGACACGTGCAGCCGGCGCACGTCCTCCTCGCCGGGGCGCCTGCCGAGGCTCCCGACGCTGATGCCGTGCCCGGGGCCGCAGGACACGCCGGACACGGTGATGTCGGCGCTGCCGGGGCCGACGGAGACGCAGTCGTCGCCCGTGGCGACGGCCGAGTCGGTGATGCGGACGTTGGACGAGCTCTGGATGTGGACGCCGTCCGTGTTGGGGCTGTCGCGCGGCGCCCGGATGCTGACGTGGTGGATGCTGATGTCGTGGCTGCCGATGATGATGACGTGGAAGAACTTGCTGTCCAGCGACGTCACGCGCGTGATGGTCGCATTCCTGACGCTCCCGAGCTTTATGGACTGGACCGACCAGATCCCCACGCAAAGAAACCAAGAAATGGTTTAAAACACAAGTTCGCAATGGGAGATCGCATTGCACGACTTACGACGGGGAGGGGCTTGCAGTCCGGCCTCGTCGGGCACTCGTTGAGGCGCCACGACGACGCGCCGCGGCCGTCGAACGTGCCGCCCCCAGTGACGAGCAGCCCGTCGATGTTGGCGAAATTGATCCACTCGTGACAGCCCCGGAACGCGTCCAGGTCGGCCGGCGCCCGGAGGACGCCGGCGACGTGCATCTCCATGTAGCCTTTGCACGGGCCCCGTAGCACCAGCGGGTGGAGCAGGTAGTCGCCCTTGGGGACGACGACGGCCGGCCTCCCCGGCGACGCGCAGGCCTTCATCCATGCCCTCAGAAAAGCCTACAGAAACCACGCACGTCAGGCTGCTAAATTCTTGCTCCTAATGGCCACATAGCGCTGCAACAATGATCGGACGACGTGCAACTTCTCATGAACAAACGATCAAGCTCCGGCGATTACCTTCGAACTATCCGTCTCTCCGTCGGCAACCGCGCCGTAGTCCGTGACATCAAAGACCGGGCGGGCATAAGTAACCTCTAGGCACCAACTGTTCATGATCATGAGAAGCACGCCAACCAAGGGCAATGCCATATTTGGTTGTCTATGGAAGAACAAAAACGCCATGCATCGTGCCTTGTGCAGAGCATGCGTGTTTCGCCATTTATACGAACTGTTAACCGTTTGTTGCAAGAGGCAGCCAAGCTCTCGTCACGCAATGCGCCCTTTCCATAACGCATTCTTGGAGCTGCATAATTGTATATGGTGCTGTTTGTTAGGCTGCTGCTCTTGCCATGAGCCCCAAGTCTTTAGCAGTTTAGCTTCTTTCGTGGCTAAATTGTCTCACATCCGCAAGTCCTAGCAGCTGGTCAGGTGGCCGGGAATGTAGGAACTCATCCGACGCCGGCTGAAACTCTGACGGCGATCATACTGCCATGATTTTGAAGAATGGGTTTTAAGAAGTGCTTGCAATATGTACATCTCCTGAAGGGGCAATCGATAGGCCAAAAAACACTCAGGTGCAGAGTAGTCCGCATCAGAACAGACGCAGATTTTTTTTTTTAAAAAAAAGAAAAAACAGATGCAGAGTTTTCCTTAAAAAAAGAACAGATGAGTCCATGTGGAACAATTTTTATTATTTAATAACTCTTTATATATTTTTTATTAATGACATTTCTAAATATGACTTTTTGCCTTACCAAAAACCGTCGCATGGCAAACAACACTGCCGAGCCATGCGTCTCATTTAAGCTGAAGTCAAAATTTACAGTTCTTGCATCTGAACTGAATGCTATGCATCGCTTCTCCCCGTACACCCTGCAATTGCAATATCTGAAGGGTGCATTGAGGATGTTACAAAGATTTGGAACACAATTGGTCATCACGTTCTCGGTTTGCCAAACGGCAGCTGAGATCTATACATATCTCCTGTGCAGGTCTCAGTAGTGTTTGACATAGCACGAATTGGTCAATGGTCAGACAATGAAAAGAAAGGAGCTAAAAAACTAGAGGACAGGAGGCCATGCAGATTGTCTGTCCTAAAAAAAGAAGCATGCCTTAACATAGCAAACACGTCTCCCCTGCACCACTGTATATAAGCCTCGCATTCAAGCTCCCAGAGTCATCACCTGCAAAAAGAGAAGCTGTGAGGCAAAAATGGCTTTCGGAAACAATGCTATTAGAGTATTTTTCCTCCTGATGGTTGTCTGCGCCGCATGCGCCAAGAAGGCAGCGGAAAAGGAGAGCGCTGCTCCGGCCGAAGGCGCAACGGCGGCATCCGGACCCGGCGGGTCCTTCGACATCACCAAGCTCGGCGCAACCGGCGACGGCAAGACCGACTGCACAAAGGTGAGAAAGAAGGATACTTTTCTTGCATGCACCACTGGATCCTGTCATTGTTCAGGATTCTTTCGCTGACAAGGAGGAGCTGCCAACGATGGTCGGTTGCAGGCGGTCCAGGAGGCATGGACGTCGGCGTGCGGGGGAACCGGGAAGCAGACGATCCTCATCCCCAAGGGCGATTATCTGGTTGGACCTCTGAACTTCACCGGGCCGTGCAAGGGCGATATCACCATCCAGGTCGACGGCAACCTGCTGGCCTCCACCGACCTCAGCCAATACAAGGGTAACTGGATTGAGATCCTGCGCGTCGACAACATCGTCATCACCGGCGCCGGCAAGCTCGACGGACAGGGTCCTGCCGTCTGGAGCAAGAACGCATGCGCTAAGAAATACGACTGCAAGATTTTGCCTAACGTACGTGCACCTGCACATCACATTTGCGCCCCGTTTGCATAACCATTTATCGGTCTCCCATATTGTTTGCTGCGTACGTGTGTG